>QUSF01000010.1:19988008-19999764 GCA_003676055.1 Chloebia gouldiae
CTCCTCTCCTCGCCATAAGCAGATCATCCTCACAGTACAAAGAGCAGACTACCTCAAAACCTTCCAAACCCCGTAGCCAACGGTCTCCTTTCATCATTTTGCCGAGGAGATATTGCATTCAGTTCCTAGGGATTAATTAAATGGAGATTGCTAGTGCCTCCAACTCGGGCTTTGGGAAAGCAACTGTCCTTTCTAGAAAAAAAAACCAACGAACAAGCCAGAACAAAACTTTCTAACTTACAAAATCAACCCACTCCGAACACAAAAATATATTTCCAACTTTCCCCAATTTTATCTTTTTCTTCTTCCTTTTTTTTTTTTTTTTTTTTAAGGTTTGTTTTTGATCCTCTCTCAGCAAAACAGAGTGGATGCTTCAGACTGAAATACTTATGTAGTAAAACGCACGCCACAGAGGATCACGTCTGTGCCTGTTGCCTTTTTTTAATGCAACTAAGCATTCATTTTTGCTTCACGGAGACGTCGTTCCTCTCTGGTTCGGCATAGAGAGCCATTTCCAAACGGTCAATTATTGACTGAAAAGCTATTTTTCAATCTCGGGCAAGGCTCCTGCTGCCCGCCGGAATGCGCTGCTCTCTTATGAGCGCCTGGCAGCACCGTGATGCAGAATGACAGGAGACTTCGGAGTGAGCAGGGCCAAGTGGGTGGTAAAGCATCGCTCTGATTGCCTTTCTTTTATTGGTAAGTGAGTCATCGGTGAGGTGTCGTAACACTTCACCGCGTCCCGCCGACGTCTGCCCCGTCCCGCCCGGCTCGGGGCGCGGGGTCCCGCTGTGCCCGCACGGGTGTGGGCAGGGACGGCCGGGCACTTGTTGATGCAAGGCGTTCCGACCGACATTCTGCTGAGCTAACTGGAAGGCGTGGAAGGGCTAAGGCATGCCCGGGCACCCTTGGGGACGGGGCGAGCCGTGCCCAGGGCTGGCGGCGCGGCTTCCCTGGATCGATCCCATCATCAGGTCTGTTTCACTCAACACTTAAAGATCCAGTTTTGCAAGCAGGGACTCTATTAGAAATGCTCCCATCCCTTTCTCGCTCCGAACATGCATTCTGCATGGAAAACGCCTTCTAGTTCCGCACTGCCTGGACCTGTTGCCGCTAATGGTGCGCCGGGGAAACGCGCTCGCTCTGATCGCTGCTGTCTGCCGCGGGGGAGGCGGAGAGGCGGATCCATCAGCGGGGCTCTTTTCCGCGCCCCGGAGCGGAGCCGCTGCCCCGCGGCGGCCGAGGGACTGCCCGGACCATCCCTCCGCCGCCCTCCCATCGCCCCTTCCCAGCACTGATAATTACTGTTCTGATGAGGCTACTTCGTTTCTGTCTGTGCAGCCCTTTTGGAGCCGAGAGTGGAAACTCTAGTTAAAAAGCCAGAGCTTAGTCTAGGAATAGAACTCCAACTATATTTGTATATACCGCAAGTCTCCTGTCAGGGTTGAGTGCTGGTCTCTGTATCATAAGAGATAATTGATTTCTATCCTGCACAGACAGGCTTAAAAATGAAATTTCTTTTGCTGAGGCAATTGACCTTGAACTGCTGGTGGAAAAAAGAGATGGTTTAGGTCTGCTTCTTCCCTCCCCCTCTCTCCATGTTTCAAAGCTTGGAAAACTTTATTTTAAAAATTTTTTTATAGCTGATCTTTATAATAAAAAATGTTTAAGCTCATACATAGCTATCTGTCCCAAGATTTATCCATACACAATGTAAAACAATAATTATGAAAAGATAAACTAGGCATAGTTTACACTGAGAAATCCTGATAAGGATTGTGTACATTTGCATGTCTGCTCATTGCACATAAGACTGTATTAATATATATTAATACATAAGATTGCATATCTATGTAACATATATATGTACTCATGTAATATGTGAGTAAACTCTAGACATTAATAATGATCTGTCATGAGAAGTTTTAATGGGTTTCCCCACAAGACAGATGCACACAAATGATAACATATTCATTTTCAGACACATATTCATTTTCACCCTATATATATGACTTGTTTGAGAGCTGACCTTTGAATTACCCACAGAGACAAGAAGCTTGAGGCATTTTGTCAGTAGTGGAGATATCCCTCAAAAGACCGCAGGCATCATCTTTGCCTCATGTATTGTGGTATTTAAAATCAGACTAACAGAAAAAATGGGATGTAAATGTTAATATTGCCCCTTTGTAGATAGCTCATTTGTAGTATAAGCAAATGAGAACAGGAAAAGTGGGAACAAATTTGATAAAAGAGTAACAGCAAAAGTCCAATGATATAAGAAAATAACCTGTGGCATGTCTTACAGTCCTCACACAGCTCTGTTCACTTCTGTGAAAGTTTTGGTTGCATAAATGCTGGCCAAAATCCCAAACTTTTAAAGATAGTATATGTTGTCTTTGTTAATCATATGAAAATGCTACTATTCCTATTACTACTAAACATAAAAACTAACTTTGCTGAACTCACAAGCACTAATTTTAATACTATTAATTGCCTGAGGACATACATTAAAATGAAGATGGCAGTAAGTATTCTACATGCTGAAAAATGTCACAGTTGGAAACTACAATTAGATTATTTTTCCTCTTATATAACCATTTTTAAAAGTAAATGAAACAGTTATTTCTGTTAAATAATCACAGCTAATGCTTATAAAAATTGCATAGTATCCCTGATGGTGCTAAGACAAGAGGCTGATTAGAAGAAAAATCATACTAGTTAAGTATCTTTGTATTGCCTCAGAATCTGGTAGAAGAAAAAAATCATTGCACTTCCATAAAAACCATTTATAAGTCCATATGGGTTCATCATCTGGAAGATAGGATGTGCTATTAAGATTTTGTGAATTCTGGTTGCCTCTTTGATCATATGACTATAAACCTAAAAGCAGGTGTCAACAACCAGAAGTGCCCACTCACACTCCAGCTCCAGGCTGGTTGTGTTTGCTCTCCAAGGGAGAGGTCCACTGCTATTTATATCAGTGGAGTCTGATTTGCATTCATGGGAGCTGGAAGATGCCCTCCTTGCTGGGAGGAAGATGGGACATGTCAGTGGTTTATAACAAAAACTAACTTATAGCCAGATGCAGGAATGCAGAGGGCTCCATGACAAGGGCAACTCAGCCTCTGTAGTGGGAAGCAGCAAGTGTCCCTGTCCTGAGGGGCTGGTGGGATGAGGGTGCAGAGGCTGTGACAACCTCTCACAAACCCACCCACTCTGCCTTGGTTAGAAAGCGAAAAGTGAAGGAGAATGCCAGGAGGGACGGGACAAAAGCAAAAGTCTAGGGATAGGATTTACTCTTATGAGCATATGATCCTGTTGCTGATTGTACTTCTACCCTGGGAGGAGAGCTTTTTCTCCTAAAGAATTACTCTCCAGTGCAAATAAGTACAGAATCTGGCTACTTCCTATTTGGTTCCCCCACCTCCAAGCATAGGCTCTCAGGTTGGTGCAGATTCCATTTAACCCTTACAGGTACGTGGTGACCAGTTCACAAGGCTGAATTAGGTGAGCTATTCAGGGATGTTACCATGGGTTCTGGCTCAGCAGTGTCATGGAAGGACAGAATCCTTCCTCTGACTCAGACTCCACAGGATTTTGGAAAGTTTCACAAGATTTAGGCCTGATTATTTCTGGGCCATGCTTTGTGAATCTGTCCTGGTGTATATGTGACACAGTACATGTATAAGTGGTATGGTGACAAGAGTCTCTGCTACTCCCTGTAGCAATTTGTTTTCTCATGTCCACATGATTTTGGGAACTGAGACCTGCCAGACTTATGGAAACCATGAAAATTGTATTTAATTGGTCTAAATATCACAGGTGAGTTTCTTATTTTCCCTTCTCCTAGGATTTTATCCTTTCACCTTAAGAAACCTTATCTGAGCTACCATTGTTCAGATACATGAGATGTATAATTATTTTACTATTCCTCCAGAGAGCGAACCAGAGGGTCCCTCTGTGCCAGTCAGAAAGAGGAACAGTTAGAGAAAGGCCTGGAGGGGAAGCTGGACTTGCCACCTTTTCAGTGTATTTCTGGGGGCAGAGCTGTGCAGAAGAGTACCCCACACCTGTAGGGGAGAACAGGGACTCTGAGGGGACACCTGGCTGAAGCACAGTTGGGTCCAAGGTGGGAGCCCTTCTCTGAGAGAAGCAGCAGCTCTACCCAGAAGACAAAGATCAGTCATGTTTAAGGCTATTTCCTGCAGCTGTTGCTGTGCCCTCCATCCCCACAGTCCCAAAGCTTCCCCTGATGGCAAGGTGCCCACATCACACCCAGCATCAGGGTGAACTCCTCACCTGCCGTGTGATGACGCACTTTGGGGCAAGAGGAGGAAAGCGTGCTCTGATTCTGCTTGTGGCCAAAGATCCCTTTCATCCCTGCCAGGAAATGCTGTGCTGAGGCACAACCTTGCAAAACCTTGGGCTGTGGAACCTGCAGCGCTGCTAGGCTGGCTTGTGAAGCACATTCTGCTCCATGAAGGAGAGTTTTTCCTTGGTAAGCCTTCTGCAGCCCTGTTTGGCCCCACTTTCAGCCTGGCCACAGCCTGGTGGGACAGGGGATGTTTGCCCTGGCAAAGGAAAGACACCTCGCCCCAGGTGTGTGGTGAGAGACAGAATGGCCTGAGACAGGAAATGTGTGGGGAAGGGCAGGGAGGTGGTGGGGACATGCACCCATGGGGGCTCAGCCACAGCCACCACAGCCTGGGACAGCCTGGGACATCTGGCTGTGCAATGGCCCTTGTGCCTGCAAGCCAGAGCAACCTGTGCCTGCAGGCTTTCTGACAGTTCCCATATGCCACTGAAAGTATTCACTTCTTTGCTGCTCTGAAGTCTTAACTGACTTCTATTACCCAGCCCGTTCCCACTGAATGACGTATCTTAATTTCAGCTGTAAGAAAGAATCTGCATTTGACAGAAACTACAGTACTACCAAAAAGACAAAACCATTTGTGTGGTTTTCTTCAATATGAATTATCAGGCTAGAAGGAATTTAAATTTAAATCTAATTTTTGCAAAAGTTTCTACATGCACACACACAATTTCACAGCTATTATCAATCATAATAGATAAAAATATTGTTAATTATCCAATGATATATATTTGATGATTGCATTATCTCCAGATAAAATTTTACTCTATGTATCATCATCTGTTTCCTTATATTTTTACACGGTATTGTAAAATTCTTTCTAGCCTAAGTATATGTGCAAATTAATCATAGGCTCACCCAACTGTAGTGATTTTTTCAGTTTGGATACCCAGAAATCGAATATATTTACTCAGAGTCTTCAAAATAGAAAACTGTTACTTACCAGCTGATGTAGGTCCATGTTTTATAGATTCCTGTATGATGGCTGCGTGAGAACCAGAAGACATTATTAGGTGTAAATATACCGTACCCTTGGGTACAAGGGGTACAGCATTGAGTACAGGAGAGGTGCAGCCTGTAAACTTTTCTGGCCTTGAGACCCAGGCTATGATAGCCTTCAGTGAAAGTCGGCGTGATGAACAACAACAAAAAAAAAATATCCAAGAATTCAGAAAGTAACAAGCATGTCTTTGAGTGGACTCTGTACTTTTTCCAGCATTAGTGACCTGCTGTAAACCATGTATCCCATTTCATGATAGTCCCTAATCAGAAGAATTGCAACTTGTGATAGGTTTGGCACCATCACGTGATTTAGTACAGCTTGATAAGAGACCCTGTTATAAAGTGACAGCAAAAGAGATAAGAACTGTTGGCAGATAATGGCAGAGAAATGATTAACCTAGAGTGGAGAGGTGCTATGAAGCCCAGAGAGAGGAAGGTTGTAAAGTTGTGGGGTCATAAGATCATACTGAGTGGATGAAAAGCCATACCAACATGAGTGTAATGTCTATAAACTCAGACTTGTGACCTGTCTTCTTGATGTCATCACCTCTTTGCACAGTGGACAGCAAGCATGGTTGTTTTGGCTTCTGTAAACACTCTTTGGATGGCAAAACAATCAAGCATTAATTCCTTAAGGGAGGCTTCTGAATGCACTGGGGATTCTACGCTCTGACTAACAGCACCAGCAAATCTCTCTTGATAGTTTGTCACACAAAACCATTTTATTGCCCCAGTCCTCAGGCTGGAGAGTAGCTCCAGGTTGTAGCCATTTAGTTGAAAGCATATACTACTTTCTCACTAAAGAGCTTTACAACATGGTTAAACATTGATATCCCAGGATTATGATACATAGAGTATTGCACTCGCCCCTAAGGCTGTGAGGCACAAACCCTACCCACAGCATGTCAAATGCTGTCAAGTGTTTGACTTTAAACAATTTTTACGAAAGTGGGCAGCTGTGCAGACGACTCTGTGATGCTTCAGCTCAGCTGGGGGTGGGTGAGGTTCTGCTTTCACCCTATCCAGAGGAAGGGCAGGGGCATGCCAGCTCCCAGCCTGAGCACAGTGTGCCTTGCTCTGTAGTGCCACCGACAGCCTCTGCAGCTCCAGCCCAATAGATTAGGTCTGCATACACTCTGTGAGATCGGACTCAAGCCTGAATAATCAGATGGTATTTTATATTTAATTTCTCTTGGAAAATAGAGTGAAGTTGTTCCACTGTGGACTAGATCTGAAGCCTCTTGAAGTCAGTGAGAGTTTTTTTTCTCTTTAAACTCGAAGAGGGCTGTAAAGCAGCATGTGCCTTTTTATACACTTTGTCATGGTGGTTAGATTTTGGTGATACAGTGGCAAACAGATTAGCTCATGCACAAACTGAACTGCTTCTCTTGGCTAGGATGAGAGCTTGAGAGCTGGTCTGAAGATGGGGCTGGTGTGGCAAACCAAAAAGTGACAGGGCCTTACTGCCAGGAGCCCTGAATTATCACTTGGTCTGTGCAGTACTGCCCTCCTGTAGAGGCCCTGTTAGTAAGGAGGACAGGCTGTAGAGGGAAGGTCTGATTTCCCAAATTATTATCTTAATATTTGTCACTGGAAAAAATTTATTTACAAATCTGCTTAAACAGATACTGTATCTTTTAAGGGTCACTGGTATTTTTTATCTGTTTAGACTGAGTGAAAGCTGGAAGCCAGCTTTTAAAACAGATTTCAAATAAATCTAAATAATTGGACTCTGTCTCTTTTAATTCATTTGGTTATCAAATAGATTTTAAATTCTATTCATAAAAAGTGGAAAGAAACATTTATTCCATCAGAAAAGGCATGTCTTTGGGGACTGGGGATAAAATAAATGAGAAATGCTGCAAATGATACTGTGGTTAGAAACTTTCCATTGTATCATCAGAGACATTGCTGGAGCACTGTTGGCCCATCTTCAAGAGCTTCTATAAAGGAATCTGCCGTATGTGGGGGAGAGAGATATTAAATCATAGGAAATATAGAGAAACTTCATGCTTTTGGCTTCAAACACTGTAATTCCTTTCCTTTTTTGCATCAGTATCAAATGTCAGGGTCACTGAAAAATGTTCTATTTTTCCCTTTCTGATACTTTGTCTCCACGGACAGAGGAATGTATGCCAGGTGCATAACCAGACAGATTTTCTTTGCCTTTCTTTATACCTCGTCCAGTAGGGGAAAACAAACTCCTAGGGAAACTCCAGAACAACCTATATCAGCCTGTGATCCAGCAGCTCAATGTGTTTAGCAGTGATCCATTTGGAGTCCAAGTGAAACGAATCCATAATGAGGCTTATGAGTTGTGCCACTGAAGTACCTGAGTTCATGGCTCATTATTTTGCTTGATCAGGAATTTGGAACTGTAACTTTTCACGAGTAAGTCCCTGGTAAGGCAGCCACCAACCTCACCCAGACAGCTTTTCCTTGCTGTGCTTGGAGCATTATAGATTCACCTTGTATTTCTCCGTTTTTCAGTACTCCCCTCTGCTTTTCTTTCTTTCCCCTGTTTTCATCCTGAGAAGGTGAGATGAGTTAATTTTGTTATTTCAAACACGCTTTTCTGTCTCAGATATTTAAGGAAGATAATTAATTGATAAACTTTTAGTTTCTTTTTTGTTTAGCCAATTCCTGTGTGATGAAATTGTCCCTTGTTTGTCCCTCTGACAAATGTCCCTCAAAGAAACTGTTCCTGATTTCAAAAGCTTGGCAACAATCCCTTCTTTGACTCTTGCACATCAAATTATTTTGCAACCATTTGCCACAAAAATGTAGTCAAAAGGAGTTTCTCCTCTTGTGGGCATTTCCATACATGGTGGTTTGTTTGGGCACATAAGAATATAAAGAAATAAGCCTCGAAAATGGACTGACTGAAATTAAAAATGACCTTTTCAAAGAGCTTTAATCCCTGACTTGTATATCTTGGTGTAAATTTAGTGAGCTTAGTCATGATTTTGTAATTTTCCTGTAACATTTTGGATATTGCTTATCTAAATTCAGCATGTTCCTTGTCATTTTCCTATGCCATCTAGATGTATTGTTGTTTTTATTATCCATACAACTCAGAAAAGATATGTGCTCAGCATAGCACACATCAAATGAGGAACATGATTCTCATTCTACTGGAAGTTCAGGGCAAACCTGGCATTGATCTTGGCATGGCTCCCTCCAGCCATGAGCTCTCTGGTCTTGAGAATAGTCCAGTTGGTTTCAGCTGGAGCTTTGCATAGGTGGGAAGAGATTTGCAAACCCTGTTCTTTGATCTAGAAATCATTCTTTTAAAACTTTTCTCTATTTCAGTCATTCCAACATTCCTCCTGATCTATCACAGACATTTAAAATTCTTTTGGATGCTTCAGTGTATTTTCTCCACCTTCATGAATTTTATTTCACATATGCAAAACCAAGTCATTAAAATAGTTTTATGCCTTTTCCCTAATAGTTCTGTAGAAGAAATTGTGAGAATCTTATATATCTGATGATCTCTACTCCTTGGATTTTTCAGTGGTTATAGTACTGAAATAGAAGGTTTAATTTATTAAGGAATTTTCATCAATTGATCCTTAATTCCTGTTTGGTCTTATGGTACAACTGCACTATTAAAATTTCTTGTTAGTTTTGTTTTTTTACTTGTATGTATTTTACACATTATGCTTATCATCCCAGTAGAATGCAATTGCATTAAAATACATTTCAGTGTCTGCTACTCCTGTACTCAGGATTTTCAGCTTATTGAAAAGGAACTCTGGAGAGCAGAAGCTTCTGCATGGTACCTTCTCTATGAGTGTCTATATAAACTTTTTTACATTTATCAGAATATATTAGTCTCTCATGTTTCTGTTCTCTGTTTAGATGAATACAATTTAATATAAACCATATTTGGAGATGAACAATGAAATGTAGGAATTATAGAATTGCTTCCTGTGACTTTTACTTAATATTTACAAAAAAAACATTTAAGTTAATATTTCTGATGATAAATTAATGTCTAGAGGAGGAGGTAAGTACAGACATTTGTAAACACATTTTTTTTAGGTTAATTGAGCAATCAGGTAACCTCCAGGATTGCTTAAAAGGAAAACTCAATTCTGTGCAGATGGAAGCATACAGTTGTGGATCACAAAAGTTCTTGTTTAGCCTTAATTATAGGAATAGCATGAGCTTTGTTGGGACCCACATTTAGCGCTAACTCTGTACTGAAATATAAAACTTTTTCATGGAGTGAAGAGTTTCATCTGCTGGTCTGTTTATCTGTGTAAGTAGCTTCAATTTAAATTTCTTCTACACCTTTTTTTCCCCCACTAATCTATCTTATTGGTGTACAAAGAGAAAGTTATTAAATAGTTATGGACCTTTACAAAGCTTATCTATGAGATATTTACTGGTAATGGGAGCAGAGTGTTTGACTTTGTGAGAAAAGAACAGATTTCAGTGAAACAGGCAGGGGGAAATTACTTGCACATATGTAGCAGTAACAGGTGTTGTGAACTCATCCATCATCTCACACAGCACTCAGGAACAGACAACAGTTTCTTCATAGAATACTATTAATAATATATCAGGAATTTATTACTTTGAAAGGAAGAGAGGAGAAAGAGGTGTGAGGGAATCTTGAAGTGAATCTGAAGTGGAACTTAAAACCTTCTGAACTTGGTATGTAGATAATTTTTTTTTATGATACATACATAGGATGTAGGGATTACTCTATTTTTACCCCTGTCCCCCCATCACAAAAAACCTTCCAAAATCGTAGTTGGAGGCAGGATGGAAATACTGAGTCTTACATCAGGAAACTAATTTGTGAAAGACCCTGAGTGCTCTGATGAGTTTCTGATTAATTTCTACTCCTGAAGGAAGCTGCATCTGTACTACACCACACAGACTGGCTTTTCTTGAGACTGTGAAGTAGGTACAAGTTGAATGCTACTGAAAGGTGAAAGACTGGTAGAAGACAGCAGTCCAGTGGCATTTCATGTCTAAGCAGAGGGTGTCTCCTTGCTGAAACTCATTTATTGCACCAGGAGCAGAAGGATGTCAGGAGGCTGATGAACTGCAGAACCACATGTGACACACTTGACAGGCCACATTCCAGCTGGAGGGAGGAGAAACCAAGGCTTAGTGCTCCAGTGGCTGCTCAGATCTGGTGTACAGGAGCACTTCCACTTCTTTCTGTATTCCCAGTGAGCAGGTGCAGAATTTGTTCCAATATCCAAGCTGGCTTTCATCAGAAAGGACACTGGGCAAGAGAGAAAAGTGGGGTAAAGGCCATTCAGAAGTAAGGATTTCTGATCATTTTATTAATAACTGTGAGAAATGTAGCAACTGGCAGGAGAGATAAGTGGATTTTCCTAAGCTCTGTTATAGGCAGGTAAATATTGTTCTGGTTTATGGCACTAATAATTAAACAGAACACTAGTCTGTCTCTTGGCAATTTGAAACTTAAGGTGGTTGGTTTCTGGAGGTATGTGTTGAAATATGAACAAAATCTACTTTACATGTAAACTTTATAATAGAAGACTGTATATATTCTGTCCAGTAGATATATTTCAGGAGCATATATAGCACTGACATAACACATTTTTTTTCATTTTCTGTCAAGTCATCTAGGCACTACTCTTGGTAAATATTACAGTTCTTAAAAAACAGACCAAGTAGACTTAAGATCTGAGAAATACTAATTCCTTCAAGAACATGGTCTCCATAGTGCAGTTACATGAATAATAGATTAGTTAACATTATATTATTTATATTTATAACAAGATATTTTTGTATATTTTATACAATATGCCGACAGTTTTTTAGACAGTATACTTATTTTGTGTGCTTAGATCACAGTAAAAAAAATGCAGATGGCCCTGGATTTGGAGTACCTATAATCCTGGGGAAAGCAGTAGCACCTGGGACTTCTAAGAAGTCCTGACTTTCAGAAACCAGCTTTAAATTAGACTGCTAATGAGTTTGCAATGGCATGCAAATCTTGTTTATAGTGCCCAAATCAAGTTCTGTTTTTCAGACTGGGGCTTCTGGGTACTTCTACCTCAGAAAGAAAAATGAAGAGATATCTATGTACCCTTATTAACCACAAACTTACATTTTTCTCATCCTAAAATCATTACTCTTTCCTCTGGTCACCCCTGCCAACAACTGGATTAGACTGAAAAGCTTTTCAGTGATCCAGACAACATTGTGTATGGCTAAAATGGAGAACTGCTCACAAGCTCTGGAAAATACTGTTTTACAAAGGTTTGTATTCACTTAAAAGATCTTTACTAAAGCAACAGTAGGTTGATAAAAAAGGAAGCTTTTGTAAGGACACCAGGTCTCTAATGAGCCTTAATGGCCCTGATCGCTTTCACCTGGGTCCCCCTCG
>QUSF01000010.1:19999774-20333538 GCA_003676055.1 Chloebia gouldiae
GCCCTGATCGCTCTCACCTGGGTCCCCCTCACAGCTCCTGGCCACTGGGCCAGCTGCTCATTTAAGCTCTAGCTGGGAGCGCAGCCTCTTCGCTGAGTTGTGCTGGCTGGGAACATGTCAAATTATTCCGTGGATTTTCTGGTGTGACTTTAAAGTTTGTCTACTTTTATTGCTTTTGCATAATGACCATGGGAACACCAACAGGACTTGGTGCTGCTCTGCTTGTCTGCTGTGGGACTGTGCTCCGCTGGTGAGTTCCCTACCCAGTCTATGTTCTTACTGCCTTTAGCTCCAAGTTTGCCTCCTCTTAGGGTGCAACTGCCTCTTGCTTTCCCCTGAAGCTTTTTGTAGGTGCTCTCCTCATCTCTTCCTACAACCTGGCAGTGAGTACTCCTATAAGGTAGCACAGGGACTCGTGGGGACCTTGAAGTGCTTTTCAGTTAGAATGTGGAGGCTTTTCAGAGCGATCTGATTGTCATAGCTGTCTTCCTATAGATATATAGCTATGTTGTGGGTTTTTTTCTGTTTAATTTATTGTTTTTCTTTTCTAAGGGGGGGAGTTTTTTGCTCTGATAGTTTACAATGAGAGGCAGTTAAGAAGACTATGCTGTTTCTCTCTGGTGAAGCCTGGGCAGGACACTTACTGACCCTCACAAGACCTTGCCTATGAAAAGCTTGCAGTAGCTCCAAGCCGGGGGATTGCTGTGTGGATGCATAGCCTGTCCTAGCTGCTCACTAGTGTCCCAAGAGGGGACAGAGCCCTTGGTGGGTGAGAAGCTAGGGCCAGGACATCTGTAATGTGCGGCTCAATCATGCTTCTGAAAAGCAACCTCTGTGCCTTGTTTTACCATTAACTCACTGCCATGTCTGACACTTGGGCATCAGTTGATGGGAGATAGTGGCTGAACAATAGCTATTGATTTCTCATTTCATATTAACGCCATGGCAAGCTCTGAGTCTGATAGTGAGGGTGGGATGCTAGTGTAGACATTCTTGTTTGGCTGTGAAAGGAATCTCCTTGCCTTCCCTGGACCCTTACCTTGTATAGGATTCTTTCATTAAAGCATCAGACTATATTATATATGTATGTTTCTGCTGGTTTGTTTTTTTTGTCTTGGAGCAAGTATCTGTTAAGCTTAAAATAAATATTTATCAATTCGTTAACCAAAGCACATTGAGGGAAATGGCAAGCAATGACTAACAGAAGAGGGATGGAATAGAGTGGAAGCTCTTTCTTATTGGAGATTGGTGTTTTGGCAAGTACAGAGAGATACAGGCTTCATGTGGTGGAGAGTTCAACAAGCTCTGTCGTTTTCTTTATAAGAAGAAATATTGACCTAGAATCGTTTCCTAACTTATCCTGGTGAGATCTGTTTTAGTCAAGTCACTGGCACTAGTATAAAATGTTGAGAAGAGACAAGATATTGCTTTGAGATTTCAAAAGTTTGCAAAATTTTTCTAATTTTGCAACAGGTCCTAGGATTTTGGCAGCAAGTTAAGTGGAATGCTTATATCACTTATCCTGTAGTATCAGCAGACTTAAGACTAGCAGAATTCAAGTGAAATAGTTTTAGCTAACAATGTTGCCACAGCATGAATAAAAAGCACAGGTTGTTACTTTGAACACAAACATTTTAATCCTTTGCTTTTTTATTCTGTTGCTGTTTGATTTTATTCACCCTCCCTTTTGGCTGTAGATATTTTTTTTTCTCTCCTTGCCTGGCCTGTTACTATTTCTGCTCATGGACAGCTTTGCTCTGGCTGCTGATTCCCTGAAATTTTGGTACCTGCGCAGAGACTCACCTGCTATATAGATGTTGAGGATGTTTCTATGTTAGATGTTTTTGCTGCTTGCAGGAATAGAACTGCTGCTGTTAATAGAAATGATTATATAAAAAAGGGTGCAGTAAACAGTCTCTATAAACAATAATACTACAATAGGCAGTACTAGCAGTCTAAGTCTGAGCTCTTGCACTATAGTCTGGAAAAGTAAGGATTGCTTTTAACCTTTGAATTTATAGTATATTCCTTTACCTCCTGTGGTAGTGTTTGCCTTAATTGCAATATGGCATTTGGTTCTGCAGGTTCTGTTAGAAAATTTAAATTCACAATATTTTGGTTTTCAAGTCCCTCTGAGTACTCTGGATGCTGGGGGTATTGAGACCCCTTTCCTGGTCTGGGCTATTGGAGCAGAACTATGTGAAGCTACAGCCTGAGTGGTTTGCAATGTGGAAAGGTCCTGTCCTATTTTAATAAAAACCTCAACAATAAGAACCAACAACTTTTTTGGAGGGTAAAACTGCAAACTCCACAGCAATGCTAGAAAGCTTTAGCTCTGGGCCATTATAATAGATTGTTAAGGGATTTGAAACTAATCCTGATCCTTTAGCAAACGGTTGTTGAGAAAGTCTTCAACTCAGACAACCATGACAGTACATCTAATGGCCTATATTGCAGTTTGAGTAACCTGTGCAAAACCTAAGCACCCCAGAAATGCCACAGCTGTTTTTTGATTCTGCCAAATCATCTTTGAGATGAGCTAATTAGAAAATACAAATTACACATGTTAAAATGAAACCTTCAAGAAAATGGAGCCTTTCATGCAAGGCCTCTGCATATACAGGGAACCTCTGAGACCTGACAGTGTTTCCCAGCTTGGACCTGAAAGCCTGCAGCTTTCTGCTTGTGGAAAGTAAAAAGAGCCATCCTTAAAGCAGACAGACCCAGGTGGCTGGTCAGTGAAAGAGGTGATCCTCACTTTATCTTGTTTGATTTCGCTGCTCACAATGTCGAAAGCTGTCTGCAATGGGTGGTACTTTGTGCTTCTCCTAAAGCCTCAAATGGTTTTATGCCATTGTTCTTAGAAGCTATTTAATTGTTCTGAGAGGCCATTTAGAGAATTTTGAACCACTGTGATTATATGATTCAGCCTTAGAGTCACTCTGAAGCACAAAGGTCCTATTGTCCTACCATGTTACTGAAGTGCTGTAAAGGAGAGCTTGCTACTTGTAGTTTTGGAATGTTTTCTCATGTTTCAAGCATGCCAGCCAAGAGGAGAATCCTTACTAAACTATATGACTTTGAGATGCAGCCTCCTTGGGACCTTCCCCAGGAAGTGTGCACATGCCTGTGGGTAAAGCACCACCAGGACACGCTGCATTTCTTCACAGCCAAGAGTCTGATTCCCAGGACTGTCTACCTGCTTCATAAGTGGGTATGTGTATTCACTAATAAGGAACTAGGCTTTGTTAAATGCTTTTATTAGGGTTTAATGGTCTTCAGAATTTAACACCAGTTTCACAAAAGTGTGCTGTTAAATTAGGGATGTTGTGAATTGTTGTCCTCCCAGCTAACCTAATTGGAAGTATTATTGTGGAATTGTACTGATCTATCAAAATTTACCAAATGTTTTAGCAACATCATCAGCTTAAGTTGTATCCATCCTAAAATTGCATTTAAACAGGACAGTTACTATAACAGAAGGGGAAATTCACTGAAATCTAACACAGATCTTCATAATCAGAACAATGTTTTAGAGACTAATAGAATTGGTCTAGCTAACTTAGTTTCTGCTGGATTTATGAGTGCCTTATTTCCCCATTTAAAATGGAATAAAATGTTAGCTGAAATTCAGCAGATATCTACTTAGGGTGAAGTTGTGGTGGTGTGTGGAAGAAGATAAAGCCCCTTCCTTCTACCCTTAGGAATCTGAACATCAGCAGGGCACAACTGCCTTGTGCTTCCTGGCTGACTGGGCAGAGATCCCTTGAGTACCTAAGGATGCAGTCATATTCCTACAGTGTCATGTATCTTTACAGGCAATTACATCACACTCTCTGGACTCTTACATTTCTTATTCTTAACTTTCTCTGGACTTTCTTTTTACCTTGCATTACTTTATTTCTCCTTTTTTTTTATTAGAAAATTAATTCAATCAAGTCTTTATTGATGTTCAGGAAAGACAATAGTGTGAGGCAGTGGTGTTTTAATTAATATCAACAATTTCTATACAAAAAGAATTCAGCTATTTTAATAGGAGCTATTCTGTAGCAGGGTTTCCTGTACATCTGTTCTAAAGTGGAGCACATCTCATCCTACTGAGGGAAATGCAACATATGAAGCTATTAGAGAGAACCTATAATATGGATTAGAAAAGATGGCCAGATGAATGCATAAAAATCCCTTTATCATACTGGAATTTGTATTAAAGCAAACAATTTTATGACCTGGCCTGCCCTACCAGCATGAATACAATGAGAAGGCAGAGTAGTTTGTTGGTCTGTCTTTATTGTGTAGTGTATATATAAAATGCAGTGGAGTTAATCTGAAAAGAGCCAAAAGTGCATTTTAAACTGTGTGACATTATTTGATTCAGTGGAAAACACCCCAGATGAGACACAAGTTATAGTCTATAAAATCCACAAAGTTGTTAAATACTTCTGGTGAACTTTAATCAATTTTAATGTTCTAAAAGTTATAAGTTTAAAACTCTTAAAGTTTTAAGCTTTAAAATTGCAATTCAGCAGGATGTTTTTATAAAATATTCATAGCCTCATATCTGAGACCTGCTGCTTTAATGTCATGCTATTGTGATCTGTCCCTTCTCTGTCTACAGGATGGTGCAACATCAGTTAATCACTACAAATAGCATGATTTAAAACACTTTTATGAAATTCAGGATTGAGCTACAGTGATTCACACTTGCTGAAGATCTAGCTCAAGCTTCATAAAGTACATTGAAATAAGGGATGGCAGGTATCACAGGCATCACAAAAATGCAAAGTATTCCATCAGTGAGATGGAAGAAAATTGTCTTCAATTTTTAACAATGGAAAACACAGAAGTCTGAAAGAAAATACTATGTGCATCATCAATATGCAATGACTTCTGTTTGTCTGGTATTAGTTCTGTAATTTGTTATACACAGTAAATTATCCTGCTTAAAATTAATCTGGTTCCTCCACTACAGATTAACAATAGAAAAACTTGTCTCCTTGGAATTACAGTTACTAGATTTTGGGCATGAATAGAGGTTTTTAAAATCCTTTTGCCTCAATCTAATAATTAGAAGTATTTCAGTTGCAAAGCGAGAAACTGTTTGAAATGCTATTTGTACTTTCCAAATGCTTGGTCAGAAAAGCTGTTTTTTTCATCCTTGGTTTTCCTGGAGGAAATTAAACTCATGATAGGAATTGGATTGATCCCTTTTCAGGCTCTCATGGCACTAATCTTTGAGAAGAGGGAGGTGTCTCAGTGCCACCCATGGTGAGTTCTGTCAGTCTTGAAAGTTGGCTATTCTCTTTGCTTTTACTCCAGTGAGGTACCTGGGAATTTAATTTGGAAACCTTGGCCAGGGGTCTTGGGACCCAAATCAGGAATGATGTCTATTTAAACTGGCAAAGATTGAATGACTGATGCTGAGTTTAAGTAATCTATGTTGTGAAACTTTAAGGTGCCATTAGTTTTGAAACAGTACTTACTGTCATTACTGCTGAAATACTAACTTTTTGAGGCATAGAGGTCTGTCCTTTTGAATATTCTTGAATAAAGCATAAGGCAATCCCTCTTGTAGGCATTATGCATGTGCATCCCATGGTGAAAAATGTGTGTCCTTGGATCTGGTGGGACAAATTCTTCCCTTGGTTACCTGAGAGAAAATGCAGAGTAAAGTTATAGCTATTGCTGATTTCTCCAGTACTCACTGATGCAAATGAGGGCTGAATTCATTCCACTGCCTGTATCTGTTATTTTGCATAGAAGTGCTCACTGTGCTGAAACTTACACTTGCAAGAATGTGTCTGTGTAGTTTACATTTCCAATTTTAATTTTTGAGCCATGTGTAAGAGACTCCAGGGAACAGTGTGTACTGTCAGCAGAAGTTATCTTTTTGATGAATCAGGCACATTGTTTGTAACTGTGCATTTGATAGACATGTTGTAATAAGGTCCTGAACTGCTTACTGTGTCTTTATGTACCTTCCCCCTCAGCAGTTGTAACTATTGTGCTGCTTGACCTATATTAATGGTACTACAAACAACAAGTTTAACCATTAACTTGTGGGCCCTGTTTAAATGGATTTTACCAAGAGATGAGAACTGAAGCTTTAAGGAGGTAAAAGTTAAAAAAAGGGCTACCCAATATGATGATTTTTAGTGCTTATTGATCTGATATACAGGGTGGGAAGGAGTTCAAAGGCCCAGGAATAAAGGCTAACATGATATTATTATGGTCTGAATGACTAATGTCATTAAAGGTATGGACAAGCCTTGGTTAGATGTTTTGTTTATTAAATAACTTGTGAATTTATCTGTGTGGTTATTCCAATGAGGTTTGCTCGCTGTATTTTCTAGTCTATACACACTGGAGCAAGAAGAGGCTGGGAGGGTTACACTGATGAGGATTAAATATTGCTTGCTTGTGCTGTGTGGGAAAAGGAATACTGGCTTTTGAGTAATGTGCGAGGAGACAGTGAAAGCTAGAAAGAATCCATGTGAAAGGAGCCAGTGTCAGAATAATGGTTTAGATATGGAAAGAGCTGAGCAACTTTGCTTGATTTACATTGACTGCATCTCAGGAGCTTAAGTTCACTGTGCAGAACTTGTATATTAGACCATTAAATGAAAGCCAAAACTCTCATTTCTGACATATGATTCCATAACCTCAAGACCAAAGAAACTGTAACAGCTGATCTATGCTAAGTGACTCATGTGTGCACAAAGCCAACAGCAAACCTGTGGTGGTTCAGTATCTGATGTGATTTGATCCTTCATGGAAAAGTAATTCTCTGTTTCTAATTTATTGACATCAGTGATCTTTGACTGGGGTCCTTAAAGGGTAGGCATGCAGAAGTTAAACTGGGGAATGAGGGGGTGGGAAGTGCTGTGCTCTGGGATGTCCTGGTAAAAAACTCAGTTTTCCCTGACAAAGCTGCCTCATCGTATGCAGGCAGGGCTTTAAATGTGCTACTGTTTCCATTCGGTGGTTATCTCTGTCTGCTGGGACTTCACCATTCTGGCTCCACAGGGCATGTGCAGGTGTCTTGTGCAATCCAAGTGTGTTCTGCTGGGTCTTGGTGATTGACAGTGGCAGAAATGTGTGCCCTAGCTAAAAGTAGCAGCTGATATTCATAGGCGCAAATGTCTGTGGCTCATTGCACCTGAGCTGTTGTTAGGCATTGTTAGAGCATGGAACAAGCATTAGGTAACCCTGTGCATACAGTCAGAACAGAATCTGAGTGAAAATCCCTCACACTGACTTGAGGCTCTTGCAGAAATGCAGAATTGCTTGTATTACATAAGGTGCACCAAAGCCTGCAGTTAGAAACATGCTCTGGAAATGGTAGTTATGTATGTGATCCTTATTTCAATGTAGTTGAAGCAAGCTGAGTGGAAATGTACCTGTCTTGTCACTGATGTAGTTTTTTATTGAAACAAATCCCTGTCAACTCTGACCATTAAGAATTGCTACCAGACATCTTTGGGCCTTGATTTGAAAATTGTAAACAGCTTGGTAAACACTTAATTAAATCACTAAAAACTTCATAATAGGAAGGGAAGCAGTGAACAAGACTGTCAAACATTAAGTGATGTATAAGACAAGTTGGGGAAGGAAGCCCATGATTTTAATTGCCAGACTTCTCTTACCAAGGACTTCCTTCTCTTTTTTGGATTCCTAAAGACAAAGAGTCACCAAGTCACCCTTACAAGGAAGTGTTCTCAAATAGAGTCAAAGGGAAAAAGCCAGAAATACTGGGGAAAACCTACTGCGAGCAAACAAAAATGTAATTGTGCCAACAGAATTTTTCTTGCCCCTGAGTTTCTGTAGTTGCATGTTTCTCTTGTGCCAGTATTTCCCATGGTTTCTGTATAAGTAAGTTAAACTGGTAAAAGCTGATGTGTATGGAATTTCTGAGGATTATTTCTGCTTTCATTATTTAGTCCTAAAGTTCTACAGGATTAAGTTTAGCTGAGGAAAATCTATTTTCAAATTTGTCCATATGTTTAGTGGCATTAATTTCTTTCATCTGGATTAACAGGCACAGTTTTTCTTCATCCAGAGCAAAGGTAGGAGCAGGGCAGGCCCCAATGACTACTCTTGACTTTTTTTTTGTCTATCTATTCCTTCAGTTCAGAAAGGGCCATGTTCAGAATGAGGTCACAGCACGGTGATTTTGTTCTGAACATTAACTTTTGTTCTAGCAGATGTGCTGGCTGGCACCCATGCAAGGAAATTTAGCATTTCCCACTGTATTGGTACAACAGTATGATTTTTATTTTGCTCTAATGGGCACGTTCCGGCTCATGATCATGAGAGGGCTTGGCAGATGAGCTTTTGAGATGCTTGTGAACAACTCTGGTGAGAAGCTCCTCACAGTTCTGTGTGTTTAAACTGGCTTGCAAGTCTTAAGATTTTTCTCCTGCTGACTCCAGGTGGGAATGTTTGCTTACTTACCAGTTTAAAGCACCTTCTATAGGTTCGCATGCTACCCTGATGGGAAGGAAGGGAGAAATCTAATTTAATAAACTGGTTGTTTTTGCCAGTTCTCAGGTATGTGGGAAAAAAAAGGCAATTTAGTCACAGAATGTGACCTGTGCAAATATGAGCAAGACAGGTTAAATTAAAGCAGCAGTTTTAAGTTCGTGTCTTGTTATAGATTGTAAAACAATTGTCTGCCAAGAAGAGTATTCTGTGACCCAGTGGCAATAAACTGACACAACAGTGTCACAGTTCAGTTACTTTTTGCTCATTTAGTCTCTCTACCTTGTAGTAAGTAAGCCCCTCTATCCTGCAGCAGCTGTCATGGTAAGACTGCATCTTTTAATGTCTTGATATTTCTGTGCTAAAACTTTAGTGTGAGCTGTTTGAGAGAATTTTGTCTTGTATCAGAGCTATAAATCTTATCTCAGTAAATAGAATAAAGCTGGCTAATGATCACCAACACTTTCAGGGGATAGGCTTGAAAAGGTAGTAATTTCTTTTGACAATGTAGACAGCTTCATAGAGAAAATAGTCTTCATGATGTATCAGTAAAGATAAGCAGCCTTTTTCAGGCTGCATTTTCCTGTAAAGAGCACAGGTATGGTGTGTATGTAACTCACTTGATGCTCTCTGCTCCTGAGAATCTGGGTCTCAAGCCATAGTCTTACACAGAACTTAGGCTGGAAATCAGTGGAAGTTGTGCACGTCTGATTATGTGACTTTATTTATTGCTATATATATATTTGATTTTTAATTGAAGACATCTCAGATTAACTCATTAGAACCATTGGGGGAAATGGAAATAACTTTGATTATATGGCTCTTCTGAAATGGAGGGTTGCCAGCTGGAGGCAGCCATTTGTATGTACAAGATTGCAGCTGGGAGTGCAATCAAAATTCCTTAAAAAACAACTAGATGGTGCTTGCATTTATTGCAAATAGTGTAAGGTAAAGCTCAGGAGCAGGGAAGTACATTGTGGAATGGCAAAAAAGAATCATGTTTGCAAACATCTTCATTAGAAGAAAGTAGCAGGACAAAGTGAGCATTATATTGAGATCTCATGGGACACCTTGGGATCTCCATGAGCATGTTAAGCACAGTTAGATAGAAAAAAAGCCATAAAGGACCACAATTGTGATGGTATGTGCACAATTTGAGCACACATCTCAATTTGCGCCCGAAAGACTGGGGTATAATGTTAGTTATACAGCAAAAATTGGGTTTTCTCTAGCTCTGTGTATTTTGACTTCTAATGATGTTTGCATTGACAAACAGAAGCAGGCCTTTTAGCCCAAGAATCTTTTCTTTCTTAGCCTCACTTAATTGCTTTAGCTCTGGCCTTCTCAGTGCTTGCTTTCCTTGTTTTATCACTTGCTGTCAGACTATATTTTTATGTAAGCTTCAGCTGTGCTATTCATTCCAGTGACCTTATTTGGAGATATTCCAAAGGATGTACTTGTTTCTAAATAAAACAATTCAGTTTAAGTTCTTTCCTTGTGCTCATATCTGTTACCTTATGAACTCTGCAGTACTACACACAGGTTATCAAAAGTTGTTCTATTAAATGATGCATTAACCAGCACTATATGTTTACACTGTGCGTGTTTAATGTCATGTTACTACAAATATTGCACAGTATAAGGGCAGCAGCTTAGTAAAAAGTATATTATGAGGTGAAAACCAGAACTAATCAGGGTTTGAAACTCTGAAATGAGAAGTTTGCATAGACCAGCTCAGGGAGTTTACACACTATAAAATGTACTTAGTGCAGATTGTTTCCCCTGTTTCTGTGGGGAACACCTTGAGCTCTGCAGGAACTTTACCAGTGTAGGGTTGGAGGATTGTAGGGCTGGAGCCCAGCTGCAGCACTATGGAATTTTACCTGTGCCAAGTTATGTATTTTGGAATGATTTGAACATTTTATAACTGTTGATGTTTGAAGAATATTTTGGTGCTTTTTGGAGCAAGCACCTCTACCAGCATCTCAATAAAGGGGTGCTGAAAGCAGATGATGACTCTTATATGACTGAATATTACAACAAACCTCTGAGAAATACAACTAAACTGTTCTTGATAGATACATAAGAGGATGTTCATGAGAAAATAATGCATTTACTGGCAAGCTGCATCAGGAAATAGAGATGTATGTCTGCCTCTGGTGTCCTCTGTTGGTTTTGGTTGCACAGAACTGGCATCCAGGTGTGAAAGCCAATCTTTCCCTGTTTTGATAGCTATTAGTGTGTAAGGAGAATATTAGTATTTTCTGAGGTTTTTGTGATCCTAGGATACAAAGTTAAAAGCAAGGGCTATATTGCTGTAGATTTTGGATAGGTCTAGGTACAAAGTGATTAAGTAATTTGTCAAGACCATATGAGATGGGAAGCTGACTGGTCTTTTGATTATGGTCCTGTGTTTTCATCTTCATAACAAAGGGCACACTGCTTTGTAGCTGAGCTATTTTTTTTTGCCTTTTAAATAAGATTCTTGCTAGACAGCATAAATTTGGTCACAAACATT
This sequence comes from Chloebia gouldiae, assembly GCA_003676055.1. Taxonomy (NCBI): domain Eukaryota; kingdom Metazoa; phylum Chordata; class Aves; order Passeriformes; family Passeridae; genus Chloebia; species Chloebia gouldiae. The sequence continues at coordinate 20,010,771 of QUSF01000010.1, forward strand.
GGTTTTTGTCACAGCTGGTCTACCTGGTAGCAGGTATATATGACCCAAAACTCCTAGTTTTGGCCAAACATTGGCTTGCTTCCTGGCTATTTCTGTATTCCTATAAAATATATACTCCGTAATATTCACACTGCATGACTTAATACTTTGAGAGTAAAGATAAGAAATTAAATGCTGTCAGTGTGATGGCTACACTGTACACAGAGGGCATTGGTGGATTCTGTGTTAGAGTACTGTGGATGCTGAATGTCTCTCATATATTGGCAAATATAAATTTTTTTATAGTCTCTGGTCCAGGGCTGCTTGTGACTCTCTTTGAGTTGCCAGCTGTGGTGTCTTCCAGCAAAGTGTTCCTCAGCATGTAGTGTGGGAAGTAGGGACCCAACTTTGTGCAGTTCTGCTGCAGTGCTCTTTTCTTTCCTTATTCTAGTCCAATTGAGTTTACCATTTGAGTAGCTGCAGCTGGGCCAAGGTCTGGGGGACTGAGGATTTAGATTTTTCTCATAACCAAAAGAGATCTTAGTATCTTTGACATTGCATGGGACTGGCATCCCAAGACCCTCGTGTTATCCAAACCCATTGGAAAAAAGTCTTCCTGGAGACACAGGAGGACTAGAAAGATGAATTTTACTGGATAATGATCTGAGTTGCTCCTGTGGTCCAGATATTTGGTATGTGATAGAAATACCCTTTCAGCTCACTTGTATTTTGGCAAATATTGTTTCACTACTTCCACCCAAAAGTCTTTAATTCACAGTCAGGCCAGCTACTTTTTCATGATCCTCACTTAAAAAAAAGTGACATCTCTTATTATGAAAGACTCACTTTTAATAATGTTTTTAATAATTTATTTTTTGGCAAGTAGCCTGGACATGTTGCATATTATAAAATGAGCCAAATAGCTCTTCACAATAGTAAATGCACTAGTGATTTTGCTGCTTTGAAAACAGGAAAAAACCTCGTGTTGCATCATTCTGGCTGGGAAGTGCTCAAAGTTATTGTGACAGGACTGTATTTTGAGCAATTGTTGGTGATTTGTTTTTTAGCACACAAAGAAAGTAATAAATCTGTCACCCTGAAAAATCAGGTTGTGACCTAAAGGAAGGAGAAAATTGTGGCTTTAGGTAAAAAAGAGTGACCTGTCTATGAGGGTCATTTATCATTATAACAAAATTGCTGGTGCTCTCCGAGCTGACCAGGAAGAAAGGCTGTGGTAAGCAGAATTGAGGGATGCAAGCATCCGAATATTTTTAACTGATCAATATTTTCAGGATTTACAAGCAGCCAAAAACCTGTCAGCATGCAGAGTAAGTTCACTGTGCATCTGTTCTAAGAAAGAAAACAAGGGATAAAGTGTTTATTTTGGCCATTAAAAATTAAATGTGTTTTAGATTTGGCATCAGTAGTTCACAACTGTATCTTAGTACAGATGCCTTTAGCAGTGTGTATGTCTTGTAGTGATACAGAAAATACATATGAAACTTAACTCCCAAGGAGGATGAAAGCAATAAATAACATAAATTCAGGGTGGAGTTAACAGCACAAAGCATCCCAGAACTCACTTGGAGTATGTGGTTTCATCGTTTGAAAGTAATGGGACAGAAGTGGTTTTGGTTAAAAAAGGAAAAACAATCCCCAAAGTTTCATTCTTGGCTCACCCTCAGTTATTCTGCATTATCCTATATTTAAATAGATTTGCATGTATCTTATTAATAAAAAAAGGCAAGTTTAGTGCTACAACTGAGGCTGATAGAGATTGGATCCATTGCAAAGGGTATATTCAGTGAGTTCATGTGACTTGCATGGAATAACAGCCGAACATATCTTAAAATACAAGATTGACAAGAAGAATTCTTTCTATGTCATTATTCTTAGGTATCAAACATATCTCAAAATTTAAAATACTTCTGGTTAACTCTGGAAAATAGTTTCCTACTGTTCCATCAGTTCTAGTTGTGAATTTTCACTTTAATCTGTTTTTATAGAGTTTGCAAATGCGTAATGAGAGTGCAGGGAGAAAAACCCAACACAATTTCTTGTACAGTAATTTTCATGCCAATTGCTAATTTCTGCTGATTGCCTTAGTGTAGGAGTGTCTTATCAGACCAGAACATCCAAAGCTAAAAATAAATTCTAACATGTTTAGAAAAGCATTTATGATTCAGGCTATCACTTATCATTTGGCATTACCAGCATTATATGGTACTAGGAATGCTTAACAAACCTATTTTAATACAATTTTTGGGGGCATTTTAGTGTATCGAAGCTGGTTAAGTACTGTACGCTTTATTGGAATTATGAAGGCATTAAGACAAAAATAATGTAGAAAGTAGAATAGGATTTAAAATATGAAAAATTTTAATGTGCTTTGATAATATTGCTTTTATTGGGGCTTTATTAAGGGAATGAATTTAGCATAATTATTTTTAAAATATAAATTCTATAGATTGATTCACTGTTAACTACATGGCAGTGCCAAACTCTGTTGTAGTTCTGTACCAAAGTGCCCTGTCAGATTTTACCACTGGAGGACGAGGCTGGACTAGAGGCACTTAAGTGAAGTTTCACCACTGCATAACTGAATTTTTCATGCTCTAAAATGGATTAGGGTCTCTTTTAAACATTTATTCCACTTTGAGGAGTCAACAAATTTACCCTTGAAAAAAGGGTAAAAAACTTGTTATGAGATAGAGTGAGATAAAAATATTACTTTCCTGAGAATGTTGAAAGTGATTTTTATACTGATAGTATGATTTCCCCTGCCCCATACTTCTAATTTTAAAAGAATGAGAAAGTTCTGTCACCAGTATATCTCAGATATACTGTATTCAAATTTGGCTTGAAAATTTCATACAAAATTTTGTGAATCTGTGCTCAGGCATGTTTGTTATTTGTTTATATGTGTGAGAATATATATATATGTATATTACTGACTGACGTCAGAAAAGCCTTTGCCTATTATTTGCGTTTATTATATTATATATTCTGGCTTGGGTTTTTTTGCTTCCATTAAGCCTATATTTACAAGGTCATGTTGTGATAGGACAAGAGCAAATAGGAGTATGCACAACTTTGATGTGCAATCCAGGTTCAGAACTATTGGGACTCTATATTATTATCAAGTGTGGGGATAATTCTTCCCTTCCAATATATAGAGGTTAATACTATTAACTATCTGTGAAACTTCCAGAGACTTTTACTTTAGCAGGTCAAATGAGGATGTGTTAAGTGTTCTGATTTCCTAATGTCTTTGAATGGTATCTGGAACACCCCTGTTCTTGTTTTGCTCCTATTTCTTAATCAAATTCTAAATTGCAACACATTTTCCTTGCATCTTTTTTATTGTTCCTGATAGGACTCATAGCTGTTGCTAGAGAGTTTTTATCATATTATTTTTAAAGAAGTTCCTGATTATGATGTGAAGTGTTATTAGGACAAAGATGGCATGTTTTATCTGGGCAAATTTTCTTGCTATTTTTAGGAACAAATGTGATTGCATTGGGTACCACAGATTGGCACTTAGATGAGGCTGGGGCAAGCAGCTAATCAATCATATCTGGGTAATAGACATCAGTGATATTGCTTTGCAAGGTTTACCCTCTTTGATTTATACTAGGGGATTGTTTTTTATGGGACTTTTAGAATATTTGTCACTGAGTAATGTTTTCATGACCAAGCCACAAACACAAAGCCAATATTTCTTTTAAAGCTGTCGATCAAGAGTTTGATTAAATTTGTACATATTTTGAGAGCTTTCAGACTGGATGCCATCAAATGCGATGAACAGAAGATGCTTCTAAAGCAATAGTGATGCTCAGCCTGAATTGCTATTGACCATCACCTTGTAGAGTCATTTACAACAGGAGGATGTGAAAATACAACTAAGTCAAAATGCCAGCACTTAATAGGGAGCCTGTACTCTGCTTTTGTTGATCTAAAGCTCTGCAGAAACATAAGCACAATGGAGTCTTGAGCCATTGTCCATTAAGCATCACAAAATATTCAGCCAAAACACTTTGACCTGTTTCATTGATTCTGAAAGGTTTAAAATCTTTACTATAACTTAATGCAAAGTAATAGCAGCTATGGCTATCTTTATGAGCAAGCTCATTATTTCATCTACTTTTGGGTCCTGCCCAGTACAGGAAAGAAGGGATTGAACTGGGGTGAGTTCAATGGAGGCCATCAAGCTTCCTGGGTGCTGCAGCAGTGGCCCTGTGGAGAAAGGCTGAATACCCAGAACTTGCTCAGACTGGAGAGAAGGCCAGGATGGAAGCAAGGAGAAACCCAACAGCAGAAGATGGACCCAGGCTCTCGCTGAACTATATGGCAAGAAAACAAAAGACTGGTTAGAAATTGAAACTGGATGTTTGGTATGGGGAAAAAGAAGTCACTAGGAGTGTAATGAAGCAGTTGAACAAGTGCAATCAGTCCTGGAGATTTTCTGGAATAGGAAAAGCCCTGGGCAACCTGCTCTGGATTCACTGCTGAAGCTGCTCTGAGTGGGAGGCTGGACAGAGATGTCCTAAGATTCCAGTTGGAATGATTTAGTGTTTTTCTTTGTCCTCTCAGGACTAGGTGTGGGGACTTGCGGAGTGGTTCAGGGCATCTGGATCCTCCAGAGGACTTGTCAGATGCATGGAAAAGGGCTTGGAGCATAAGTGGGCTGTCTTCCCAGAGGTGAATGGTTAGAGAGGAGTGCACCCTTGGGAATCTGTTCTTATCTCAACCTTCATTTATGTGAAAGGTTTCAGTGATTAATGTGAACTCATTGAAGTATACACAGAGCAAGTACTCTGCCATGTGATGGCAGTGTGGAAGTTAAGTCACCAGTGAGGCAATTGAGGTGAAAGCTGTCAAAATCTGCTGGGTAGGTGATTAGGGAAAAATGTATTTGGGCACTAGGGAGATCAAGTTATCTTTAAATCACTATCTGAGACTTGGCTACACTGATAAGATAAAACTAAGACATTACAAGTGAAGCAGTGGAGATTTAGCTTGTAGCTTACAGTCAAAATTAAATGCTGTTTTAACTGTATCCTTGAGGGAAATTACAATGTAAAATGATGAGAACTACATGTTCCTCAATGCTATGCAGAGGAGGCATCACAATGAACAAATCTTATCTCCCTGTTTGTAAACTAGTGCTTTGTCTTTAATCTACCAGTGGACAAAACTATTCTGATGCCCTTCTGTTTTGCGTTATGGTCACTCTGATCCCCATGTGCTCAGCTTGATTCAGTTCCAAAGCATCCTTTCTAACCAAGACATTCTTATTAGAAGACAACATATTTCTGATATTTTAAGAAAGAGTGATATTATTCAGCAAAACAGATTGCAGTTTTACAGTGCTTGGTCTGATCAAATACATTTGCAGCAGAGTATGGCCAGTCAGGGCAGGGGAGAGGAACAGCATCCTCATTCCCCAAAGATGAGGCTATCAGAAATGCCACATGCTTCCTCTTCCAAACATTTGCATTTTAACACATGAGCTAGTACTTCCTCCTGCTGTCTCACACTCTGTATCCCTGGGCTTGGGACTCCACAGAACAAGAGCTATATTGGGATAGAACTTTCTATATAAGATTGTCCTTATATGTTGTAAAAATGCTTGTTCTAATTTTCTATCTTCCCCTCATTTCTTTGTTATGCTACATGAATGGAAGGTCAGGCAGAAAGTAACTAGAGGAGTCTTATTTTGGGGCTATGTAAGTAAATGCAATAATTACTCCAAAATAAAGGACAGCAAGGAACAATGCTGGCAATACTACCTCTATTATCTGGATTTCAGGAGCTCTGCACTTGGATGTGACACAGCTTCAACCATCACCAGAAGGGTGTGGAGAGATTTGCTGTATGGGTCATTGGTGTGATGAGATGTGCCTACTCAGGATGGAAGCAAAATTTTAACCAGAATAGTATGGCAAACCTCAAGTATCTAGCTTAGGGATCAGTTTTTCAAGAACAGGTGTGTTTCCAACCTTGTTTCTTAGCACATGGAATTCTTGCTGAAGGCTTGGCTTTCACCAATCAAATCACCATTCCTTCCTGCATCTCTTTAGCTGGGAATGCTACTACTTAGTGATGTTTAGTTTCCTTCAATGGAAGTCTGTAGTTTATGGATTACTTTTGCTGTCACACCTTGTAGCATCTCTGGTTTGAGAGGACCTAAAAAGAAGTGGCTTGATGATTATCTGCTGGTTTTTAGCTGCACATTGATTTTGGACCGTGTTGTAGAGCATATACAGGTGACTGTGATGGAATGGGGCAAACCAAATTAACAGAAAAAGTATCTCAACACATAAGCACCCACTAAGCCCAAGGTGTGGCTCACAATTTTCAAAAACACTATTAACAGGAATTTCTTATGACAATGCACTTTTGGAAGTACACTTTTTGTGTAGTTATTACTGTAAATTCATTCGGGGTTTTTTTTGGGGGGGGATTGATGATGGTTGTTTGTGGGTTTTTTTTTGGCAATATGAGAATCAGGGATTTTTGAGAATAAGTTAGAATATCCTAGACAGTTTGGTTGTCATGGAGCACTGTCCTGTTTGGCTTTTCCATTCATACTCCTTCCGTGTGGAATACCATCTTGAAAAAGACAGATCTGAGAGTACACATGTATGAGGTTAGATGCCAGCTGCATACCAGACACTTAAGACATAAAAGAAAACTCCTGACTCAGACAATGCTTTTAAAGCTGTTGAGATAAGAAACTGAAATTCCTAAAATGCAGGATGTCCTGAAGTAGGAGGGGCCATTGAGAAGGAAGTGGAAGGAAGCTGGACAATCCCAAAGAGAACCATTCACACAAACTTATTTTCAAGACCAAATCCAAAACCCGGCCATGCAAGTTAACTTACATAAGAGAAATGATTGCAGCAAACAAACTCTCTGCCACCTGTTGTCTTAAGGGAATATTGGCAGTGTTGGTAGTTTTAATGAAGAAGCCAAACTTATTCTTAGTAATTCAAAAAGTTTTAATGAAATGAAGGTATGTGATTTAGCTCCCCAAAATGAGAGAAACATACCTCTTCCCATTTATTTTAATAAGGTTTTCTGTGGTATGTAAATATACAATAACTTTAGCCATACAAAGTAGTCTAGAAAGAAGCTTAGGATCTGTTCCTAATCCCTCTAACTCATTCAGTAAGACTTGGTAATGTGCTTCAGGTCAAGTCTTAACACTCAGGAATTTGTTTTTACATATTAAGCTGTTTATTTGTTTCACTTTTGCTAATTGACTTATAGCCATGGAACTTTGGAAAGAGAATTTTATTAGCAAAATTTTTAGCTAGATATAGACATTAAATCTGAATGTGCAACAGTAATTGCCCTGTACATGTCTGTATAGATATTAAAATGAATTTAATATATATAAAGTATTGATAAAGTATATATAAACTATTAGTATATGTAAACATATGTGTATGGATATGAAAATATATGTACAAAAATATAAAAATGCTATAGCTACTTGCTCGTGGTAGCTATTTTTTGAGAGAAAAGAGGTTAGGAAACAATTAAAGGATCTATGCAATAAAATTGAATTACTTCATTTAGTTAGGTGGAGATTTCTGCAAAAAGTAGGAGGACACATATCTGACAACAGAAAACAGTACCAGAAAACTGCAGTTTGACATGGAACACAGAATCAATTTGTTTTAATTCATTAAGATGTGTAAGAAAATGTGAGAGAATACTTTTTGGTGTTTTTTTTTTATTTTGATTAATATACATACATTTTAAGTGCTCTCCCCTGTTACATTTTTAATTATGTTGGAGAAATGTGCAATGTAGATTTTTCCTCCTCAGATGAAGTGTAATATTATGGAAATATATTAAACTAAAGAAAAAAATAATCCTGGAATGTTCCCACTGGCATCTATGAGTGTGGTTCTCAAATATCAAATGTATGTACATGACAATTAGCTCAGGATTTGCCTTAGAGAAGCGCAGAACAGGATGCCAAAGTTCCTATCCTATGACGCAATAAGTTCTTTTCTATTAGCAGAGCTTCAGTTTTCAGTTAAAAACCACCTAAACTTGCACTGTGTCCTTTATTTTCTGTAATGTGACTTAGTGCTCCTTCATAGAATAACTGTTCCCACTTTTCACAGCAATTCCTTACAAGAGAACTGTTAGCAAAAACTGACTGGAAATTCAAATACTTTGAGTGCAGTTAAGATTGATTCATACTTGCAAGAAAATATTTCAAACTATCATATTGCTGGTTATATTTTTTCCTATGTATTCTACACACATGGAAAAGTAATATCTGTGGAGCATCAGTCATTCAATAGACCCTATTTCTTCTGTGAATGCTACTTCTCTTAGATTTTTCCATGCAACTGCACTTTAGGCAGATAATAGTGTTTAATGCACTTGCTCATTAAGCCAAAAGTAGCAATAATTTTGCAGCTATATTCCCTCGACATATGGAATATTCTCCCATGTTTTGAAAAGTGCAATGCACATCTGTGGCATACAAAGGCATGTTCTTTAGGTAGATAAATATTTTGGAGGATTAGGGCACTTGCCCTAATCAGGTTAAATGTAAAATCACTGCCCATTAGGCACAAAATGAGCTATGGACACTCTTACAAAATTGAACTCTCTATCAGTCTCAGAAATTATCAGTTTTTAACTAGACCTGACACAAGAGCTGATGGCAGAACTTGGATTCTGCTAAGGTTCTGTTTTGCTGGTACTGTAGAAGAGTTTTTTAATGATCACAAAATTTCCAAGTCATTTCCATTTTGGAAGCATACATATTTAGTGTGTTTATACTACAAAAGCAATTACACATGGTTTCCCTGATTTGCCTTGAGATTACCGAAGATGAGAATTCAGCCTTTACCTCTGACAACCCTTAAAAATGTTCTTACATACTGTCTACATGAGCATGCTATGTCTCATTTTAATGCAGTTTGTGGAGAATTTATTGCAGTTCAACTTCACTAAAACTCATGGCTTTTCATCCCTGAAACACCACTTCTATTCAAAAATGTGTCCTATTTGGACTGTCCTGGCACCATTCTGGGGTAAATCTTACCTAGCAAGGAAGTCTAGCTTTAGGTCACACTTTTTCCTGTGGCTATTTTAATCATGTGTCATGGTTTCTAATAGGAAAGGTTACCTTGATCCATGTCTCTGTAGTGACTGATACAGCAAAATACTGAAATTTGTACTGAACCTTAAAAGTCACAAGAAGTCCTAAGTACAGGGAGCCCATGTTTTAAATTCAAAACAATTAAAATCAATCAAAACATTGTGCCAGTGTAACTCTTTGGCACTATTGTTTTGGCATGACTTCAGCTTCAGCATGTTTTGCTGCCCTATCATCTTTATTTGGGTAAAAGATTAATTTTGTCTGATAGCTTATGAAGCAGGGTTTTCCAGTCCTCCACAAAAGAGCTGAATGCCTCAACTGCTGAATAAAAATACACTGGTGTTGGTAGTATGGGGACTACCTGAGAGTGGTGCATACTGAAAAATCTTGTCTGCATTTTCCTTACAAGACAGACTTTATTTTTCCTGTAGGGCCAGTAAGTTGCCAAAGGACTGATGGCTTTTTTTTACTTGTTTCAGATCAGCTTCCTTACCACCTCTCATCAGGTGTCAGGGGAGACTGCACATCACAGACTGATGTGTCTGTCATGGCTTGGTCATGTCTCTGCTCTACTTCCCGCATTTTTCAAATGCCAAGCACACCAAGTGTTGCACACCAAATGCCAAGCTTTCCTGCAGTGCTGGTGGGTTGTGATTTCCCCTCCCCATGAGAATGAGTAGCTGATATAGGAGCTGTTGGCCAGTGCCTCTCTCTCGGTCTGTGGGCAATTCCTGTGCTCCCCAAAGGAGCTCAGCAAACTCTGCCTTGGCTGGTTCCTGATTTCTACTCCTTAAGGCAAAGATTTTCCTGAGGGCCACTAGAGATTTGCATATGCTCCAGGCAAGAGGGTAATTGCTACTATCAGTCACATTAGAATAATCTGCACTCTGGTGTGCTAGAGATGAAAAATATATACTGATATTTCACAATTAGTGTACAGAAGAAGAAGCTAGCAATTTTACTGCTCCAGGGCAGCTGAGCATTGCAGAGTCTTTACTGAACTGTTCCAATATTTTTTCAACTGAATAAGAACTGTAGAAGCATCATCAGGATTATAACGATTTTGTGAAGTTATACAATACTTTTTGGTGGGGGAGAGGAGAGGGAAAGGCACATGATGAAACAGTGCTCAGGCTTGCTGGGTGTAGATGTTTCTTGCAGACCTGCCAGCTGGTTTCTGCAAGTGCTCTTATGTAACACTGCTGGACAAAACCACTGTAGGTGGACAAGTCCCAGTTATTTTAAACCTTTTCTGCATGTCTTTGGAAAGGCTCATACATTTATCTATTACTCTGGTTTATTTAGTGCAAGAATTTTGCTATAACTTTTTCTTTGCTAGCTCAGCTTCACAACCATGTGGCTGTACTTGGCAGCTGAACTGTGCAGTGTGCAGGCATTTTATAAAATGACAAATAATGCAAAAACAATAATAAAAAATGAGTGAAAGAACGAGCTTGGGAGAGCTTTTTTCCTGGAAATATGAACTCAAATGTGAGATTAGTATGGAAACATGTCACAGCTTTTGTACTTTTTTCTGCTGGCAGCTCCATGTTTGGGGGTCAGCTTGCACACATGCAGGCTGTACAGCTGTGGGGAGCCTGACTGCAGCCTTGGTTGAGTTGACTTGGGAGGCATGTAGCATTTCAGAGCATGGTAGGAGATGAAAAGTTGTCCTGCCTCTGTAAGCACCATATGACTTCTGCCGTCTTATCTGTAATGGTAAAACAACTCAAGTTACAGACCTAAAGGGGAATCCAGTAAACCAGTGAAAGCTTTTATGTCCTTCCTTTCAAGCAGATATAGGACACCAACATTATTTTTTTTTTCCTGAAATAAACCACTAAACCAATTTTATACCATTTTGTGTGTTCTAAGGCATATGTATTTAAAACAGAATTTTAAAAGGAAAATCAATGTGAGCTTTGGTGTTAAATTTAAAGTACTTGCTTTCATTCCAACCTCATATAATCACTTTTACCTGATAATTTTGGTTTTTATTTATTCGTGCTGATGTGTTCATAAGTAGATGCTTATGCTGCCACCTGCATACAATAATCAGCTTGTGCAACCTCAGGGATAAACTCAGCTGGTGGCATAAGCAGAAGTGCTTTAACCAGGATGTGTGCTGATACATAATCTTCTATGCCTTGATAAAAGTAGATCTGAGGCATTGAGAGACATAGAAAGCATGGCCGAAACTTGATGGGAAATCACCTCTGCTTGGGAAAAATCAGAAAGTTAGGCCAAAAGTGAGGTGGGAAATAGTCAAATGCTTTGAATTTCTAATGAAGCAAAGAGCAGCACAGGCTGCCTGACTCCAGTGTAGTGCCACTTAGGTCATCTGCTGCCTCCTTGTGCTGGGCTGGGTGCTGGCTTAGATCTCTTGCACTTGACAGTCACCTGGCAGCAAAAGGGGGAGGTTTTCCTGTAGATCAGAGAAATCTGCCTTAGCTGCAGAATAAGAAACTTCCATCAGGTCAGAGAACATATTAAAGTTTCAGGGTGGTGTGTATGAGAAGCAGAAGTGCACCTATGGTTTAATGAAAGATCACTGTGAGTCCCATGTGAATGATTGCTAGATAAGGAAAAACACAGTCCAGGGAACACCATAATGTGACTAGAATCTATTCACTGCAGCACAGTACATGGCCATAAATTTCATATGAAGGTTATAACAGTTTTCTCCTCAACAATTACACACTGAATGACTCTGAAAATGATAGTGTGCTCATCTGACATGTCTTTATAATAAAATATTTTTAAAAAGGGGAAAATTGTGATGAGAAAAATAAGGAGACTATTTGTATTTTGCCTTCTTCTGGAGTACTAGCGAGTGATGTGCAAGGGTGCTCTATAAAGTCATATGGGGGAAAGTGAGGATTTTGTTTCTCATGGCCACACATACGAAGGCAGAGACTGGCACTTCTGTCTAAGGTCTGTGCCAAGAGAAGCAAAATACAGCACCAAAATCTGGAGACTGATACTGTCCATTACCTGGGTATTCTGGAATGCCTTTCTTCCTGCTGTCTGTGCAGGGGTGTTTCAGTAGCTGGCATGTTCCTGCTACAGAGTCTCACTTTTCTGTTCTACTTCCTGTCCCCTACCCTCAAGAGTCTCCTTCAGCGTTCAAAGGTTCTGGGTCCCAGCTGCTCCAGGATCAGAACCATCTCTCCTAGGTAAAGTCAGTATAGCTTTAGCAGCATCTGGCAGGACTCAAGCTCTTGTTCTTTTCCTTGTTCTCTCCTAATCTCAGTTAATGGAAATCTCTACTTCAGAATGCATTTATATTTTTTCTTTCCTATTCTTTGTAAATTGTTTTATCTGCATTTTCATCAATTCAATGCAGCAGAAAAAATCCTGAATCAATTTTCACCCAGGAATCTTATGAAATCAGTTAAGAATGTTTTAAATTAGAATATATAAATATTTTATTTATAGATCACATTTAATAACATGAGCAAAACTATATTTGTGGGGTGCCAAGAGCTGGAGCTGTTATACTGAATAATATTCTCATACAACCTGACAACTGAGTGGTGCTCCAGGGATAGGCAGTATTCTACAACACTGCAGAAAATACTGGTGTTAAAAGTTGCTGCAGTTTTACTGTAAACATTGTTGAGAAAATAAAAGAAGCTGCAATCTACCTTTGGTGGAAGTGAATTAACTGGCAGTATCTTCATTGGCAATTTGTCAGTTTTACACCAAAGCCTAATCTGGTTCTATAAGAACAATCTCAACACAAAGACACTGTAGTAGGAAGCTACAAACAATGACTTCTCCCTAAGTTCTTCTATCCCTTAAACTTTTACCAGGGGTGATTTGGCCAGGATTCATGTAGTGTAGTTAAACTTCCTTCTTTGGTATTGCACTTTTTTTCCCCTTTTCCCTTTTTAAACACGTGTTTTTTCTCTCCCTCTCGTACTAGCAGATGGTCTCCAGTAATATGCAGGAGCTTCTGTTCCCTGTGTTGCTATGCAACAAATGCATCCTATCTGCATCCTTTCTGCACTGTATCCCGTTTCCGTTCAACAACTCAAAATAACCAGCTTAGTGCTTCAACATGCTGCTTCCTCTTTTCTACAGAGTTGAATATCTATCAAGTATCTTCCTGGGCTTCCTATCTCTTCCTGTTACAGCCTTGAAAAAAATGTGTTTGCCCTGAATTGATTTTCCTCATCACTTCCTATTTACATCAGTCCACTTAGTGCTAAGGCAGGCAAAACATACATAAATGAGTCACGCAGCTGCTAGCCCATAAAAAAATAGTGTCAGCCAATTGTGTGATGTTTGAAAGCAAGATTCTTCATTGTTGTCAGGTGTGGAGTTCCTGTTTGTCCTTTTTATCATGGCTTTGTTTCCCTACTGATACCAGAAAGTTGAAAACAAAGTTTTTCTTTTTATTTTTTCTGCTAGACTGGTGAAAAGGAAAATATTAATCTCCAGCATAGCAAGGGAGAAGATGTGACAGAATTAGTAGCATGGTGTTCCCTGGCTGATAATGAGGGAAACTTTTTGATGGGGCTCATTTTGTATTACTGGACATTGACCACTATGGTCAATGTCCAGTAATGGCTGCAATTCCAAGTGTTATGAAGTAGTTGTTTAGCATTCACTGCTAACACTAAGTTTTGCATGTTCTAAAGCATCTACACTGCTTTTTAATGTTCATCAGGCTAAATAAAACTTACTTTGCACTTCTAATACTTTATAGATTAACTTAATTCCCATTTTGATAATATGTTGTCTTTCTCCACAGCAGGGAATGTAAGCTCTGGAAAACCTTGTGTTGCTTGCTCTATTGATAATATAGTAGGCTAAAGGACACAGATTTCTTTTTTGTAACTTGAGCAGTGTAAAATCAGGCATGTGGTGTGTCCTCAGTACCTACACTCCCTCTCTAGTCAATGGAGAAAGAAATACTTCAGTAAATGAATTACAATAATTCAGTCATTCATTGAGATAGGTGGGATGAATCATTGAGACATAGGATTTCTGTCTCTTTAGAAACAGTCAAAAGAATTTGGCTGACAGCTTGAAATGTCTGATTTGCAAATTGCTGAAATGAATCTGGATGTTAGCAGTCTGTTTTTGTATAATTACAGAATATTTTTCTGTTTCTCAAAAATAATTTCCATTTGTTGGTATCTTGTGCCATAATTTCCTGGTACAAATAATTTGATCAATGTTAAAACTATGAATATGAGTAACCACTCTGCCAGTTTGGCTTTTTATAATTGTTCTTCAGGGTTAATATATATAACTAAATATCTGAGCTCAGCCTATGTTACACAAAATCCATTCTTACATTTCTGGAGCAGAAGTGTGCCTCAAAACCCTCTTGTTGCCAATAGCATGTTGCCCATGCTCAGATAAGGACAAGGTTAACACCAGCTGAGTTTCAGTGTCTGAATCTGTCCAGCTTACAGTTTTTGGGAGAGATTATTTAAGGCACTTAGATGATGCTTATCCAGAGCACTGTTGCAAACTATGTAGAACAATTTTCCACATTGCCTGAAAGCAGAATTTTAACCACCATTACCTTTCTGAAGGAATCTGACAAGTTCTTTTATTAGATATGATTAGTTTTCTACAGATCAAGTGGACTTTGAAAGTCTGTGCTTCCTGCATAGTTATTGACTTTTTATTTTATTTTTCCTAGAGCTATCCATCAGTCATTCTGGTTTTGACTCCCTGGCATGACCCTCCTTCAGGTGCTGGGCAAGGCTTGTGCTTCTGGGGTTGCTGGGCTCCTGCTGTTCTCACTGCCAGTGCCTCTCTCAGCCCTCTGGCTGTGGTTCTTGGCTTTCACCTTCCCTCCCACAGCCCAGGATAGGCTTTGGCAGGGACAGGCAGATTTCTGCAGCTTGTGAGGGCTGCCTCTGCATAGTGTCTCTCCCTGGAACCTTCTTGGCTGGCATGAGGAGCATGAAGCAGAGCAACTGAATTCAAAGCATTCCAGGTAGAGGTACAGCACTTTAGAGCACAGCATTTATTGGGGCTGGGGATCCTCTGCTCACTCTCTTTCTTGCACTGCAGCAAAACCTGGGCACTGCCAGAGGATGTCCTGGGAGCAGCTTTTCCTTCAGGAAGCTCAACCCCCCCCACTGCCACTTCCTTACTCTGCGGTGGCAGCCTGTGCATGGGTTTGTCCCTGTCAGAGCCCAGTCTCAGGGCTTCTCCTTTTCCTCCACCTCCCCAAAGTGCTGTACAGTTGAGGATTCCCAGTTTCGCTGCTCCCCCTCTACTCCACACCAAGGTCTTGGTTTAGAGGCTCCCACTCTGCCTTCAGGAGCAACACAACTGATTCTAGCCACCAGGTTATAGTTGTCCTCATTCTGAGACAAACTAGGTGGATTTCAACTTGCTACAGAAATAGCAGTAGATAATAAACAGTATATTTATTTAGAAAGTGCCAGTTTCAAACTGACATTAATAATACAGTAAAATTAATACACAGTGGAATCTTTCCCTGTTGGATAGTCAGAAAACCTTTATATTAACACAGGAGGAGAATGAGTGCTGTAGTTCAGCAAGGTGTGGGAATTGTTGGATGTTATCTAAAGGACTGTGTGTGGAAAAGCAGCCTTGGGTGTTCATACTTTGCTCTAGCTTTAATGTTTTGGAAGCTGTGCATTCAAAGGATAAGCAATGAAGGAGGATGGCTACAGAGAGACAGTCGTGGATCATCCTTTTAAGAAATGTGAGCCATTTTCTAATATGAGAAAGGAGAGGTGTTAAATTCAGGACAGGCAAGGGAGTTCTACCCAGTAGGGACTTTCACAGCAAAGGGTAAGATGGGCTTTGTTCTGAGAAATTATGGAAGGATCCCTCTAGACAGATGGTGTGTCTTAATGAGACAGGATGTGAACTGGAATTTGGATTGTAGCCCACAAAATTTAAAAATCAAAAAAAAGGGCAAGCTTAACCTATACTTTATTCCTTCATTCTGATTAGTATCCCCACAGCCAAACATCTCTGATGTTCCAGGATCTGTGCACAGGGGGACATTTGAAAGCTTAGGCCCCACATTCAGCATATGTCAAACACAGAGCAATGGCAGATGTGCTGATTGGTGTTGTTATTTTATCCATATATATTGAAATGTGTACCACTGTTTAAAGTCTATATTAATATTTCTGGACTCAGGGCTTACTTTTGCTAGCATGGGATATGTATGAATTAAAGCACAATTGGTTCTTTTTGTAGATCTTTCCTTTTAATAAAGCAAATGTCACTATAACCACACAATGATAGGAAATGCTTGCTGTGGTCAAGTTATTTCACAATCGAGTTTTTATTGTGAAAATGATACTTCCTTTTAAATGAGCTCAATGCTTATTGCTTCCCAGTATAGAATTTAAAGTAATATATAAGAAAAATATATCCTCAAAACATTGTTGCTAATTAGGAGATATGGAGAATACATATATTGGATTATGACTTGGCAAACTTCTCTTTAAAAGGGAGCTCTGTGCCCTGTTGATGTCTGTCTTAGAAACACGCAACTTAGAAAGACACAGAAAAATCAGCATAGACTAACACATCTTCAGTTCTTTTAAAGCAATGGAAGTCCAGGTTTCATGGAGTAAAAAATTTGCTTGCAATCTTCCCTAGGAACCTGATGCAATTTGTTCCTATCTGAACTTTAAATTTAGCAGGGACTTTCCCTGAGTGTTGGCATGGGTTTTTTAAATTGTAGTAAGAGGTAGGTTTAGTCCCTTTTAAAATACATTCTGTCACAGATAGGATAGTAAGGTCTTTCCTAGCTCTGCCTAGTAGCAATATAATGAGGGAGTCGGAGAAACAGATGAATTCATATTTCATATGACAAAAATTTGAAGAAAAATGTTAGGAAAAATCTCCACTGGGCCAAATCGTTGTACTTGCTTTGTTTCATCATCCAATAACAAACAGGAACTCCTGGAAGAAATTGACTTCACTATGATTTTTGTTTATTTGTTTTAAAAAGTCAACAGGGCTAATTCCTGAGAATTAGAGGCCAGTCAGTGGGAGGTCAGAGTGGAAAGAAGTGCAAAGCTGCAACTCATTTAACAAGAGATGAAATTATGTCCATGTGTTTCTCTAATAAGCAATTTGCATTAATCACTTTCTGGTAGCTTCACTAGTGTGTGTCCATGGAGGCATGTTCTTTCCCAGGCATTGATTGCCATTGTACATTTGAGTTACTTTCAATGTATTTTCTGATTATATTCAGTATACACATAGAAGGGTTTGCAAGATGAATATTGTAAACCAGATTTTAACAAAAATGACAATTACAACAAAATGTTGTAACACTAGCTCTTTGTTATTGACACAGTAACAGAAGAGAGGCAAGCACAGTAATTATCAAAGCAATCAATTCCAGTGTTATGCAGATTTTCTGCAAATAAAATAGACTTCTGTTCACACATCATGGGTTCTTTGCTTTTTGCTGTCTTATTTCTTCATGTAGCATGGTCATTAGGACCAAAAAAGTCTGGGAATTCATACTGAGTTTACAATCTGACTATATGAATCAATAATTTGTCAATAAACAACATTTGTTATATGTAAGCAAGCTATGGCCAATATATTGATAGGGATAGGCCAAGTTCTGCTTTCCCTACTGAAATCTGTATCTGAAATTCATGCTGAGAATGAGCCCCATTTAGAAAAAAATAAGAAATTGTATTCTCACGCCTCTTCAGAAGGAGGGGGGTAGCATTGTGCTGCAGGCTTAGATTTCATATGTAAGTTATGTGTTATGGCAAGTGCTCTTGCAGGCTCCTGCTCCTAACCAGCTCCTGGCAGTGGTGGAGCTGCATCCTTCATCCCATGCAGGTTACTGGCACTTCAGGGCTGGGAATTCAGCTGGCACTAGCTGTGTGGGCAGGTGGAGTCAAGCTCACCAGCAGTGTCAGGGTCCAGGCAGGGCCACAGTGGCCTCTGAAAGCTGTAAGGGAGCTTCAGACTCTGGGTGGGATAATGTGCACTGTATATCCCATGGTATGACCTTTACAGCATCATGTATGTCCTTGAAAGTAATTGTTTCAATGATATATAATTGCTTTGATTGTCTAGCTTTGATTAAAAGTGATTTGTCCCATTGCTGGAGTTATCTCTTTTTTAAAGCAGACTCAGTAACTAAACAAATTGAGAAGCAGTTTAGTTATATAAGTATATTACCTCTGAGCCCAGAGTGGTCCTTTTCAGTCTGTTAAGTTTAAAAATATTTCTAATGCTAACTCTGTAGAAGGTGCTCACAAGGGACAAATAGCTTAATATTGACATAGCCTTAAATATATTGAAAATACATAAATCAGAATAATGAGATTCATAAATATGTTAATATTAATGGGGAAACCTTTTGGGAAATGTAGTCTAAAATCAAAGAAAAAGATGAACTTGAGATGTAAGCAATGATTCTAGTTAAATGAATAAAAGATTGGATATTTTGTTCCTCAAGTCAGAAAAAGACATTACATCCTTTTGAAATTGTGCTTATGTCTTTAATACTGTCATAAACAGACTGCAAAAAAGCAGTAGATGAAAAACCTAAAGGTATCTGTAAAAGCCTGATAATAAATTAAAACACTGGAATGATTTGTTTTTCGCATCATGGAAGGAGGAAAGCACCATGAAGCCTTTCTTTCAAAAATTCTCCCTAGAATCGATGGACTAGTTCTACACTGAATTTCAAGGCTATAAAACTTTATTAGCAAGAAGAATATGTATATTGTTATTCATTTGTTCACACTGCAATGGTTAAGGTCCTGTCAGCATTTCCATTAAAAACCCCTATAATTTAACAGGAAACTCCAACACACATAAAAATACATTCAGGCTGCATTTGACAAAAGCCTACTCTAACCAGATTCTCAAAATTAATTCTATTAAGATGTTTTATAGCTTGAAAAGAAGTGAGTCATATTCTTAGAGGTACATACAATCTCATACCTTCTGCAAAGTACTACCAATATCAGCAGCTGCCAAACCAGAGCTCTTTATCCCCCCTTTCCTGGCTGACCCCCACTGTCCACCCCCTGCTGTACAAGGAAGTCCATACCTCCTGTCCTGCTTCCAGTTACTGTGCCATGTTTGACTTCTCTGCATTATTAACCTGTGTTGGGCTGTGTGATTTTTGTCTTGCAAATTCTTTCATGGAACTTGGCACTGTCCAGGGCATGGGACAGATGCTATATGCAAAGATCCTGTGTTGTCTGGACTGAGCTTCTGATGAAGGCTTCCAGGGCAGCTGCACTGTCTGTGGATGAGGACCTACTCTGCCCCAGGCTGGGGAGCTGAGGGTGATGCACAGAATCCCAAAGAGGTGCTAGGTTGGCCCAGACTAGTGTCCCCATTGCAGAGGTGCAGGGGCTGAACCCCATCTTAAACCCTGCACTAAACTCAGCAAGTGTGCTGATGTAGAGGGACATCTTTGCAATCCCCCCCCCCTCAAGCAGTTAGAATATGAATGATCCCATCCTCTGCAAAAAGCTGCATTTTGTGTCTTAAGACCAATATATTTTGATATAGCAAGAAATACTTTACTGCTAATGATTTAAACAGGCGCTTGTAGTATGTAGTATGTGTCTAAGGCAGAATACAACTCAGGAGCGTTCAGATAGTTTGTTAGCAAAGTAAACTTAGGCTGTTGAAACTACCACACCTTCATGCTTTAAGCACAGTCAGTGTAGGGGCATCACACCTCCTGGATATCAGGCAAACGCTGGCTCTGCACTGATCACTGTGCAGAGGAAGATAGTCTTGTCAGGGTGGGGAGCAAAATAGTTCAGATGCTTTTCTGTTTTCTAATATATCATAAATTCTTCAGTGAATGTCTCAAAAAACTGGTTGATTAAGATTGCAGAAAATAATGGGGCTTTCTGAGCAATAATTAAGTTGAAGTTGTTTGAAAACATTTTCAGGTTCTCTACGGCTTGGTTGAGCTGTCTGCTGTGTAACAGCAGAAGCCAGACTGTAAAATACTGTTTGCTCCATTTCTTTGAAGTTCCATCAAAGATCACTCTCATTCATGTGTAGCTGACTACTGTACATCTGTATTGTTTTAAAATTTCAGATCAATATTATGGGTGCTTCCAGAGAAATTAATTAGTCTCACTGAGGAGTTGCTTTCCTAGTTTGGAAAAAGCCCCCTTTGCTCCTGTTGGTATTGACTACACAGTCAACTGGATGGACACAATGTTTACCCTCCTAAGAGGTCAATTTAACTGCTCCAGGCACTACAGCAAATGTAAGAATACACTTTTCTGCTGTTTGGTTTATAAGCATTGACCACACACAGACTCTTGGTTAAGTAAAATTGTTTCAGGCTATTGTTTCACTACCCATTTTTATGAATACCTATCCTTGATTCTAATATGATTCTTAAATTAGTAATTTTCTGTTTAGAGATGGTCACTTCCCTAACAGCAGTATGTATAAAAAAATGTTTATTTATTTCGAGGGAAGCAGACAGATTTTATCAAAAGGAAGTTTTATGATTAAAAAGACATTTAAACACTGAAGTGATGGAATCCTACAATATTTGAAAATAATTTTTGAGTACTAAACAAAAGCTCATTAATATAATTTGCATCTGTTGTCTCCACAGCAGTACTAAGAATATTTATAATCTTTTATAGTGTAGGAGTGATGCAATACTTTTCCCAGAGTCAGAGCTGTCCTTCATATTTTTATGTAAGATATTTCTGTAGGACTGTGCTGCCTTCACCATGTAACTTAGAGATATGCATTTTTAAAACTACATGAAAAGAATATTTAAGCTGTTTATGCTTACATGATACAGATTTTTATGAAAAATTGTTGACTTCATTGTTGACTTTGGACGAGTGTTGCAGTGCATCCAGAGCTGCAAATATCCCACCCCTTGTTCTCATGTAAAACATTCGGAAACTGGGAAATTTTATTTTGGTATTTCCTAATGAAATTGTTTTATTTTATTTATTTAATTTTCCATTTTCCATCTGTGAACGTTTTCCTAGAAAACACCCAGCAAACCCCACAGAGGAAAAATCCCAGCAAGCTTAAGTGGCCTGAAAATGAAAGGATGTTTGTTGAGCTGCCTTGCACTGGCTTATAACCATTGGTCTTAAGGTCTCCAGTTTGTAATGTTAGCATGTCATCAGGAAATAAAACCAGTAGTGAAATTCTCCCCTTATCTGAAACGTCCTAGCTCAGCTGGAGTTTACTTCCCAAGAGATAATGTGAACTGTAGGACCACTGAAACCTTTGTTTCAGCAAATAGTTCAGTGTTTTGTGTGTCTCAGGAGCCAGTGAAGCTGTCCTTTATCTTACTGTTTTGGACATGTTCTGAGCAGAGAGGAGACATGGATCAAGGGCCCTTGAGCAGAAGAGGAATTCAAACACTGTTTTCTGGGGGGAAATGCTCTCACCTCTGGGGTCCTGCTGGCCAGGGAGGGACTGCTTGTGATTTTAAATTTTTTTTTTTAATTTTAGTCTTTGGTTATTTTGCTGTGAAACTGTAACTTTGGAAATAACTGAATAGGTCTTTGCCAAAAAACCACATTTGATGAATGCTTTATTTGCTGAAAAATCCCTCAACTTTGTGTGAATAATTATGGATTTAAGTGAATTCTCTCTAGAGAGTATATCAGATAATTTTTGAGTGCATAAAGTTAGAAACCCAGAAAGTGTTCTGCAGTCAGCTTCCTGCATGTCTATTAAAAGTGGGAAGCCCTGTTGGGTTTTCCTTCCTATGACAGCTTGCCCATAACTCTTTAATCAGTTTTCCATAGCTGAAAACTGTTGTTGGCTTTGTTTATTACAGAGAACTGTGAGTTTGTGTTTTCTTCTTGGTATAGCCAACATGAATCATGGTTTATAAACATCCTGTTGGTATTGATGGAGTAACTGAGGACTTAATGAGACTTTGATCTGTTCAAGTAGCTCACATATAAGGCACAATGTCAGTACTCTTCAAAGTGTTAACATAAAAGAACCAAAACCAAGAAACCCTCATACAAGAAAAAAAAACCCTCCATGAGTGTAGGGTGTACACTGAAATGTTATTTCATGTGCAGTGTTTCTAAGAATACATTTGAAACTCTCTAACATATTTGGATCCAAGGAGTACAAAAATTGATTTGATTTCTTTCTGCTATCAGAATATATTCAGGAATTTGTTGCAAGAGGTATGAGAAGGATAAGCTATTTTGAAATCCAAAATTTTAAAAATTATTTTTCTGTTTTCTTCTCTTTTTTTAAATCTCCTATATACACAATGGCTGACAAAAATTTTAGAAATTGTTATATATATATATGGCTATATACATGGTAACATAATTATCCTTTAGCAAAGACCAATTTCTTCTTGTGTCTAAGGCTGGCAAACGGTTCTTCATGTAAAAACAGGGTTTTAAAATGACATAATTGATGATGCAAGTATTCTGAAAATAGGACATTTGTGAAGCAGTCAACAGTTATGAAACAGATTTTAGAAACATCATTTACAAGGTGGGGTTTTTTTGTTGGTTTCTTTTCTTCAAACTTGACAGTCCTTTAAAGATGACCCTGTGGAGTACAATAGATGGGAGAAACAGTGAGAGACAAGTTTCAGACTGCTTTTGAATAACATCTAAAGCTTCGTGGTGGCCCCTTTGATGTGCGTCCAATGGGACTGACCACCTGTGTTGCTTTGTGCAGTGATGATTTGTTAATCAGGAAAACAGGAAATACAATACAGCCTCAAGTAAACCTTTAAGGAATCAGAGATTAAATTTAGTGTCTTTTTCATGGTCTTTGTCGATCTTTATACAAAATAAATAATTTCATCAACACTATTAAATGCTTAATTCAGTGATTTTGCATCCAGACTTCCAAGATCACTGATTTTTTATTTTAAAAATTATTTTCCCTTTATCTCCTAGAATAAACTGAATAAAACAGGTTAGGCTTTTTAAAAGCACGATCAATGTATATGACCAACTCCTTTTTACAGCTTTACAGATGTGAAGTTTACTCAGGGATTTTTCACTTCACAAGTCATTACAGATTATTGAATATATTTCTGAAGTAGCTGCTACTATAGCAAAATATCCTGTGGCCTGATTTGTTCCCTAAGAATAAACAAAAGGACTAACAATTATTATTTTACAGACATTAAGACAGATTAAGTAACCTGATATTATAGGCTAATAAATGCTGATATCCACACTCTTTCTTGTTTCCATGGATTTCGATACTTATCAATGAGGCAATGACAGGTATTTTTCAATTTTTATACTGGCTGTAAATCAACAATTCTGCAGTCATCTGAAGTGGTAGTAAATACTACCTCTTTATAATTTCCTGAACATAAAAATTATATCTATTACTTCAACTAGGAAGTTAATGTCAAGAGGATATATTGAAGCTTGAATTTCAGTAATAGAGTGCTGGACTGGTGAGCATCATAGTATTTAAGATATTTGCTATTCATTTGTTCAGAGAGGAATTGCCAAGGGAAAGGAGAGGGTTTGTTATAGATGAACCTACAGAATGCTGTCTTCTAGAATGTGTAATGTTCTTTCCCTACAGAGAGTTCCAAACAATCGGTAATATAAGGTTTACTTCAATAATGACATTTTAGCTTGTCATATTTCTTTCTAGAACACATATCTGAAGGAAAACTCACCAGGTTTAGATGTATTTATAATGAGAAAGTTGCTAGGGATTATTTAGACTATAGATATTCTTGGGTGAAGGGCAGAGTGATTGAGAAATGCCACTTTAGTTCAGGCAAGGACAGAGTTTGGTTCATGTCTGTAACACTGGTATAAGAGAGGCTTAAGGCCACAAAGTTACACTCATTTGAGTGTTAGGGAGGAAGCATCAGTGTCCTCCACACTTGTTTTACAGGTTGCTAAACTCCCTGGTGCATGTAAGTTTCAAATGGCTTACAGGCCTTCCTCCTTATTCAGGACCTGAACTCAAACCTACCTTTTAGGATGTAGGCTATTAAAGGACGAGACCAAGAGGTTTTGTTTTGTGTTGTGCTGAATATCTGCTGAAAGAGAATGTCCTAAAAATACCTCCAACTCCTGAGTCCTTGCCATAGGGGCCGGGAGCAGCTGAGGAGCAGCTGGGGGTGTAGCTGTCCTAGGTTGGCTGTAGGGACCCCAGCTCTCAGTTCATGTCCAGAGCACTTTTAACCCACACCTGGGAGTGCACATTGTGGCTTCTCAACCCAGACCCTGCAGCATTCAGAAACACAGGCATGGGCAAAGGTGGGGGCCCATGCCAATCAAACCTGTGTCTTTGGGTAAAGGACTTGGCTCCTGACAGAGTAGCAGCCTGCTTAAGAGGTGGGGTAGAATAAAATGACATAAGCACAAAAGGACAACAGTAATAAAAATGCATGGGCAAAGTTCTCTTACTGTGTGCTGCAAGTTTATTTGTAGGCGTCATTCTTTTCTGAAAGTGTGCCTCTCTGATACAATTCCATGTCAAGGATATTCTATTGTCATCCACATAAACGTGTTTGTACCTCAATGCTACTGCAAGCTCACAAATTCCACTTAGGATTTCTTTAGTTCTGTTTAGTAAATATTTTCAAGTGAAGTGTTGCTTTTTTTGCCTTGCTTACTTTAAATCCACCGTTGGGATTAGTTTGGTTATTTACTCTTAATAATGGAAATAAGTCAAAGGGGAAATGCTTTTCCCACTGAGCAGGCACCATGTTCTTCTGGAATGAGCATTCTTTTCCTTTGTTTTCGAAACCATCTTTTGATTTCTTTGGTTTTCCTTTCATGACGTTTAGGAGAAAAGGAAACTGCTGCTGTTGAATACGGGATGCCTGGGATTTCTGTT
Source organism: Chloebia gouldiae (assembly GCA_003676055.1). Lineage (NCBI taxonomy): Eukaryota > Metazoa > Chordata > Aves > Passeriformes > Passeridae > Chloebia > Chloebia gouldiae. The sequence goes on from QUSF01000010.1 coordinate 20,035,702, forward strand.
TTACATTAGGCTTTTTAAAATATTTGAACTCTGCTTTGTGACGGAACAAATTAGAGCTGAAACCGCAGGGCGGGTAAGGAGTTTCAAGGTTTCCTTATTTGATTTTCAGGGGTCTATATTTACCCTACTCCATTTTATACTGTGAAGTACCCTTTCTGCTCATTCTAAACAGTCTTTTTATTGGTAGCAGGCTTCTAAACTCAGAGTTACCGGCACAGCAGCTGCCAATCGTCTCTACTACTCTGTTTAAAGCAAACCAACCAAACAACAAAACCCCAACAAAAATAGCAAATTTCTTCTGCTATGTGCTTTGGCAGACAGATGAAAACTTCCCTTTATGCCCTGTTTAATTTTTGTTTATTCTCTCTGCCTATCTCAAAGCACAGTTTTTAGTAGCTTGATTTCAGCTCTATGAAAAGTTAAAGCAGTGTGTTTTCCCTTCCTTAGTAAGCAGCTGGTGAATCAGAGACCTGCATGTGGCAGTTTTGTTCAGTGGGACACAGCAGTGCTGGCACTGCAAACTGGTGCCTTCCCAGAGTCCCAGCAAGGCTCCATCTAGTACTCAGTACTCAGTTCAGATGCTTGTGACAAAGTGGGGTGTAATGTCCTTGCTTCCATATTGGGTATATTTGCTGTGTGATAGAAAGTTGAGAGAGATTCACTTGTTCAATAAAAAGGCAAGTGAGATGAAACTCATTTCCTAACATATTTTATCTATGCCAGCAGTTTGGTAGTTCTTATATACAGTAAGCAATAAAACTAGTTAAAAGATCATTAAATAACTCCTATGAAGGTATAACAATGCAATAAAAAATCTAACCAACACAGAGCACCTTGCATCATGGAGCCCTTTAATCAGTCTTTTCCTGGGCTGTGTTCAGACCAGTGACCATAAATCTATCAACTATCCAATCTCCAGCACGGCATTTCCTCTTTTGCTCTAAGATCCTGGGCCACCATGGAAGGAGAGCTGAAATCTTGCTGTAGTCACTGTGGTGTGCCAAGCAGCTGTTCAAAGCTAGAGAAATTGCTTTGAACAAGGCAGAGAGAAGTTCGGATTTTAAACTTCTATATTAAAGTGGTAATGAAATGTATTTTTGTACATAGCTTTGAAAATCCCCACTGTGGAATCGTGTGCTATCAAGGGTCATTTTAATAACATTGATTGTTAAAAGACACAGCTCCCAGTGTAAAACCAGAACTCATTAGAATTCAGGATAGAGCTGATTACAGAGGAATGCGTAAAACTGAATATTAAGAAGATTAAGAAGAGCTGGATATCAGGGCTATATTCCAAAGGGAAATCCACCATGTACTTACTGTCCCAATCAGTGGTACCCAAAGGCAATGTGTACCTCTGTGAGTGTACCCTACTGGAGAGGGAACTCTCAGAGTTTGGCCAAGGGTAACTATAAATATTAAAACCTTTATTATCAATGTTTGATAGAAACATAAAAAATTTATGGTTGTATACAAATTCTTTCTTTAGCAGAGACACATGAGATTTTATACTGCTACTGTTAAGTCACTTTTTTTCTTTCAGACAAAATCTAATTATTTCCACCCAAATTTCTTTCTTTCTTTAACAGAGGTGGCATCATCCAAAAGAAGTAAAATAGAATGAATAGCTGAAGCCCTGTATATAGTTAAATAGCAGATTCTGTATCAAGGTCATTCAGATAGGCTGTTCTGCTATGTTTTGTTTATTTTTCTTTTTTCCCCTTTTTTAGTTTCCAATCCCCTAGCCTCTCTGCCTCCTTTTGCTATTCAGTATGTGTTTGTCACAGACTCTCTTGTTTAGAAACAAATGCATTCAGACATCTTTGGTACTTGGAAAAGCAGTCTCAAATTATAGCAATCATTAACATACCAGGAACACACAGGAGTTATCCAGCATATGTAAAAAAAACCAAAACAAACAAGCAAAAAAAAACTGGGAAGATTTCAGTGCACTCTCTAACTGTACAAGATGGAAATTAGAGGTTTCTACCCCAATGTGAATTTCCATGCCCCTATAATATGCAAATGGAATTACTTTCCATATTATTGAGAAAATTCATTGTGTAGATGTAGAATCTGAAGAGGGAACCTTGTCTTGTAGTGGGAAGCTGTATGAGATGTAGTAACACCTATGTATTTAAAATATGATTATCAGAATTGAAATGCAGAATTAACCACCTTACGCTATTTATGCTAATGGAACAATAAATGTAAACTTCCTGAAAAATACAATGTGCAGAGAAACTAATTTAGAAACTAACAGTCAATAGTGGCACTAGTATCATTCTAGAAATATATTTCATAGCTCTGTTGTGAAGTGTACAAAAAATCAGGGCATACTGGGTTTCTACATTTTACTACTGTTTCCTACTTTCTCAGCTGGTGCCTTTGAAGTGGCCAGACAGTACTCACTGGGACCCTGTCCACCTCCCAGCATCACCTCCAGGAAGGCCCCAGCTCGGCTGTATCTCTGTGTAACATTCTGCAACACATACCAATGTTCACCTCTTCAGTTTGTCTTGGGCACTCTGCAAGTCCAGCAACATTATTGTTGCAGAAGCATTTGAGAAATACATAGAGGGGATAAAAGAAATCAGACATTTAAACTATTCTTCTGGGCTACCTATCCTCCCATGTAATGTTACTACCATGCTGCCATGGCCCTACTACAGTTATTTTTCTTGTGGAAACTTACACGAATCCTCTTGGCTTTCATACAAACTACACTGTGTGGCCAACAGAGTGTGAATTTTCATATATTTTGAGTAAAAAAGTGCACCTAGATGTGGCAATATGTTTGTAGTGACACTGCTATTGCACTAGTAAGTTGCAAGATTAGTTTTACTTACATTGCTATAAGTGTATTTAATTTAGATTAACAAAAGCCATCATAGTATTAGGGTAGTCAAAACTGTATAAATAACTGAAACTTCTTTTGAATAAATCAGTTTTTGAATAGACAAAGAGTAGAATACACTCTCCTGCAATCTAAGATGAAATGCTGTGTATAAAAGTTTCAGTAAGTGTCCATGGACAGTCTTTGCTGTAAATGAATGTTTTTGAATAACACCAGTAATCTGAAGGTAATGAAAGCAGTTTATGCAAGGTGCAATAAACAGCCATTGTTGTGTCTACAGAACATTACTTTATGCTACTGTGAAGATTATGTCTTTTTAGTCTTCCATCTGTTTTGAAAAAAAATAAAATTCAGAGGCCACTAGTCTGAAAGAAACAAGGACAAGATAATAACTAGAGACACAATTAATCCCTGTGCTTTGGAATAGGACAAAGTGTTACAACAATGACAGAGAAAGCTGTACAGAGGTGATAGGAAGGCAAGTTAATGCAATGCTTGAAAAAGGGAACAAAGAGTGTTAGAAAGAGCTAAATTACTAAAGCAAAGAAATGAAAATACAGCTTAATAAGGAACAAATGTTACATGCTGTGTATTAACAGTGGAACGCTTGCAGAAAATATGGAAAAGTCTTTGTTTACTCAACCCTGACTCATGGGCAAAGGTTTACATAAACTGAGCTTCTCTCCTGATCACAGGTATGTGAGAAGTCCTGTGGGGATGGGTAGTCAATAGGGCTTCTCCCTCACTTGAAATCAGACAAACGTTTGGATTCAGTCACTCAGGGTCCAAATTTGGTTGCATAATTGTCAGCAAAAAGTTCTCTTTTTGTCTCTGGGGCCAAGATCCCGTTGGTGCGGCAGGCTCCAGCTCCATTGCCAGCACTGGCTGCAGAAGGAGCAGCGGGGGCTGCGGCCGGGGGCTGCGGCTGGATCCCAGCCCCGCTCCCGATCCGCAGCACGCGGGGCTCTGCCCTCCCGAGCTGCTCCCGCGGCTCTGCTTCGCTCACCGACAGCAGCGAGCTTTCGTCTGATGTGCAATGGTAGCAATAATATACAGAGCACATCCTGCTTTCAGTATTGCCCTTACAACCTCACTGAAGTTGAGGCTGTCTTGAATCTCATCAGGACTTTTTCATGCCTGCATCACCTCCAGAAATCCAGAGAGCCTTTGGGATGTTAAGGGCCCAGACCAAGAAAGCAGACGTTTATATAGTGGGACAGCAGAATAGGGAAGAGAAAAAAGCTCCTAGAAAGGAGCACAGCAGGTGATGTAAACCCTTATTACAGTCTATAGCAATTTAATGAAAGTAAGTTAGAATAAATAAAATAAATACCTGAGGTGGAACCAAGAGGTAGCTGACCCAGCCTGAATGGGAACTGAATTGCAGTTGACCCTATTGTATCACTAAATTACCTTCCTCAAGGGGAAGGAATAAAAGTTCCATGTTGTTGGCTTTTTTCTGCTTTAAAAAAAGTTTTAATAATTCAAAGAAACGTCTACTGTTACTAAATGTGCATGGTAAATACTTGATGGATTGAATTCATTCACCTCTTTGTGTGCTGACATCCTTCTCACTGCATAGGGAGATTCTACAGATGTATAGAAATGCTGCACAGGATGGGATGTTTCTTCATGGAATTTCCTTGTGCTTTAAATCTCTGAAGAGTTTTCTGTGTGTGTGCTTTATATTGAGTTGTTAAATACAAAAACAAACTTATTCACAAACCGGCTTTGATCTAGGCTTCCTGTGATTTATCTCGGCTGCCTATAGCATTCACTGAAATCCTACATGATTGTTATTAGCTCCCCAAATATTTATATCACTCCAGATAATCAATGCTTATCACAGCCAATACAGATGTTACGAGTTCCTCAAAGAAAGGCACTGTCAGCATAATAGCATTTTAATTATTGCAGCATATGTTTTCAAATAAGTCTTTTCTTTCCAATATCAATTGAACAGAGTAACTATACACATCTTATTAAGAGATGATGTTAAAAACATTATACATGTAAATTACAGCTTTTCCTGCTAAGTGTAAGAAGCAATAATGCAATGTCTTGGAGGTATTAATGTTCACTTAATTTAAATGATGTTGCTAGTGCTGTTTTCTGTTCTCATTCCCTTGCGTTTGCACTCTCTACAGAATGTTTTGCATTCAACTGCTGTGTAAAACAAATTTGCTTGTGGGGGTTTGGTGATATAAAGTATCTGACTGGCACCAGTGCATTAGTTATTCTACATGTAACTGAAAACATAAATTCAATATTTGGAGAAGTAGAGATAACAGCATCTACTGGTTTAGGAGATGCAGATGACTAATGGTTTTGGTTATCAAGTGTGCTGCAAGTTCATGGGGAAGTTCCATGGAGAACACACTGAGCCCTTCTGTCCCTCAGCTTCCCAGCTTTATGTAGCTTCTTACACCCTGCACCATTTTGAAGTTCTCTAAAAGGAAGTGCAATGCTTTTTTCTATTTTTTTAAAGATATTTCAGAGAAACAAGTATTATTTACTTGGAAAGAAAGACTAAATATTCACCTGTCTCCTAAGAGAATCTAGGCTAGGAAACCTACAAAAATACTTCTGTAGGCAGCACAGTCATGCTTTGAAAATGGGAATTGCTCTTTATCTCTTTATAAAAGTACTTACTGCTCACGCAAGATATTAGGGACTCAGCCTGAATCCGAATTCTGATTCTGTCTTCTGTATACATACAAATCAGAAGATAGATATACAAACTGGCGTGAGGATTCTTCATGCCTTGACTACCTAAAACTTTGACTCTCACCTGAAAGAAAACCCCACTAAATTAAAGTTAAAATTATTTTTGAAGAGGTTGAGCATATTTCTTTTATTACTGTTCTCATGCCACGAATTTGTAATTATTTTCTTTCTGATGTATACAGAATATACACACATGTATATATATGCAGCCACATGCAGATATACAAAAGTCTGCTGAAATTCTTGGTTCTTCCAACTCCCACTGAGTACAATAATCAAAGTTTTTTCCTGAAAATTCCTGTTCCTGAGGTCATTGGATTAGTTCAAAATTTCATCTTCTGTTTGAAATGCAGGCTTTCTGCAACCTGAAAACCACCTGGTAAATTTGGACCTTTCATGACTGACTCCAAAAGCTGAAATGTAGCAGTAGTAACTTATATGTATACTTAGACTGAGAGATTAGTTTGGATAAATAGTTATTTGAAAGTTTATAATGCATCTGAATGAGACTTCTATTTTCTTTTGCAAGCTTACAGACATACCATTTTACAAATCATGCAATGTAATCAATGTAGGTCCCCACAGCCTGTATTTCTAGTCATGTTACCTGTGAAAGGCATGTTTCTTCTGCTGGAAAATATCTTATTTGTCATCTTTATTATCTTTATTGTTACTTACTATAATCATAGAAGTGTTTAGGTTAGAAAAGACCATTTAGATCATTGAGTTCAACAATAAATTAAAAATTTGGCTGAGTGTGGTGGGATTTTTTGAAGGAACACTTTGCTTTTCTGATTTTTTTTTGTAGATTTTTGGGGTTTTTGGTTTGATTGTTGGTTGTTGTTGTTTTTTTTTTTTTTTTTTTTTTTACTTTCCAGATTCAAAGTCATGGCTTCAGCTCACTTGTATGGTTATATTAGATCACTGATCACCATCACAGGATTGCAAATTAAAAAGAAGGCTAAAGTTAAGTTGATTTAATGCAGAATTCAATGTAAACTCCTGTTCCTAAAAAACAATTGCACATAAATGGGTAATTTTCAATGCAGAGAATAAACTTTATATTCTTTCATAAATCGATTGTTTCTGTTCAACAACTCTGCTAGAGGACTCTGACAAATGTGATACTCGTGCTGTGTGAATGTCTCATTCACGTGCAAACTGTACCAATTCAGAGTAACAACCAGTGGGAATAAAGCACTACCTGCTGACTTATAAACATAAAGAAATTGGAAAATAAGGGACCATGTTGGTAATGCACATTCCATTTTAGAATTAAGGAAATAGTCACTGGAAATAGTTGTGGTTGAGAAGACTTCACCTCTGTTGATTTCTATTAGAAGTGTATGAACTGTTTCCTTTACACCATTGAAATGTGGAAAAAGGGTTTTAATGCAGACAGTTAAATTCATGGTAACAACCCCTATATTAATGTGCATAGGTGTACCTGGGAGCAATATCCTTGTGGCCTGGATCTCTGAGGACAAAAAAATATCAGGAGATTCAGTGCCACTTGCACACACTAAAAGGGCAGTGGATTAAAAGTTGATCCACTGTTTTCCTTCAGCATATATCGAGTCTCTTCAAGTGAAGTTTCACGTCACTTCTGGAGCATCATTGTAGGTAAATGAGCACTGTGTTTATTAGTCTCTCTGGTAGATAAGGAGGTTTCAGTTTTAATGACTGCAAGATCAAATATTTGACAAAAAGTGAAAAGCAAAGACCGGACATATATATATTCTAAAGTGAAAGAGGGAGGAGAATAATGAGTTTGAAAGGAATAAAACACAGGCTGCTCTGTGGAAAAGAATGCTACAAAGGTCTCTGTGTGAATCTTCAGTTCCTGGAGTTTCTGCCAATTCCTTTTATTACTATTTCAAGTAACCAGGTACATATGGCATGTTTGTAAGTAAAGCAGTCAATGAAGTTAGTTACACCTCTGCATTTATTGCCCTACCCCTGAGTATTATTAACTTTTACATTCCCCATAAAATATAATTTATCACTTAAATAATTTGCTTTGTGTCAGGGTTCAGTGTGCTCCAGTGCTTTCCTGCTCATTAAATGAGATATTTTTACTTAATGAGCCCAGAATGTCCTTTGCATGTAACATTAGAATTGATTTCAAACACTCCATTTTTCTAACATATTTGTATGTAATTTCAGAATGTGGACTTCATTCCTCAGTCTTACTCTGAAGAAAAAAGAGCTACAAAGAATAATGACCCATGAATTCTGGAGAGGAATGCAGTAAGTATGTGTGAATATTTAAAAAAACCGCTATTATCTGCCTCCACTTTGCATTCTTTCATCTAGTTTGAAAGTCTGAGTTAGTATTTGAGCCTGATGCTGCAGTTATTGCAAACATAATACTCCATTAGGAAAGTGTTTTTTAGAAGGGTCTGCAAGATATGTATTTCCATGAAATTAACAGCATTTAAAAATAACCCCACACTTAGATGTATGTGTGTGATGCCCTGATTGATATAGCAGACAGCTAGTTGTTCAAACATACACAGTTCACATATAAAATATATATTCATAGGATAAATAAACATCATAGAGCTCTAACAGTGTGCACCTAATGGGGATCTGGCTCATCTCTTTGCAATTGCAAATAATCACTTTACAATTATTTAATAAAATGTGAGTCGAGAAACCCTCTGTTGTGCAGTAAATCATTTGCTCATAATAATCACTGGAACCAAAAACCAGCCCAAACCTCTGAGCTATCTCAGCAATTCCAGGATAAACACTGTGCCGCCACACTTTAAATGGAATTTTGCCACCAGCTAGGTTTCAAGGAGTCAGTGAGTAGTATGTGATGGATTCACAAGTGGGTGTTCATTGGAGTCCATTATAACAAATGTGACCATCTGTGCATCAGCTGTACACCACTGACATGCAGGGTGCAAGTCTGATCAGTCAGGTGCTCAGGATCTATGGCAATTTGCATGGCATGAAACACTCAATAAAGTACAGGAAAGCTGAAATTCAATCCCATAAAAATGCTAATATATGTAATATAGATATTTTTTCTTCTGAGTGAAAAAATATTAACTCATGAGATAAGCAAAAATATATTTAACAAAACTTACAATTTTTTTCAGAGTGTATTTAGCCATCATTAAATTTCATATGCACATTTCCCCATGGTTGCCTTGTCTCACCTGATTAAGGGCTTGGGGCTCTCTTTGTGTTTGCTCCTCTGGGCTGGGTTCCTTGGCTGATGTCTGTTTCCTACAAGGCACGTGCAGCCATGTACCTGTGTGCAAGGGTTTATTGTGGGATGTGCTGTGGCAAAGGAGCATGAGCAGGAGGTAGCAGTGGGTAAGCAGTCTGTGCCTTGGTGTAGCAGCCTTCCTTACCACAGTCATGTTTGCCAAAGGAAATCTCAAAATTCTCATCAGACTGACAGAACCAGCCTATTTGAAAAAAAACGTTTTTAAAATAGTGTAATACTGTTTCACAAGACTGGGTCATGCCTTGTAGGTCAAGGAGAAAAAGAATATTTCCCTGATTGTGGCAATTAGTCTCTCTGGTAGATAAGGAGGTTTCAGTTTTAATGACTGCAAGATCAAATATTTGACAAAAAGTGAATTGTGATTCACTTTATCCAATGATAAAGTGAATTATCCATACAGTAGTGTGATTATCCATACAAGTTAATAAAAGGTTAGATCTTCATCTTTGTCATATAGGGAGAGGAAAACAAATGAAAAATTGGAATCAACTGTTGATTATAATTTAGTGAGGGGTGAATACACCCAGGCCATCTCATCATTGAAAAGGCTGCTAAGTAACATAATAGCTCTGATACAGATTGAGGAAACCAGGCTACTGAATATGTAAAGTATAAGAGAATGTGTACTCTTTTCTTGCTGTTACCTATCAGAGGGTGCATCACTTACCCCTAGGAAATCAGATTATCTTGCTTTTCCTTACAGTCCTTCATCATTTTGTCCATTTGAGCTGCAGACAGTTAAGGTTGGTGCACTCAAGCTGAATGTGCTTTTCTTTTTCATATTTTTTACTGTAACATGAAGAGTGTTGGTGTTTTGTTTTATGCTTTATTTTGGTTATGTTCCCTCTCCTTCCTCCCCCCCCCCCCCCCCCCATAAAAGATAATGCTATAATTTGCTCCAGGAAAATAGTGAAATATCACTTTAGATACTGAACTCTGTAATATTGTAGCATGTTTATATGGTCTGATGAATTCTCAGATGATAAGAGACTTTTTTCCCTTCTGATTCTGTAACAGCAGTAGACCTGCCCTTCATTTCATTTTTTAAAGATAGACATGAGATATTTTAAATTTCATTTGAATTACTTTTCTGGATGATAATTATAATTGATTGTTATGTTTCAAATTCTAATGCCAAAGAATTAATTTTTAAATGAAAAATAAGTGATTTCAGTAAAATTTCACTAAAATATCTAGCCAAAACAATTAATTTTTAAAACTAATTTTTATCTTCTGCACTGTGAATGTTTAGTTACTCTGGATGAATAATAGTTTGGTTGTTATGTCATGTAAATCCTGGTGATGTCTCAATGTCTGCAGAAAGGAAAATGTGATGCACTTACTTGAGGAATTTCTATGATGGGTCAGTAAGTCTTTTGGGAATGGGGGTTGCTGTGTTGCTTAGAGTTGAGACTGGACTTATTGGAGGTGCAAAACTGGAGCTTCCTCCCATTTAGCATGTACCACTCCTGGAAACACATTATATTTTAAGAAAATTCAGGTAGATGATAAAGGAGTCACACCTATAATATTTCCTTTATTCCTGCAATTTACAGTTTGCATTTTATTAGTATGTATACAGCTGATCTTGGCATGGGTATTAGGAAATAATTTTTTCATCAGGGAACTACCAAGGCTCTTTTTGGTTGCTGTTGTTCTAGATCCTAAGCCTGGCGAAGAGCACAGTTTGTTGTGGAAGGTCTCTGGCCAGCAGTCACATGTGAGGTATTGCAGAGCTGGTCACTGGCACCACTGAAAAGGCACTGAAAGGTGCCTGCAGCCCTGCTGAAGGGTGCTCATATGGGACACCTCAAGAAAGTGAGGAGCACAGCAACCTCAGGTCATACCCTGATTTTTCTCTGATATTTGAGACCCTTGTCTGTGACTAGAAATGGTTGAAGAGGGAGTAAATATCAGATGGATACAAGTGTCATTTAAGGGATAAGTGACATTTCTCCACTGAGCTTGTATCAAAGGATCCATTATATGCATCTGCAGACAACAAATATTACTTAGATTTTTTTTAATAGACTATTTGTATTTGAGAAATAATATATGTAGTTTCAAGAGAGGGTGAGATAATGGTGCTTATCAGATTCTTTTTGGGAATGGCAGTATTTTATAGCTAGTTTCAGTTAACATAAACTTTCCATAAATCAGATACATAACTTTTTACACATGTACACTAAGGTCAAAGGTTCTCTTCACTCTTTGAGGGCACTGACATTAAATTTTTTATTAGTATGCAGGATGAATAATGCACTTGACTTCAGTTTAAACAGTCCTATTGAGGGAAACTACTGCATGTTTCTTGCAGAAGTACCTAAATAGCCAACTTTAATGCTGAATAAAAGTTTATTTATTATTATTATTAAAATATTTATTTATTATAAAAATGAATTATTTTCTCAGTTCATTACCTCCTGACAGCTGCAGCCTTTCTTGCATCAGCGTTCTCTGTGTTGCTGCCATCATATTGTCTGTTCATGGCTTGCTTTCAAGCTATCATTTCTTTGTATCTTGGGGCTTGTGGCATGGTTTTACAAAGGGATCCTGGATCTAATATTGCCACTGCCATCCACTTTTCCACTACTCTGTATACTTGCAGCTGTCCAGAAAGTTTTGCAGAGAAATGTAAATTGCTATTCTTACACATAAACACAGATTTTCATATTACATACTATTGGCCACTGTGCCCCAGTTCATCTGCAGTTATTTGGTCACTCTCTTGCTTTTATAGCTCAGATTCTTCACACTTTTCTGTTTGAGTCCTGTGATGCTTTGACTTCTCCGCTATGTTTGGGATGCTCTCATATTGTTTTCCATTTGGCTGGAGTAGCTTTGCTTGCTTGCAAAATCCCAGGCTTTATTTTAGATCTTTGGTACACTCTTTCCATGTGATTTGATACACTCTCTGAGTGTTTTATACCAAATCCAAAGAACCATCCAGCTTTTTTTACCAGGAAGCTAACCCTTCCCTTCATATTGTGAGGTTTATTGCAGTTCAGATCAGTTAAAGGCTTCTCTGTGACTTTTCTCTCCTTTTCTATTGCTTGCTTGAAATTGAGTTTCTTGTTTTTTTGGTTTTTTTTTTTGCATGGGAGCATTTTACATGTAGCCTGATTCCTATCTCCTTCTAGCCACTGTAAGTTTTGAATGAACATTAAATAGTTGCTGAAAGTTGTGAGTGGCACAGGGCAGATTTTCTTTGGATCCTATGTTCCTGGGAAGTTAAACTGCAGTAAGAAATGCTAAGCAGTACAAAACTTTAACCAGAACGTCTGAATTTTCTGAACTGTAATTTGAAAATTGTAACTTACATAAAAGAAAACCTCTGTAAATGAAATTGGTTCTGATGTTCATGAATCTAACTTTACTAGTCTGCAAGTCTCCTTTTACATGTGAAGTGCAAAATGATTCTATGAGGAAAATGAGCTTGAATCTCATTAGACATCATCCTGTATTAATGGAACTGGTTCACTCATATTTTATTCATTAAATAATATTTGTCAATGTGTTTTTCTATTTTAAACTCTTACTGTAAAAGAGAGCATTATCACCTCAAAGTATTTGTTTCCTAGAGTGAATGCCAATATTATCCAGTCACGCTGTATTCTCCTAATTATGCTGAGGGTTTCTTTCCTAACGGCATTTATTTTCGGGTGTCAACAATACTTCAGTTAAATGTAGTGTAAAGTGCACTTATTTAGCAAACTTGTCCTTCAGAAAAGGGTTTTTTTTGTCTTTAAAACACCACTAGGTTGTTTCTTTCTGTCAGTGCATGATACAATAGAAATCTTAAATCAATAACACTTCTTATTCCTATGCAATTGATGCATAACATCCTTCTTCACACACAGGTTTAATGTGTTGTAAATTAATTATCTGGAATGCATAGAGGGTCAATGGACCTTGGTATGACCAGGATGTAATGTTAAAGTGTTCCATTTCCTTCCAGCCCTGCTCAGCTCTCTTGCCGACTCTCTCTGTGTCAGCTCTGCCATCTTCTGCACTTTGGTCCCTTAAGTGTTGTTAATGCCCCTCGAGGCCTTGATCGATAGGAAAAATTTGCTTTACCATAAATTTGTCCAACAATTTTCTTTCTTCTGAAGACGGAGTACCTTCCTAAACTGGGCTTGTGTAATGTTCTTTAGTAAACTATTCTTACTCTCAGAGAAATGTAAAATAATAGCCTTATTTTAAAACATAATGAAATTGCAGAGATTCTGCATAAACAAATGCAGTAATTTTTGGTTTTTAGGTGCCAAGAAATGAATCAACTATGCTTCAAATGTTTGTCAGGAAGAGTTTTGCTTTACTGTATCTACACATTGAACCATATAGATGACTAAAACTGTTATTAACTGTGAAGAAACACTGAGGGAGAGATTCTCAACCATGAAGAGTGCAATTAAAACATGCATTCACTGGGTTTAAAATAGCCAATTTCCTTTAAAAATCAGAGAGGCCACCTCTGTTATGTTTTTTGAAGCTAGCTTGGCTATTAGTTGCTAGGGTGACAAGATCCAAGGCAGTGAATGAGTCCTGTCCAGGCAGCACAGTGTTATGGGTGTCTGAGATGAATGCAAAGAAGTGCTGGTAGGAACATTCAGTTATGGATTAATTTAATTTTTATTTACCAGTCTTTACCTTGTAGTCCCTGACTACAAGGATGGTCAAAATATGTATATGTTTGTAATTAAAAAGGTGCTAGTGTATTTTAATTGGCTGAGTAACAGATTAAACTATTAAAGCAGAAGATACTTCAAATCTCAGTTAAAAAAAAAAAAGAAAGAAGCGCTATCTAAAACTCCCAGCATGTTGGTGGGATCAATTTAATGTCCTGTGCTGTGTCAATGTCACTTTCATAAACTTTTGCTGAAGTGCTTTTCCTACTGTATGTTGAATGATGTTGTCAGGACTGTGAGTCGGGGGTACGGTGGATTTGAGTCTACTTTACTTCCCTTGATGAAAAGGTCACTGCCACTTGTAAATCTGTTTTACTCCCTGCACAGTTGTTAGTGTCAAAGTCTGTCAGCTCTGTGGGATGTTAAAATTATACAACTGTGGTAGAAACAAGGATCACAAATTCCCAAGTGGTACATCCCAAGAAAAAGCCTCTGATCTTTGTGTAAAAGTTCTGTGGAAAGTTTTTAATTCAGGATTTTCAGCTCACTTTGGCTTGATTGCAGAAATAAACAAAATTTCTGTTCCTCCCATCTGGTGGGCCTTCCCCACTGATAGCTCATCACAGGGCCACTTATGTCTGCAGCTCATGGTTGCAAGTGAAAAAAATCTCTGCTTTATTTTTTTAAGGCTACAAGGGCTCCAGTTAAAGCACAATTAAAGCCTGGCCTGTGTTGTGTTATGTGATTATGTTTTGACAAATCATCACTTTAGATCAGCTTTACAATTATTCATAAGTTATTTGGAAAATACGAGGAATAAACACAAAGTAAAACAACTGGCCAATTTAAGGGACAACACCTGACCTCCAAACCAAACTTCCAACCAATGTGAGAAATGCAAATGAAAAAACCTCCAGAAACCTAAACTCTCTTTTCCCTTACTCACAGCATCATAGAAACTGTTCTGTGTATATGCAAAGACAGTTTACTCAGCACTTTCCTCATGTGAGTTGTCATACTTTGCTAGTATGCAGCAAATGCAGTGGGAGCACAACCAGCTGGAGTGCCAAGAGCTGTGGCTGTGTCCTCTGAGCTTGATTGATTGCAACATGGAATTTTTGAAGTTTTATGTTCTGGCTGTGAAGGAGATGGACAAAAAGTTCCTTGCATGTGAAGTATGGCCAAAGCTTTTAGGTGGTCAATTGCCTGCTTAATCCAAAGGCCCTTGCTAAGACAGAGTCAAGCTTTTCATACCGTGAGCTATTTCCATATGACCTTGCGACTAAATTGATTTTTGAACGGAGTAGTTTGCTGCTGAGGAGACAGAATGGGACCCGAAAGGGGCAAACACTGAATCTTTTTGGCTTGACTTTCAGTCAAGGTAACTCACTGGGGTCCTGAAGGTGATGCAAGTAAACATCTGCCAAGTGAATCTTTGTGTCAAGGCAGCCATTGTGGGCAAACTGGGATAGGAAGCCTTGGGTAAACATATATCAGTGTGCCAAGTAACCATCAGCATGATGGGGAAGAGGACACACTATGATGCTGATTTTCTTTTGCTTTGACTGGAAAATTCTCTTTATGTGCTGCTGAATCTGATCTAGAAGCTGTCTCAGGCACTCTTTTCAGTGATGTGAAAGCAAAATCTTTCATATGAAGTTTTTCTTATTGTCAAAGATTTGAATGATAGATAAACAAATGAGAGAAAAAAGAATAAAGCCTGAAGCTTTAATTACTCTGAGAATAAAGTTACTGTCATCTCTATCAATCACTATCTTGGTCTTATAGATATCTTTAAAAAAGTCATCCAATTTGCCTTTAAGATCACAAACACTTCTTAATTCTGCTTCCCTGTCTCCCAAGAGAATTGCAGCATAAAAATTCACCTATTCTCTTTCTTATCAGATTCATTTCTACTATTTGAGATTGTCAAAATCCAAATGGCAGATATTTGTACTTATGTAATTAGAAAGCTGAATAGATGCCTGTCATGTCAGTGCTCGTGTTTTCTGAAGACTCACAATGTTAGACAGAGGGCATGTTGGAGGAATGTAAACAAACATCCACCTTATCAGGACTTTTACAACTGAGAAATAGAAAACAACATTTTTTTTTCCCCTACCCTCTGCCCTCCCTTATCCCTCCAATTCTCTAGACTTTGCTCAATTTTTTGCAGTTTTTAATTTTCAGCTTCTCTAGGCACAGGCAAACAAAGTACAATTACAAACTCCTGAATTATTCTTTTAAACAGGAAGAGTGGTTCCACACTCTCACATCTGTACACACTCATATAATGGGTATGTGGTATATAGCTGCTTTTTCACTCTGAAATAAAATAAAGAAATGTGCATATGGTAATGCATCAGCATACACCTCGGGGATATTTTTTTCTTTATAAAAACAGATTTTCAAAAACTGATTATTTTTATTTCAAGATAAAAATCAGATATCTATTTATGATATAAAAAAAATCAGATTTATTTAATTATTTTCTTCTGGACCAGTCTTCTACATATATTTCTAGGTAAAAGTAAATAGAGCTTAAAACAAAGACTCTGCCAGGATTTTGAGAGCTTTGGAAAAGTTACTTACAGATCAAGCCTACTGACTTATCTGAGATAATTTACAGACAAAAAAAATATATTTAAGGCCTTGTGTAGAACTTTTAGCCTTTCCAGAGAAAAAAGTTGCCTAGTTGTACAAATACTCAGTATCAATGATTTAACATTTCCCTTAGTAAATTAATTTGAGATACTGATTTTAAAGTGATTATAACACATTGTGGTCCTTGTGATAAAAGAGACAATATTTAGGTGCTGCTTATTCTTTGAGTCTCATTTAGCCATTGTAAGCTTCATACAGATGATCTAAAATGGGCTTGTCAAACACCTGCCCATGAGTATATCCCAGGTATTACTGGGCGTTTTGCTTATGCTTAGCCCTTGCCTTTCTTCAAGTTTTCAGTCATGTTCTTACTGTTCCCTTTCATGGCAGAAAAAATTACACCCCTTTGGACTTCCTAAATGTATGTATTCTACATCAGCCTGCAGAGCTTTCCTATTTTCTCAGTCTCATGGTATTATTATGCATTGCATCCCCTCTCTTTTATTGTATTTTAAATAAATATTTCAACCTTTTTTTCTTTTTTTTAATGCACTGAAACACCTTTTCACTTTCATCACAATTTTCCAGATCTCCCATCTTCTTGCACAGTCTGTGCTGTCCATGTCACAGCCTCTTCTCTTGGTATTCCAAGAAGGCACTTTCTCCTTGCAGTTTGTGTTCTTAAATCTTACCCAGAAACTTTCCTTTCCCTCTTGACTTACCAGGCAATATTATGGGATGTTCTGCCAGGTAGACTAGCATGCACTACCACTTTATTTTGTGGATCCAGTGACAGAGGCCAGAGGAGTGCTACAAGGTAGTTCTGTAGGTCTCAGCTGTGTGTGGATGAAGGCTGTCTGTTTCAGATTATCTTCTGATCCTGGGGAAAGATTTCCCTTTTTGCTTGTTTACTTTGGTTTAGTCTCCAGACTGAATGTTACCTTAGTGTCGAACCATTCTCAACTTCTCTTCAGCTAATTGTTATTTTTATTCTGAGAATGAGGTATTTTGATATACATGAGGTGAATTAGGCCAGGTATGAAGTGCTTTGCCCCAGTATGAGTTCATGTGAAGACTCCTTGTGTGGGTTCTCATAGCAGCAGCCTGAAGAACCCCTCAATTGTATGTTCAAGACAAAAGGACTAGATGGAGACATGCAAATTTACAGTAAGTTTTGCAATATCTGATATGAAGCATCAATATATTGGTGTTAGGCTAGAGCACTGCAGGTTTTTTTTTAGATAAATATATGTGTGAGATGTGCATCATGTTACCAGTGGTAACATGGACAGCATTTTTTGAAAAAACTTCAGCTCAAAAATGTGGCTCAAGCAGAGGCTGAAACTGAAGCCTCTGCTCAGCTGAGATGGGAAATTGTATTTGGAAAGAAGTGAATAAATACCCATGACAAATCTTCAGCTGCTCTAATTCATAATGGAAGTTCATTCCCATAATGGAAAATCATTCATAAATGATCATTACCCCAAACAGAAGCTCTCAGTGGCAAAAGTAGTTAAGGCTGTAAGCAAAAACTATTATGTTAATCAAACTATATTAAAGGAGGAAGTTTATAAAGATTATCAATTTGTGACAAACTCTGAAAAAAAGTTTATACTGATACTTAAATTTGCAGAAGCATATAGTCTTTATCAAACACCAAAGAACCTCTAAAACCTGTAATGCTTTACCCAGCCTCACTGAATTGCTCTTCTGCAGAAAGTTTGAAGGAAAAACAATTAAGAAGAGCTGGTGTATGCATAAGTGCTAAATATGTGGACTATTCCCAGCCACTGCCACATGACAGCACCCCTGTCCCTGGGGTCAGGTGCTCACTGGTAATTTCAGTGTGAGGAATCTCTGGGACAGTAAACCTGCTGAACAGGGGAAAACTGGTGATCTGCCACTCCTAAACCAGGATATACTCTGCTCCTATACTTGTTTATTCAAAAATCTGTACCACAAATCCAGATAAAGTGTCTTTACTGCTAAGATGCAGAGCTGAATAATTTTATAAATTAATTCTTTTGGAAACATCTTTCTAACTGCTTCAACATTTTAATTGTTTCATCTGGAAGCATTGTGTTTACCTCACAGGTGCAGTGGAATTCTGCATTATTTATACTCAATATTTGATGTATCATTTTTAATGCAAAAAATTGGTGCTACATAAGTAAGTTCCTTTATATAGACTAAAAAAAAGAAGGAAAAACCCTCCATTTCCACATGCTCACCCTCCATGTTCAGTTATCAGGGTTGCCCCTGTTGTTGGTTAATGTATGAATAACAGCCTGCATTTCCCACCTGCAATCAGGTTTTACTGCAGGAATAAAGCAAGGTCAAAATAATACCTAATGTTTAGACAGCATGCTGGTAGTGTCCCCGTCAGCAGACTATTCTTAAATAATAGCAACAAATTAGCATTAAAAGCTCTCCACAACAAGATGTGCTAAAATCATACTGGATGCTCAGTGACCTGTGCAAAGAAAATGGAATATGCTGCTTTCTAGTGCTCTCAGCCTCAGCTGCTCTAGTGCCAATTATGTCACTACAGCTTTTCAGAGGTGGAACCAACATGACTCAAGAAAATAAAACAATAAAAGAAAAGAAGAAAATAAACAAAAATAAACTCTGGATGCACAAAGAGAGAGGGTTGCAAGCAGAGAATGGTTTGCTCCAGTGCTGAGTTTGAAGGGGCTGTCCTCTTTAACACAATGGGAGCCAGCTTCCCTGCTGTGTTCTCTGAAGTGGCTCATTGCAGCGCAGTAATATTATATCTTAATAAGCATAACACTCTGAACTGAGGCATATTTTTAAGTCAGACACATGGGAGGGAAACATATCAGAGCAGAGCTGTGTTATTTTTAATGGAACATGTGTTTGTCTTGTAAGTGTGTCAGAAGAAAAGGAACAGGTCTCAGGTTTCTTCTCACCATGTCTAATGTAGGATGGGCACTCCAACTGCCTCTCTAAGTGACATCAGCGGTCTTTGATATTGCAAATGACACTGGATGGTCTGGACTACTCTTGGACCTCACATTCAGTGACAATGAATACATGTTGTGTGTTTCAGTGCTCATTGAAGCTCTCCTTCAGATGAAGCCCTTTGAAAACCAAGATAGTTTTCATTCGATAAACAAGATTGTCAGAAGAGACTGTCCTTTTCCCAGCTGTGCACGGGTAGGTGGTACAGGTGATGGGGCACATGCAATGCAGGAAAACATTTCTGTTTACATTCAGCTGGAAAGTAGATCTTGCAGCATGGAATTGATAACTGCCATGTGTACCATACTGCACCCCATGCCACTCACCTCTCATTCTTAACATCAAAAACAATATTAGAGTAAAAATGTTTGCAATGAAATTCCTAAGGAAATTTTACATTTCCATTAATATTGATAATGGGTTTTTTAATAAGTTTTAGGTCAAGATGTATCCTAAATCTATTTTCCACAGAGCACAGAAAATATATACTTATTGTGTCTTTGTGGTATGACCGGCTCTAGTCTTACATCCAGCAGCCAGCTGAGGCTGCTTGTCTATTATAGTCTCTTCCACCATTCCTGACAAATGAACAAATAACTAGATGCCCTGTGAAACATTTTAAATAGAACTGTCTCCTGAAAAAGCTGTTACTGACAGAGACAGGTTCGATCCAGATCAAGGGAACCTGCTGTGGAATAGAGAAGATCAATACTGGTTGCCGTCTGTTTTATTTCAGATTTCTTTTTTTTAACTAAGTGTAGGTAAAGATTATGATGACTAAAGTAAAGCAGAAAACAAGCAATCTATGAACTGAAGTGCATCCTTCTTATTAAACCTTATTGTGCTCTTAAAGCAGTAGCAGAAGCTGTTGCTATGAACTCTACCATGTAAGAGGATTTCAAAACAGCATTTAAAACTATGTATTAGCTAGAAACCACTTTGCCCACAAATTCTGAAAGAGCTGAAAGTGGGTTTTGAAAAGGAACCAATGTATTTCATGGCAGAGTAAATTAGTTGCTCTTTTTTACTTTTGAAATATTTGATCAAAATCCAGTACTGAACATAGTGTCTTAAATTAATTCTATTCAGAGTGCTCCTCTGCTGGTTACAACCTGGATCCTATAGCACCAACTGCCCCCCCTTTCCTGTTGTGTTCTTTGGCATATGCACAAGGATTCTCTTTTCAATGCCAGCTGGAGGCGCTAAGGTCCCGTTCTTACCTTTGGAAAAAAAGGCATGGGTTTGTGGACAGATCTAAAACGTGATTGCTTTTATTTCTTGTATTCAAATAGCATCATCCACTCCGACTTTGCTTAGCAATTGAAAATAGCAATTAAAAGTCGCCAAGACCAAATCAGCCTAGCAAAGAAAAACTACTACCCAAAATTTGAAAGGTTTTAGGAAGCAAGGCTGGCATTATAGCCACAATATTCTTAATAGCCTTTGGCTAAATCCAGGAATTCAGTTTGCAATATAATCAATCCTCTACAATCCACAAGTATTAAATTCATCATTAGAATGTTGTTTTCCCCTTCCTAAACCTTCCATGTAACAAGCAGCTCAGTAAGATGAAAGGCATTTTTTACTGAGAACAGCCTTAAGGAAAGCAAAAAGAGCAAATCTGGAAAACAGATTAATATTTTTCTGGAAATGGGTAGTATTCATAAAGCATTTAGCAAGTTCAAGGTCAACTTGTTCTCCTTCTGTATACTATTCATAACAGGTATTTGACAACTCAGTGACAGTCAATCTAGCAGCTGAACTGAATATATTGGGCCATCCAGTTTAAATAAAAACTAAATCTTCATTGTGAAATAAGCACAACAAACCCAAGAAGAGCAAAAGGCTTTCCTGTTTCTGAAATTCCAAATAAGATCAACAAATTACAAATAAGTTACAAATGAGAGGAAATAGATCTAATTTGGATAAATAAGCAGATGTATGTATAAATGGCAAGAGATCATGATCCTTCACACCATGGTGGTGTTGTCTTCTCACTTAAGCAAAACTTAATTATTCTGAGCATTCTGCAGATTTTTTGTCATATACCATGTCTGCAAAATTATGTAACATCAATAAGATATTGACATTTTGCAGTTACAATTACTCTGAACTTGTCTTTTTGGTCCCTAATCAAGACTACCCTGGAGTTTATTTAATATTGACTGTTTCTCAGTCTCTGGGATACAGTAAAAGGTATCCCCAGTTGACTGTTGTCCTACTGGGATGTGAGAAGATTACACTCATTGGTTTGGGATAATGAGATTTTCATCTGACTTCAAAACTTGGTGAAAATAGCTGCTCAGGGAGCCACAGAGATTTATGTTTTGGAAATCCAGGGGATATTGAGTTTTGTATCCATGCAAATTCTGAGGTTGGGTCCATTTTCAATTCTTTTTAGTTACTGTTAGCATAGATCTTAGAGAACTCTTTGTCATGTACAATCCAAAGAAAATGGATAAACATAACATATACCTATCTTTTATAACAAATTCTTCTAACTAAAAATTGTTCTTAAATATGGTGTATGTTGAAGAGCGACAGTCCTAAACAACCAGCTCATACCGTCCCTCCATCACTTCCAAATGGCACAGATATTTCTAACAGTGAAAGTGCATCATATCACCTATTGCTTTTTCTCTTTCAACAAGACATACAATGAAAATCAACTAGCAATTGTTTTGTGGGTGGGTTCATGGATAAAAGATTGACTATAAATTGAGAAGAGTATCTAGTTCACAATATACTTGGCTCCTTTTTGGAAACCACTACCTGATTTTGTTTTTAAAGCTGTCATGGGTTTTCAACAGGATGCTTACTCTAAGCACTCAGTATCTTTCATCAGCTAGCACCCACTGAATGACTACCAGGGATGTCAGTGTCAAATTCCTCTGCAGATGTCCAGCTGGACTCTCTACAGGGATTTATCTAAAAGGGCTTGCTGCAGGAATGATGTTACTAACAGTTCCACCTTCCCTGCTTTGCGTCTTTCAAATATCAGCTATAAATATTTTGAATATGCTCATTATTTAAAATTTTAGACCTCCTCCCCAATTTTGTCAGATATTTTAGAAGGATTTCTGCCTACAGTTATAATGTATGTCTGCACTCCAGGAAGACAGCTGAAATGGTTCTGCCTCTATATTTGGAAACATCTGCTGTTTCATTTCCATGATGCACAGTGATGTGCAGTTCTGAGAGGAAGAACAAGTCTGGCACAGGAGACATTAGTCTATTTGTTAAATATTTTGATACTGAAGTTGGGATTCCCTCTTGTCTAACCCTCTGCTAGTACTCCTCCTTTGAGTAAAAGATGCTGAAATAGTGGCTCAATGGTCCTCTGACTGTTTGTTATGGAAATAAATCCCGCCCTAGTGAGGCAGCCTTTTCAGGTATCAGCAATTGGCTTTCTCCACATCATTTTGTCACTCTTGAGAGAAGCATAGAAGCAATAAAGTGTGATATGGAGTGAAAACAACTAAATTGACTTAGGAGGAGCTTTGGTTTGAGGAGTCTCTAGATTGAGGGTGAGATGTTGAGGATGTGGGAGAAGATTTGCTTTACTAGAAGTTCTATGAGACAATCATGCCAGAACTCCATCATATAAAAGCCTAGTTGCATGTTCAGGAGAATTGCCCTTTGATGAGTTGAGAAAGTCTGGCAAAATTCTATTCTTTATAGTGGTTTATTGTTTTTAATAGCCTGTCAAATAATTTGAGGAGAAAATTGTGTGAATAATCTCAGCAACTCTTTATAGGGGGCTAAGGCAAGTTGTAGCACTGGGTGCTGGGGATAGTTTTGACTCTTATCCTCAGCTGACCTAAAAAGGGCCCTTACATAGATATTTCCATGGTCTTCAACTGTTAATCACTGTTGGATCCAGGATCTGGCAGTACCTTTACACCTATGGACATTTGTTCCAGATAAAAGGCCAGAGTTAAACCTTGCATGGCCTTAGAATCAGGCCATGGGTTTCATTCTTCCCCATAGTGATTATCAATGGAAAATTTAAATTAGAGCCAGGAGACGGTGTGGGGGCTTAGGAGACCTGGAATAACACATCTGGGAAATGCAGTTTGGTATTTGAGGCTGAGTATCTTCTGAGTGTGTCTGTCTGCAATAAGGCTGTTAAGTGTACTGTCAGAAATTTTGGAGAATGTTAAAAATTTTATTTTTGAGGAGCCTTCATACAAATTGTGTTTAAAATTCTCTTGTGCATTCATTATGTAGGAACATTGTTATATGTTTTCTTTTAGAGCAATATAATTCTATTGGCCAGGAATTCCAGGTTTTAAAATACTGGTGCATGAAGAGCTGCCTTATTTCTACAGAGAGAACAGACTCTTTTTTCCACTCTAAAATTTAGAACTTGGTGGAGTCTTTCTTCAGCAAAACTAAGAAGGTGCACATTTTGATCTGACAGATTCAATTTGATTTGTCGAATTTTCTGAATCTCTGTGATCAAAGTGACAAAGATCAAACTATTCCATCAGCTGATGGAATACTTGATCTGAAAGTAATACAATGCAGTTTCATATAGCAGCAATATTTTGCCCTAGATGTTATATTAAGGCTGTCTATCAATAATTCAGCTCTTATATAAAATATTCTTGCAAATAAGATATTGTACCTCAAGAACAAATGATCTGTGCA
The DNA here is from genome assembly GCA_003676055.1 of Chloebia gouldiae. NCBI lineage: Eukaryota > Metazoa > Chordata > Aves > Passeriformes > Passeridae > Chloebia > Chloebia gouldiae. The sequence goes on from QUSF01000010.1 coordinate 20,059,397, forward strand.
GATATATTTTCAAAGAGTACCAGTTTCTCTGTTTATGTCAGGGAAGAGTGAAAGAAACCCAAGGGTGAGAAGTAGGACAAGATTTAGTGAAATATGTGGGCTTGGAAGGAAAAACTATGAACATTTTGAGCAGGTGGACCCATAGCATGGAATGTGTCTCAATAACTCTATTGTTTTTTTTTTCCTAATGTTTTAAACCAGTCTTCAACAGATAAAAAGTTATGAAATAAACTTTCATGGCAAAATATCCTTAAGAACACAAGAAATGTAAAATAAGTGCAGTATGTGTGTAAAATGTAAAATATGCGCGGTATAAAATAGGCTGTTCTAAAGCAAGACACCTAACCTGAGAGCTAAAAGTGAAAAAAACAGAAAAAAAAATAGCTTAAATCTCAATTAGGATATACAAAAAAATCAATACCTTGAAAAAAAAAAGAAATCTATGAATTTGCCCTGAGGTGAAATGCTAAGGTGATGGGAACAGCTTCTATTGTAAGATGATAATATTATACCCCTGCATCTTATAAAATAATATTCCATGATATTTTTCTCTTTACAGGTCGTGTCATGTTTGCTTACATTATTCAGAAACATTTTGTATCTTCACCTTCTAAATTGGCTGAAGAAGCATTGTCCAGCCATCTGTGAAGACAGGAGTGACTCAATGTAATATCACCAATTTGTAAGAGGTATGTTTGGTTTTGGAGTGGTGAAAGTTATGTCCCAAAAATAGCAGCACTGCCATCCCACACTTCAATAAAATATGTTTTAACTATCTAGAAATCATGAGATTGACTTCAAAGCCATGATTTTGTAGTTTGGTGAGTACATGGCAGTGTTAGTTTAGAAGTCACTTCCTAATTTTTCCCACAGTCATGAATTGAGTATTTAAAAAAAAAATAGCATTTTAAAAAAACTGGATGATTTTACAGCCATCTGACTCTAGAAACTGATGTTTAAGTATGCCACAAGGAATTCAGGTCCTACAATAACTAGTGCTACTAGGGTACTGTTTCCTCACATGATTTTAAATGCCACCCTGAAGGAGAGGGTTGAAGACACCTAAATTCTTCCTGCTAAGGCTGTTTTTGTTTCTTAGAGAGATCAGCTGTGTCATAATGAAATCTCCCCTCAGGCCATTTTTTTTAACATCAGATCTCTTTAACCACCAGCTCTGGCAGTAAAATGATTCATGTCTGTATAGAGAACAGTGAAGTTAAGACTTCTGGAGAAAAAGCTACCTAAACTGTACTCTTGTCCTGCAGGATTGTTTTGGTGGGGTTCTGCCCCAGGTATCTCTTCAGGTGGGGAAATGGAAATTTATCCTAGTTCCTGAAAGCTAATACTGATAATATGTCTTTTTATCCAGACTCATTTGTCTCTCTAGAGATCACCAGCAGTATTACTGATACCACAACTTCATATTGCTCTAGGCAGCTTGTCAGCTTTACTGATCCTAACAATTATGAATGAAGATTTTCATATGGGCAGGAGGCAAAAGGGACTATCACCTGAAAGTTTCTGAAAAGGGAGAATAATGGGAACTGCCCCTTAAGTGAAAGATAATATGTGGTCTCCAGGAGCCCCAGCAAACTTTCCTGAGGAACAGCTGCAGAGCAAATAATCCTAGCACCAGATTGTTTCTCCAAAGGGAAATAATCAATGTGTCAATGAAAATGTGTAGGCCAGATGTACCATTGAGTACAGATGAGCCCCCTTCTTATTCCAAATAATAATGGTATGTTTTCAGATTTATGGTGTTGCTCCTTTCCTTCTCCTGCTCCATCACTTCACTCTTTCCCTCCCCTACCCTGATGGCAGATAATACATAATCCATAAGATGTATTGGTGTGGATATGATACTGAGATGGGATTTTTGTTTCTTCATTCTTTTAGTAAGGGGAGCTGAACAGACACATAGAGATAGATGGGTGAAGTGAAGTAGAATATCACTGAATAATCTTCAACCTTGAATGAGGAAAATGAGATACAGGATGCCTAATGTTTCATTGACACCCATGAAAAGAGACATGAAAACATCCAAACCTCCCTCAGTGGAAGAAAGTTAAGGGGACCACATGCAAAACCACGGCTCCAGTGAGAATGGTGATCCTGGCAGGACAACAGGGATCCCATCCATGCACCTCTCCTTATGTGGCCACAGGGAGAATCAAGAAGAAAATCATGTTTGGTGAGTTCTCACTGCAGTGCTTTCCTCCTCTTCCTGTGCAGGAGGTAACATAGAACTCCATGTTTCTTAATTTCTGTAGTAATTTCATGATTATGTTTCCAAAAGAAAGGACGCCTTCTTATTTTCATAATTAACAGGAAATACATGTTATACATTAAATGTGGCACAAGAGAGATGAATTATGCAGTAAATTCTGTGTGCTGATCAGCACAAAGCCCAAGGCACATTCAGCAGAGTTGCTGTGAAAATCTGTAATGAGTTTCAAGTACATCATTTCCTGATGGAGGGTAAGAAAACATCCATCAATGCTAATTTTCCCACAGTTTTTAGCTTTTTATGAATACTTTACAGCTTATAAAAAAGATGAATTTCTAAAGTGCAACTTGAGGAAACTCTCTTAGTAATTAGAGAGTATTCCTAGCCAAAACTAATGAGGTCTGAACCTTAAACATGGGGATGATTCAAAGTTGACAACCCCAGCCTCCAGTTTCTTCAAAAGGTTAAATTAATTCCTCAAAACTGAACACGGATATTTTATTTTCTAGTTGAATTTCAAACCTACCATTGTGCCTCCAAACATGCAGAATTTGGGTGTCATTCCTGATTCTCTAGTAGTTTTGTACAGGATTAAGTGGTCTGAAAAAGCAAACTCCAATGAGATTGGGGCATCTTTGCACCAAACTCAAGGATTTTGCGAAGCGTTGCTTGACTTTGTAGTGGAGCACATGACCATGCACACAGCTCTGTTCTCCTCAGCTTCTGTCAAGATGTTGCAACAGAGCCGTCCTGACATTTTAGGAGTGAGAAAATGGATTTTAGATACTGGCAAGGAGGGAGGGACAACTTTTATGATTAAGCAGTTGTCCATTTTATATTGAAAACTATCTACTTGATTGCAGGCTTCAAAGAACACAAATATAATCTCTGGGAATATTTTTCCAGCTGGTGTATGTTTTTTACTTAGTGATAAAACATTAAGTAGATTAATTCCATGGTTAATTAAAAATAAGTATTTATATGTTGTATAAATAACAAATATAAATATATTAAATATTTAAAAAGGTACATTTTCTACCAAGGTGCTTAACACCCTAAAACTCTGGTGTTTTTAGAGAGTTTAAGGGTTAGCAGGTCAAGAGTTGTGAAGAGCTTCAATATGTGAGGAGGGTAAAACTTTTTATTAAAATTCACCCTCAGTGGGAGAATCAGGTTGTTATTTTACTGCATGTGTATCCTGCTTATGTCCTTCAGTTACGTTAACTGAAAACTCCCTCAGAGGAGATCACCACTCTTATTCAATCAGAAATTAAGGGTTTTTTTTGAGATAGAATTTAAGATCACTGTTCAAGTTTCTTAACAGACTACTTTCCAGCACCTGTCACTTAAATTAGAAGGCTTTTCTATAACCAGAGAAGATTTTATTTGATGAACCCCAGAATAAAAAGCCATAATCTGAAAAGCCTCAGGGCTGAAGTCTGAACAGCAACAAGCAAGATAATTTCTGATATATGTGAATAAATTGAAGCTGTGCTTACAGAACTTAGAGCCACTTGAATTCTGCAAGACAATTCTCATTCTTCAGTGTTACATCAGTTCCAAAGCAGAGCTTGTTTCAGTATGATTTTGTCAGCATTTACACTCATAGGAACACATTTTTTTTTTCACAAATGTGTTTCAAGGAAGAACTGTATCTTCATGAGGTGCAGCTTTTCATGACCAACAATAATGCAGAGACACATTCATCCTCTCTGAAACATTTCAGCTATTTGGACAAGACAGAAACAGTTCCCTGGGATTGCATGACTAAGTTGTGAAAAGTAAACAATCACTCTGGATTAATCTGGTTTCTATAGAGAATTTAAGTAATGAAAATTTTTTTCATCCTAATTAAGCAGTGATCATTGTGAATATTCAGACAAAGCAGGATAGATTCTTTCATGTGTTGTTATTATGAAATAAGAAAGGCTAATTTATTCTTGCTTAAGGTAGGCAGAATTAAGTTGTTGAACTCTGGTTCTAATACAAAATTATTTTATGATCCAATAAGGGACAGGAATATAACACTGAATATCATTCACTTACCTTTGTAGCAAACAAAACTTTTGTAGTCTAACTCTACACTCATTTCCCTGCTCAGTAGTTAGCATGTCAAGTGTTCACACTGGACCTTAAAATGAGTTAGAAAGCTCAGGAGTATATCAACATTTGCAGCATAAAACTGTCTTCTCTTTGATCATTCAAGCTTTCTATCACTCTAGGTGGTCCTAACTAATAAGGAACTGTGATCCTCTTCACTACTTGATTCCAGTAGCCACACAACAGACCACATGCAGTTAATGCTTGCCATTAGTGTTTCAGTCAAATACCAACACTTATCTACAGATTTATGATCCTTTTAATTACATATTTATAAATCATGTCACTATATGTATGGGAAAAACTGTCTCTTTTAAGGATTTGAAGATTCTTCATATTTTTATTTGGGATATTTTTTCCCCTCAAGGCAAAAACCTGTGCAAGTTTTTAAATGTATCTGATACATGTTATTGAGTAGGGGCACTGCTCTACATTCCACCCAAACATGAACTATGAAAAATAGAACTCTGATTTTCTCCAGATATTTATATGAAGTTATTTGTATAAGAATCTGGTTTACAAATCTGACACACCTGTGCAATGCCCAAGCTGTCAGCATTCAATCCCATATCTGTGCTTTAGCAGCTCTTGTTTGCTGGGTTGTGGATGCTGAGCACTAACAGCTCTTCTCACTTTTTGTGCTCAGAACTCTGAGAAACACACCTGCAGAGAAGGAAGGGGCAGCTCAGAATTAAATACATGCTGCTGGTAAAGCTCTTTTCCCAGGCAGCTATTCCATGATGAGTTTAATATGATTCTGAATTCTTTGAACAATGATGATTGCACAGAGAACACCATTTAACGTGTCCTGTCCCAATAAAGGAGAAACTGTGGCCATAGAATAACAGTCCCATGGAGCAGATACCCAGGTGTGGGCAGAGATATATGTATGTCATGTTTAGGTATTAGGATTTAATGACAAATTAGAAGGGCTGATAATGAAATTCTTGTGATGCAAATTACTTCTGAATAGAGTTAAAAACAGTTTTAACTAGGCAAATCCTCCTCAAATATCTATCCTGTGTATATATATATATATTAAAAAACTGCTAAATTTGAGATTTTTGAGAATGAAGATGTTGCTGAAGGGAAACTTTGTTTTGCAACTGATCTCTATGAAACTTTAGGCTCTGTCTTACTTTGATTATATGTTGTTTGGCTGAACTCACAATCTTAGAAAATATATATCTGTTATTAGGTTATGGTCAGCTATGTAAGTTAAAGCAAGCCCTTGTAATGCATAAATAATTCCTAATTTAAAGGTTTATGATAGTAAACCCCTGTCCCCAAATCTTCTGCAGGCAGGAATTTATGCCACAATCTCCCCTGGAGAGTAATTGGTTCCTCTTAGCACCTACTCCCAGCCCACTTATTCCTTTGGGATGCCTGTTTAGGCTGGATTACTCACAGTGGGTTTTTCTGGGGTTCTGAATGTCTCATGCAGAGTGCCAGCAATCTGAAACACTGAGCACTAATTGTAAGCACTAGTAAGATGAAAAAAAAAAAAAAGAAATTAAAATTTGGACCTTTTTAGTTTTATTGCCATACACAGTCCCATAATTCCACATACTGCTTAGAGTTTGTGTTAGCCCCCACTGGCAGCTATATGCTAGTGAAACACACAGTTTTGAGACCTTCATTTTCTCCCATTTTAATACAGGAGTGCAAATTTTAAGTAATTGTGAAAGATATAAACCTAAAAGAGGGAAGATATCTGCTCTAAGAGAGAAATAACACAATAGATTTGCTCTGAGCTGCCTGGGATCATTTAAAACCAATGAATTAAAGATCAGATAGTTGGTGAGGGCTATAATTTACACTACAGAGGTGATAAAGCCTTTTGTGTTCCTATTTGCAAAGAAAGCATTAAACTACAGTGATTTTTGATATTTTTTCTTCCCACCAGGGAGAAATGTGAAACTCAATTTTACCCCCAATTGGTAAGGTGCTAATTTGTCTGACAAGTTGTTGGAATCTCAGCATGTTTGAGGTATCCTTGATGTATCAACACCTTCATGCTGAATGAAGGATGCCTTTAATGTGTAAATGTTTAGTACATATCCTTTATCTAATTAGCCAAGAACAATACAAACCACACACAGGCAAGAATGGTCAGAAGCAAGCTCCCGTCAAAGAGAAAAATCTTTTATGTTCTAATTAAATGAGCAAATATTTGGAATACATCTCTTTTGCAAATACTTTATCAAAAAATACACTTGAAATTCGCAGCCTCACTTGAGTTCTAAAGTCCTGATGAGTCTAATATCAAATGATATTAGATTTGAATCCAAGTATCATAACTGATGTCTCCAAGTTCTTACTGCATGCAATATAATAATTACTAAGATTAGTAGAAGAAAAGCTGCCATTAATAAACCCACCAAGGTATACTTCTCCAAACTATGTCTGTTAGTCTAAACCTTCATAAGTTATACATAAATTTAGAAATTTAGCTTCATGACCCTTTTGTGGAAATGAAAAGTTTTCTAGGGAAAGCTGAGGGGTGCTGGTGAGTGAAGCGAGCTCTTTGCTGGATGTCTTCTAGTCAGACTTACCTGATTGTGAGATGAGAAAAGGGATGGCTCTGGCTGAGGATGTGGAGGATGTGTTCATACCCACACATGGTTCTCCACCCTGGCTCTGCTTCAGGGGGTGCCTCTTGTTCTCTCTGCACTAAAGCATGATGAATATGGGTCCACAAGGAGAAACACAGAACTTCTGCTCTGTTTGGAGCCCTTGGAGGTGGACACCTGTCCTGCTCAGGCTTTGCTGTGGTCCTTGCCAGCATTCCCTTCCCTGCAGGGCACACTGGTGTGCTGCAAACTTCTGGCTGCACATGAGAGATTAGAGACACTCTTTTCACTACTATATCTCCACGTTACATTACATCAGTCACATGTTAGTTCAGTTGCAGTTGAGCCCTGGTCCTGTGTATGGGTTCATTCCTTCTTTCTGCTTTTCTTTTCCAGAGGCTGATCCCTTTGAACTGCTGAAACCTGATGACTTGCAATCAATAGTCTGTGAAACAATAAGGTCAGCAGTGCGAATATTCAGATTTTCTGCCTCTAAACGCAGACTGATGTGCTGAAACACTGAGGTGAGTCTGACCCGAGCTCATTGCCTGATAGAATAATGGAGTGGGAGAAAAGGGATTCAGAGTACCTGGAGACATGTAGAGCTGTTAATACAGTGAATCCTCTTCACATAAATAGCTGGGGGAAATACACTGTGTAAACTTGCAGTAGATGTGACTGACAAATGTCAGTTTCTTGTTCGATGTTAAGTACTGATGGACCCTGAGACTGGAATTCTAAGCCCCATATGCTACCATGCAACCCTGCAAAAATATCAAGAACATATACAAGCATAGTCTTAAGATCAGTTTTTCCAATCCAGGTAAAGTAGGAGTTTAGGGTATTTTTGTGGTGGTTTTTTTTTTTGTTTTTGCTTTGTTTTGTATTTGTGTCATTTTTACAAATATAAGAATATTATTTAGCTTCAATTTAGGTGCCTGTACTGAAAATAGTGAGACTTGGAGAAACTTGAATATACTTACAGATCTTGTGAATGTTCTGTTCAAAGACAATTTTTCAACTCTACAGATAAAGCTCTGGTTTTATTAAGGTGATGATCACAGAGCACTTGTCTACTCCTAACTGACAGAAGTAAATATTAATTTCAGATCTGAATCCAGCCCTCAGATGCCTAGATATTTCTTGGTGCAGATATTGAAAAAATTTGCAGGAGTGCATGTGCAGAATTGGGAAATCAGACCAGGGTCCTTGGAATTGCTCCTGGGCCATAAGCATATGCAAAGAAGAGCACTGCTGGTTTCCTCTGGCTCATTTCTAGTTTTGGGATTGCAGTAGTTCATGCTAAATGCAAACCCCTCAGTGCTGACCCCTCCTACATTTCCATTTGCAGCTGCATATTCTGAATGCTGTGCAAGCAGATCTCAGAACATGGTGTGATCTGCAAACATATACATGATACATGAGCCACAGTAACTGTTCAGGTTTACAGTGGGAATCACAGACAGCTCACTAAAAAAGCTGTATTTCAAAATGAAAATGTGAAGATGTATGAAAAGATAAAAGAGCACCTTGGCTTCTGTGAAACATTTTACCCCCAAAATGCCACTGCCTACACAAAGGTACAAAATTTATTGTCCCTACCTCTCATTAAGGGTGTTTGCCTGTATAATGTTGGGATCAGCTGCAGCTAAGACAAAAACCACATTTATCCCAGATCCATATTCTACCCCAGTGCTGCTGGGAAGGTCTGGCTAAGTCTTTCCTTGTTTCTGGACTTTCCATTGAAGCATCAATAGTGCAAGTTCAGGTAACAATTGTTTGCAATGCTGAAAATGCTGCCAGTGAGAGCTGGATGAGCTTTCTAGCTGCTGCAGCTGTTTTTCTGTCAGGGTCCTTGCAGCCCCATGGGGTTCACTGGGATGTTCATGTGGCACTGGGTGCATGGTAATGCTGGGACTCTGAGCAACGCTGCAAAATCCATGTTCTGCTCCTGGATGTGTCTCCTCAGCTCCTTGCTCTTCCCACACAGCAGACACTGGGTTACAAATCTCCTCTTCCATCTCTTTTCCTTTCCTATCGTACAGGCATGTGCATGTTATTTAACATCAACTTCACAACCTTTAAGCCTTAGTACTATTATATTTTCCTACCTTAAAGAAGCATATTCATGGTTAACTGAATCTTCAGCTGATTCAAAGCACTGTAATTCATTGACTCAGCAACATAGTTAAGACTATACCCCCCGGGTGTAACTTTTTTTCCCCCACAAAAGTTCCCAGGGTGCAGAGGGTCATTTTCAAGGCTTGTATCTATCTAAGGCATTTGAAGGTCAAGCCCAAGTGGTCTTTGGAACTGCTTTGAATCCTGAAATCAAATTCTTCCAAAACTGGTATCTCCTGGTAAGGAAACAATCTGCTGGATGTGGATTAAACAGATGTCTGAATGAGTGGCCTATTTCTCTAGGGTTCGTCCTTGGAAGCAAACAGGGTGACTTTTGTACTCCTGAAGACTCGGTCTAGGAGAAAATATTTTTGCTAGGGAAACCAATAAAAGATACCACAAATTTCCCTCTATCATGAAAAAGGGCTTCCTGGCAACTGAGGCAGAGCCTTACTGGTGTTGAACAGATCCACTGGTGATTTTAATTCACTTCAATCTGAAACTTCATGTATGGGAACAGTACTCAAAGTAAAGGATTTTATTTCCATTTTACTAAGGGGAAAACTGGATAGGACTTATGAGATAAACCAGAACCTGACTGCTTGGCATTGATGCCAGATTTTTACAAGGTGATTTTCATTAGGCATGAAAGAAGGGACAGCTAAAAGCTTCCACTACCCAGAGTGCCTCATGACACTTGTGGACAAGCCTCTTTCAAATCTCTAAAATTTCAGAACATTTTACAAAATTTTTGCCAATGGCCTATAAAGACCAAAAGGGAGCTGGGCAAGAGCTGAGCCTGTGAGCAGCATACAGACCCTCCCTTCTCACTCCCCTCATTCTGTTCTGGTTCTCTCTGGCACAGAGGAACTGCTCTGGTCTCTCAGGGATAGCATTTGGTAGTTAAATTAATTTCTCACAGGGGCCTTCCCTCTTTTCCAGGCTACTTCAAAATGACAGGCAGAACCAAAATCCCATTCGATTAAAAGCAAGTAAAAAATGGAGATGAACTCCTAGCAAACAAACAAAAACAGTTTGAAATTTTGACTTAAAAAGCACGGCAGTATTTTACCAGCAAGGAGTGAATTCATTAACACTACCTTATTTGTGCTACCATTAAGAGTTGCTCACTCTTTCTGTTCAAAAACATTTTTAGAACCTGCTGTTTTACTGCTTTGAAATAGTTCTACCCAGGAGTGACTCTTTGCATTTATTTTCAAAACAATCAATTCTTCCATGTGTAAGACTTCATGCAAGTGCAGTCTTCAAAGACAATAATACCAGGCTTCCTTATTCTAGACCACTTTCTTCTGTTCCTTATCTCCTCCCACATTTCCTTTACTCATTTGTTGTCCAGCAGCAGTTCCTATGGTCATGTGCTGGGGTAACATGCACATGCATGCCCTTGTACACACATATGAATAGGCTAAAAAAATACATATCAGTACCTTTTAACTCCTCTATAAATTCTCAACTATTTTTGTTTCTCCCTATCTTCTCCTCTTCTTTTTTTCCTATTTCCTTTCCTTTTTATCTGCCCACCTTCTCTGCTAGTATTTTATAGTGCTGTTCAATGCTTTGATATTCTGAATCCAGAGTTTACTGCAGTCTTGAGCTGCTCTCATTGCCAGTACATCTTGACACTGAGCACTGTCACTGCTTTTTGTGGTGCCGGAGCCACAGGCAGAAGCCTGCGACCTCCACGATATTATCCTTAAACCATTTTGACCCAAACTAGTCCAAATTTTGACTGTTATTTTAGTATAACAGCTGAGACCTGATCTGTAAGACCATTAAGAACATGCTGGATGTTGGAGCTGGGGTAAAAAGCATGCTTTTGTTCTGAAAAGTGGGAGTCCCACCACAGCAGGCTCCTGTGGAAACAGAAATTGAGATGGGCTCAACCACCTCAGCACCTCTGCAAGCCATTTAAGCCCCTTTTTGTGACTTTGGCAGACATGTGTTACACAGCTATGTGGGTTAATAATGTGAACAGACAGGAAGCGAGAAACATGAATGCTGTGTCAACAGCATAGTTCTCATCGCTTCCTTGGCAAAGCCCTGTGTACACTGACAGTCTGACAAACACATCCAGCTCAGGGGAAGGTTCCTGTCCTAAATGCTTCTGTACCTTTCAAACATGCTGGTTTACAGCTGCAGTCTCTATGCTCAAGTAAACTGCAAAAATATTGACAAAATAATTTAGTGGGATTTAAATAAAGAACAGAGGAAAAATAAACATGGAAAACCTAAATGGGTTTCCCCATCCTGGCTGGGGATGTCATCACAGCCCGAGGCAGAGGGTGTCACAGCCTCCCCCTTCGAAGTAGGGCATATGAGAGACTTCGGTAAGTGGTCGCACAGGTGAGTGGCAAAGGTTCAAATCAAAAGGTTCGTGGATTTTTCCGGGTGGTTGTGTGATAGCAGGTAATGTTTTCAAGTGAAGATAACGAACGCGTGGTAAATTCTGAGGGAAAGGTTTTCCCCTGCCTGCAGCGCAGCGAAGGCAGGAGCACGGGGCCGCTCGCAGCCGCTGGAAGCCGCGCAGCAGCAGGACACGGGACACAGGACACAGGACACCGCAGGACACGGGACACAGGACTCGGGACACGGGACACAGGACGCAGGACACAGGATGGAGGACACGGGACACCGCGGGACACGGGACACAGGACTCGGGACACGGGACGCAGGACACAGGATGGAGGACACGGGACACAGGACAGGCAGCGGGGACGGGTCGCTGCTCCCGGAGCGCGGCCGGCAGCGCCAACCGCGGGCCGCGAGCGATGGCACCGCCTCGGCCGCCACCTCGCGGCCAGCGGCAGAACTGCGGCCGGGGCGGCAGCGACCGAGCTGATTGCGGAGCCACAGCCGGGCCCGAGTCACGGAAACACCGGACTGCGGCTCCTCTTCCTTCCAACTGTGAGTTAAATCCCATTTTAATTTCATTTTAACAATGTAGGCACATTGATCGCGCTGTTAGGAGGCCAGGACACTTTGACGCCATGTAACAAGACAAAGTTAAAGCATTATTTCTTAATTTATTTTATCACTTGTTTCTCTTGTACCAACCACTAAAAGTGGGAGGCAGGGACCCTGCATGCTTTTCTAAGGACGGGCTATATTGCTTTGAAATGTTAATAGAAAAGCAAGTAAAATAACAAACTACATCTGCTGCATCTCAGTTGTTAAACTGCTGCTGTCAGTCAGTGTAATTCCCACAAGCTAACAATAAAAATGTTTTGACATCCAATCTCATACACACTTCAACAATAGTTGCCTAACAGGAATTTTCTACTATGGAAGTATTTCTTTCTCCACTCAGAATCATGAAAATGTTGATGTGCTACAAAGTCCCATTATAAAGGGCACCCTGTCAGGGACAGCAGTCACCAGAGCAGCTCCGTAAATTGCACTGTACAGAGCAGTCATGTACAATACAACTGTTATATTTCATACTAAAATCCAGCTTATCACCACGGACAGGCAGCTCTGGTTTCTTAAAAAAATACCATCAGACCAGACAGTGCTTGTAAGTGGAAATTTAGTGTCTCCTGGTTCTTTGGCTAGTTAAGCTTTGTTCAGGCTGTACCCTGAGCAAACAAGGAGAAGGTTTTCTTTGGGCAATTTAAGAGCTAATGGGTGCCCAGCTTATGCTTAACTCCACAGTCATTAACAGCATCCAGCACAAAGAGAGTCTGACAACTCCTCTGTTCCCAGCTCCAGAAGGCAACTGAAACCACAGCAGCCTTGAGTCACTTGAGCTGCATTTGCGAAGCAGCCAGACTGTGCAGAGGAGCTCTGCTGATCCAGGCTCTCCACCACAATTCTGCTTGCAAAGGTCAGGCAGGGATGTGGTTTTGATTCTGTGTGGAAGGGAACTGTAAACGATTTGAAGGTTCAGAGTTCAGGGCTGGTTTGGAAAAACACCCATCGGACTGCAACGCCCGTAGGGGAGCTCTCTGGTTTGGTAGGGTGTCTCTGGGTATTTCTGGCATTTCACCTCCTGACTGAAATCAAGAAAACTCAAAGAAAGAAAGAATATGGAAAAATACATCCAGACACTTCCGAACATGGAAACCAGTTTCCTAATGTTTAGTCAAAGGTAGAAGTCAGTTCTTATTTTGCCCAGCCTCTTTGACTTAGAAAACATTCCTTTCAAATATTAGATAAATTGCACAAATAGCTGCCCAAGAATCAGAACCATGACTAATTCTTGTTCGTTAGATGTGCAACATAAATAACTACTTGTTTTACTACTAATTAATTACAGTGAGATGCCTCCAGCTCTGTCACATGCGTTGAGATCTGCTTCCACACTGCCTCCTTCGAATAAATCTGTGTCATCATTCCGTAGACTTTTGCCACGCAGAGGAAATGGGAAAGGCTGGGTGCCAAGGGCATCTGGCTCTGCAGCTCCTGGGGATTTAAGAAGAGAAGGAGGTGATTTAAGAAGAGCTCCAGGGGGTGAGATACAGCCACTAGTTCTGTTACTGGCATAATACCGCCTGTACAAGGTACAATTCCCACATGGCTTTCCTAGGCCATCATGTTGCAAATATTTCTGGGGAATTCTGTAATTTGCCTCAGCAGTATACACAAAATTCCTTAATGCATGACTTTCATGCTGTCTGCCTGCTTCCAGGATTTTCACTGGGTCACTGCGTTGGTGCTGATGCATTCCCTGGGGCTGCACATGTGCTGCCACGCAGCCAAAGGCAGGAGAAACCTTGCTATTTCAGGATGAGTTGATTACAGCTTTTTGACTGAAACATGTTTTTTCTTTTTTTAAAGAAAACACTGAGTCACAAAAACTTAAACTTACCTTTTAAATGGATTGATTTTGAGGGGAAACTTTCCCAGATGTGGTGGTCTTTCTGTATATAGGAAAGAAGGAGATCTTCCATGACCAGGACGTTTGTGTGTGGGTGCCCTGTAGCCAGCAAAGTGCAGTGAGTTGTGAAATAACAGTCACTGAGCCTGAGAGGGAATCAAGCAGGGCAACGGTTTGGACCTACTTTGCAGAATGGTTTCTAAGTCTTTGGGCTGTGGTCTCACTATACTCTGTCAATCCATTTTGTAGAGCTCATTATAAGTTCAGTGGGTCAGGGAGAAAACATCCTAGGCCAAAATTTAGAACAGCTGGGTGAGATAGGACCAGTCACACATCCAAGCCAGACACAGGGATGAGCTGTGCACAGATACCTCCCATGCAATGAGCCAAGGGGTGATGCTACTCTTTGCTCAGCATGACATAGAGGCAGACTCAAAGGCCTCAACTTTTTTTTTTTTTGATGCAGCCTTCCTTGTTTCTTTCTACCCCAATGTAACACAGATGAATAGTCCTAAAAATGGGGATATCTATTTATAATCTCATTTTTCCCTATCTTCATCTTGCCTGCTTTTAAATGCTTGTGTGCATTCCTGTGCATTGAAATGACTAATTTTGTTTAATTTCAAAACTGAAGCTGGTGAGAACCAAGGATGGCCTGAATGTAATTGTGTTAACAGAAAGTAGTGCTGTGAGGTCAGGGGAAAGTGCAGGACCCGAGTGCTCAAAATACCATCAGCTACGTCATGAAAACAGATGTGCCCTGTAGCTCCTTTCTGTGTGTGGGGAATAGGCTCAAGATCAGGGTCTACTCTGAACAGCTCAGCAAAGGTTTTTGTCCTGTTCTTCTACTTTTAACCTTTCCTTTCAGAAGGGAACCTAGTTGGTTTTGCTTTTTGTTTTTTTTTTTTTTTTTCCCCTCTCTCCCCACTTGGTTTTCTGGTCACTGTGGAGGACTCTCTGAAGTTAGTGTACAGAAATTCTGACTGGTTAAAAAAAAAACCCTAAACACCAAAGAGCCCAAACTGTCCTCATTTCCTCTATTTAAACCACATGTTGAATTATAACCATTTAAGTAGGAGGAAAACAAAAACATATTTCACTGGGTTCCAGGAAAGGCCTGAATGGATGGCATTTTTATCAAGGTTTTATGTGCCCTATCCAGACACCCAAAAAATTGTGCTGTACATCAGATTTAAAGTGAGCTGTTTTATTATGTGTCCAGAAGTGACCGCCTCAATGGCAACGTGCACAGCTTGTAGTCCCTGCCTCAGGATCCAAGGCTGAAGCTCTGAGGTGAGTTTTTGGGTGGTGGAGAATGGCTGGTAAGTTTTCAAGATTCAGAAGTATTAACAGCTATTTCTAGTGCGTTTTAAAGCTGCACAGGATGAGCTCTTGCACTTCAGGTAGCAGCAATACAAAATGCTCCTATATTTTCTCATACACTCAAAATTAATGTGAGTTTGCACCCTAGTCTTCCTCTTGGGTTTGGGGCTGTTATTGTCCCCCAAAGGACTACTTGCAGATGTATCCGTCTTTTGTTAATTTGGTCGGGGCTCAAGTTTATACTTGAATTTGATTTTAATTCAAATCTAACCTCACATACCTTAATTTTTACTTTTCCTGATAAAAAAATTACAGATAATGCAACAAAGAAGATAATGTAACAAAGTTAATGTTACAGATAATGTAACAAAGAAGAATAGGTCTAGTTTGCAGAAAAAAAAGTTTCCTGATGCCAGAGAAGCGAGGGAGTCTGACAGCCTAACTTGTGGTGTTCATTCTTGCTCAGCTACAGTGAGGACAGATTAAGGACAAATTACTCAGTGAACAAATGTCTTGTTTTCTCTGTGACTCCACCTCTTTTGGGCATCCTGCCTATCCCCACCCCTTACACTTGTCTGCATGTCTTAATGGCAGTATTCATGCAGCTGGTAATTTTTGTGTCTGAGAGATAAGATTTACACAGAGACTTCCCTTTGGTTATACAGAAAATTTGAGATTCAAGTATGTATGTGATTTGTTAGGTCCCACACTTCAACTTAAAAATCATAAACATCTTAGGGGCTAGACTTGAGAGAAATTTTAAAAGGAATAATTTCAACTACATGTTAGTTCTTAGGTCCTCACTTTACACCTAGTTACAAAAGTTTGTCTTCAAAATAAAGACAATGCCTATTGTAACATAAGCACAGAGTCATCTGGCTGTCACTGGGGCAGTTTGGTGTTGTGCTCTGCAAGAACGACAGAGCCGATCCTGTTACTGAAATCTCCTTGATTCTCTTGGTGTCTGGTGTCATAAACACGAATTGTTAATTTCATATTACTCATAACAGGCACACTGTGAATGTTTGCAGAGTTTATAGGGGATCAGTTACAAATGTGATTATAGCAGCCATTCCTCAGGACTGACACCAGTTTCAAATTAGAAGCTGACAGGCCTCACCTGCTCCAGAGTTCACTGACAGGTCACCTTCTTGTCATTTTGGCTATCCCCCCATCAAAATGACACCTGTGTTCATAAAGGGACAGCAAGGGACTCGAAGTTGTTAGAATTGTTGCAGAATAAGAATAAAATGTCATCT
The DNA here is from genome assembly GCA_003676055.1 of Chloebia gouldiae. Taxonomy (NCBI): domain Eukaryota; kingdom Metazoa; phylum Chordata; class Aves; order Passeriformes; family Passeridae; genus Chloebia; species Chloebia gouldiae. Next base: position 20,075,837 of record QUSF01000010.1, read on the forward strand.
ACTCCAATAATGTAGTGCTCAACTTTGGCCTTTCAGACAGCTTGATGCATGCAGCCCCTGACAATGTTTCCAGCTACAAGAATAGCTGGATGCAAGGGTCAGCAGTTGTTCCCTCTTCTCCTTGTGGATGTGAGGCATTCAGCTCAGCCCAGGCCACAGGGCACTGACAACCCCAGAAAGAAGCAAAGAGCTTGTAAAGAGCCTTTGCTTTTCTTCATGCAGGACAATACATGTAGATAAACAAACATTCCTTACAGAGGCTGGTGTTACACATCCATATTTTTAAACAAACAATGTGTGAAAAACAAAAGGTAAGCATTGTTAAGCAACTGGATAAAAAAAATGAAACTTATTTTCAATTTGTTGAAACCTATTTCTTCATAATTTCTCACATTCACTCAATTTAATGGAACAGATCTAGCTAGGTCAGTCCAATTCCAACCTTAAATTTCTCAAAATTAGGAAAGTAGATTGCATCTTCAAATACAGACTTTGGGATTACCGGATTACTTCTTATATCTGTAATTTAAAAATAGAAATATCAGATCCCAACAGTGTCAGACTTTGCTGATTAAAAATTGGTGCTCTCTTGGATTCCAAGTGTAGTAAATAATTACCTAATGTGTGCCAGCTATGGAACAGTTGTACAGATGTCTTCTTAAGGCTTGGCTTTTCCAGGAAGTGAAGGAAATGTAGGTGTATAAAATCCCACTGAAGTTGCCTGGCACACTGTGAGCAGAGAGGAAGGTCTCTGAATTGGTGGATGTTACAAGCTCTTGTAAGGCTGCTGGGAAAAGGGCACAAACATACTTGTTAAGAGAGAGGGTAGCCAGGGATAAACAAGATGTTGAATTGCACTTTGCCAAATGAAGGGCTCAGGGCAGCCAAGGTAAATCTTTTGGTTTTCCTCTCCCTAAAGGAGACCTTTATTTTTGGCCTTTTATTTGTGGCTAGCAGACCTGTAAAAATATTATTCACTTATCATAGTTGCCATCATTCTTTGAAATCTGTCCTTGGCTTTATTTGCTGGTCCAAGAAATATAATAGTATTGGCATTTTATCTGTATTAAGTAAACATAAGACCAGATTCCTCGTGGTGTAAACAAGCACGACTTCAGGAAAGCAATGCCAATTCAGTCCACCTGAGTGTCTGATTCTTAATATAACAGGGACCATGCTACAAGAAAGTGAACAGAAGCAAACATTTGTTATAGAAACCCATGTCACCAACAAAGACTCCCCCCACAGCATTCAGCAGGGAAAAAAATATAGCTAAAGTAGATTTACAGAAGCAACCACTTTTCTTTTAATGATTTGGATATTGATCATTTTTAATCTTCTTCTCAGAACAACCAGGAGATCTATTACAGCTTGAGCCAGCCATGAAAAGCAGGTCCGTTCTTTAACCTGCCCCAATTCACTTGGACATATTTTATATCTCCAGGGATTCAGCCACGAAGTCCATTAGAGCATCAGAAGCAGTGAGGTCAAATCAATTGTCCATACTGCAGACAAGGTAACCATCATTTACTGTAATTCTCCCCCGTCATGGTAGAGGAGAGGAAAGGTTAAAAGCTGTATTACCATGAGGCTGTCTCATCTATCTTTCAGTATATTGGTAATACCTAAACATTGCTTAAAGAACTGAATGTACATTCTTAAATCTGAACTAAACTGGATTTAATAGTTAGGTTGCCAAATCAACTAATTTGCTAATGATTTTTTTCAGGTAGGAGCAGAAAAAAAGAGCACTTTTAAAACAAAACGCAAAACCCTTTAAATATATTGTCACATCTGATGCAACACATCCAACACTATAATGGAGCGTTCATCTCAGGATGAACTATTTTACCTTATGGCAAATTCAGCCCTGAATGATTGATATTTATCCTTCCTCATATGTAGATATATTTACCTATGAAGTAATTTGCTGTCATCCCTTTAAGCTGGAGACGCTATGGCAGACCAAAAACAAAAGAGGAAGTAAATTCAGGATGTATATTTTGCACTGTAAATCAAGTCCTTATGTGTTTGCACTGCAGGATGGGCAATAATAATTGACTGAAGCAATCACTGCTGTGGGAAAACAAACGTGCTGGCCATGTCGCATCTGAAGGTCAGGCCTGATGACACAGTAAGCACCTGAACTCTCACTGACTCCCGGGGAGCGGCGGGTGCCGAGCTCCTCCCGGAGCTCTCCTGACAGGGACAGATTTACGCGGCCCCTGGGGCTGGGATGAGGATGCTTCCCACTCCCACCTCCCGCTGCCGGCTCTGCGGGCTCGTTTATTTCCATTACGGTGCCATGGCAGCTCTGACTCCTGCGCTCCGTGCGGTGACTGCAAGGAAGCGGAGAGAAAAACGCGGTTCTGTGCCAGACCGCGGGTTCCTCCTCCTTGGAACCCGTGCGCCGTGGTCCTGCTAATGTCACACTGGAGACCCTTGCCGACCCCTGTCCTACCTGTGAGAGCTCAAGCACCGTGGCCAGGCCCTTGTAGGAATCCTCTGTTGAAGTGAGAAGTGACAATGAAGCTCAGATTTATTTACTTGCTGGTTTGCCTTTTCTAGGTTAATCTTCTCTCTTTAATCCTGAGATTTTTTTTTTTTTAAAGTGAGTGATTGAATGAAGGAGCTATTGAAATTTTCCATATTTCAGAAATCTCACAGCTGTAGAAATGAGTAAATTTATTTGTGTTTCAGAGGTTGACTTGTGAGCAAACATACCCATGTATGGGAAATAGAGCCGAAGTAGTAAGAAGGTAATTAAGCACTGTTATTCTGGTGTAAGTACATCAAATGTATTTCTGTTACATTCATGATATTCTTTGTGGTAGAAAATGTGATGAATGTAGTAGGAGTGTAAAAGCTGGTGTAGGTTGCAAATTATTAAATATTTTTATTATTAAGCCTATTTTTAAGATCTTAGTAAGGTTTTAAAGCCCTGCACATGAAATTTTTACTTCAGATAATGTGAGTATTCAGTAACTGTAAAAAGAAACTAGCAAAAGTTTTGTGTGTGCTGAAGGAAAGATAAATGTGCTTTAGATTATGTGTTACATACCATTCACTTAACTACTTTTCCTCTTCTGCTCCTTCTTTTTATGGCTTACCTTAACACAGAGTCTATATGCATCCTTTCCCTCAGTTTATGTTACACTATCACTTCTGAATTCATACTTCTGAATGTCTCTTCCCAGATCCTCTGCTAATGCTCACAAAAGTGCAGATTGTAGTTGTCATTCAATAAAAGTAATGCCAGTCTTCAAAAAATTAAGCATTAAATCAGGTAAGGTTTTGTTCATTTTAATATAGAAACTCAGAAATAAATAATGGGAATTTAAATCTAGGAAGAAATAAATTGATCCAAGTCTGGAAAGAAATGAAAGATGGAAAGTTGCTTTACTTTGTAATAGCTCAAAAGTAGGGGCTCAAAAGTAGCAGCTTGCATGGTCTGTCAGGTTCCTTGCTCTGGAGCACTCTCAGATAACTCTCAGCTAAGCAGTCCCCTCTCTGCTGGCACATATTCTGCAATGCTAATTCAGAGAAAGGTCCAGTGAGCTATTAAACTGAAACCAGAATCTCAAAAAGATCAGACAAGCTTTGCTGTTCTTTGGCTTCAATGGATATCACAGCCCTGACAGAAAGAGCACTGAACTTAATAGGAAGGCTTTGGATCTGGAAAAATGCTTACTGAAATCATTGAAAGAGCTTTAACTCCAGCAGTTAACACTTCATCCTGGCCCTTTTCTCAGTAGATACAAAAGTGGGCTCTCAATGCCCAGTCATGTTTCTCAGATCAATATGACAAACTAAGGGATGTGTATTTACTGTCTGCTCTGGTATCATCACATGTCAGATCAGACTTGAAAAATAACTCTTTGATTTTATAATAATTCTACCCTGTGCAGCAAACAAGTGTATTTTGAAGGAAATCTGTTTAGGAAAATCACTAAGGATTACTCACTCTCTAAAAGTTATATATAGCTCTTAGTTGACAGACTTCCTTAAAGAACTCCTTTTTCTTTGTCTACAGTAATTAAAGTAAAAGTTGTCTTTTGAGTATTTGATGTTGGCATGTTGCATTTAGTTTAATTTTCTCCAAATGCTAATGAGGTTGTGACAGTTATGGGGAAGTAGTTAGGTCTTGTGAACATGAGAGAGGGTCAGAGTCTCTGAATTTGCCATAAGGTAAAATAGTCAAGAGACCTTTTTGGTTCACCTGGTCACTATGTGGGGTGTAGGAATTACCTGCTTGTTGCATCAGTAGTCACTGCCCTGAAGTGGAGCTGGTGGCATGACAGGTGTGGAGGTACAGAGGACATCAGTGTGGGGCTTTGGGGATGAAATTCTCCTTTAAATAACCCAAAAAGATGGCTCTGATTACAAAAACTGGTGACAGCACTGCTCTGGAATCAAGCAGAAGAGGAGTGTGTTTGAGAGCCAGTGTCACCCTGGCTGCAGCCTGGCTGTGGCACAGCACAACTGCTTCGTGTCTCAGATGGAACAGGAAAGCTCTAGCAGGAGGAGCTTACCCAAGTAGCTCCTTCTGTGCAAATTGAAACAGTTATTCATTAATAGCATCTTACTTCTGTATAAAAATGTTTCCTACAGTGCTGTAGGCTGCCAGAGAAAACTGTACTGCCCTTTTTCCTCTCCTTCTCTTTTCTTTAATAGGGTGAAAATTAGTAAGTGTAGATTGCCTGGCCTGGTGTTTCTTGGCATGTACAGACAAAGCAAAACTAACTTTAAGAGCCTTGGAGCTTTTCTTCACATAAGCATACATTTTTCTGCCATGTGCTGAATCCCCTCCTACTCTTTCCAGTTTACAACATATGATTCTCCAATATGTCACTGTGAAGTCTCATTTATAACAGTTTATCCATTAGTATTTTCTCTCTGAACCTCTTGACTTCGGTGCTCTCTGATGTCCAAACTGGGTGAATCACAGAGAAAAGCTGGGGCTCTCATGCTTTCATGAGGCTATTTAAAACTTCTGGGCCTGGAATTAGAGAAAAAAAAAATATGAAAAATTCAAATTGGATATACAGTTTTAATTTCTGCAGATTTCCCAATGTTCACAACTTGAAAAAGGCCCTGGTGTTTGTGACCAGATGGAAAACAACCAGCTTAAAACAGAGCACACAGGCAAAGCAAGCCAAAGTGATTAATTAAGCCTTTTGGTATTTGCTTTGGATTTGGATTTTGGGCTGAAACTTGTTGTAAAAGTCTTTCAAAAGCTGAAGGAGAGGTACAGCAATCAGTGAGGGGAGTTCTTGCTTTACACAGATCCATCTGCCTTGCCTAGAGATCTGTTATTAACTGTCTTAAATGACTGTATTTGTCCAAACCAGCAAAATTATAGATGTATTGAAATGAAACATTGCCCTGAAAGAGCTCCTGTTTTCTTACAAGTTCATTTTGAACCAATTTTCCAGATCAATTTGACAAAATTTCCTAAGATTTTGAGAAACAAAAGCACTGGAAATATTTCCATCAATTACAAGAAAAAAACTTACACAATATTGTCTTCAATGTCCTATTTTCCAGCCCTGAGTTTAGTGTTACTGCTAGCTGAGTGGAAATCTCAATGAGAAGTTGGCTTTTAGAAAAGAGAATTCAACTAATTTATTTTCATAACTGAAGCCGAGGAAAATTCAAGCTATGTGACAAGGAAAAAGTTATATTACTGGAACAGGAAACATTTATGTAAAAAAAAAGGTAAAACAGGAAAACCCAAGGAAATTAGATGGGTTTTAAATATGTATTTTTAACCATTCAAGCTATCCCTTTCAGCACAGTATGGGATGTAGCATTAATCTTATTTGTCTGTGATTTAAAAAACTATTTCCTCATAGTCAGGACTTTGTTACATTACCTCATTTTACCCACAGAAGCCAAACTACTGATTTTTTGGAGACTGCAAGCCATAAATTCTTTTCTATGACAATTAGTTCGTTACTAATCTTGACTGTGTGTCCAATGAACTAATGAAGAACTTTAATATTGAAAAGCACCTCATAAATCATTTACAATAAGCCAGAAGAAATATTGAGCATTTGTAAACATGACTTCTCTTTGTAGGATTTGTCTCTCTTTTAGTTTTTCTTCCTAAATGTTTGCTACAATTATCTTTCAATCTCCATGAAAGAAACCAAAGAAATGGCAAATCAGATTTGTAGTAATATTAGTCATCTTACTAATGTATATGCTCTAGCTTGCCTTTTTTTCCACTTCCTCTTACCTGGTCCTTTCATAACTCAGCCAGACAGACTCTTAAATACCCTTTGATTGGAGCCAATGGGTCTTACAAATGTAATTTATACAGGAGTTGATGATTTAAATGGAAAAATCCCAAAGTCTTGTGTTTTCAGAAAATGTAAATCTGTCTGGATCTCATTAAGGAAGGTTCTTGACTACAGGAGAAACCCTCCTCCTTTTTATTTTTAATTTTTTTTGGGAAAGCCATAATTTTATTCATGGGATTCACATCTTCTTAAAAAAAAAACCCCAAAACCAAAAAACAACCAAACTTTGGAATCATGGTTTTGTCTGTTGGTTTTTGTCCGGCAGCCTCAGCCAAAACCTTGCCAGAGGTGACATGCAGGGTGCTGTCAGCAGGGAGATGCCATGATGACCTCTCTGTCAAGGCAGAGCCACACTGCAAACAGTGCATAGCACAGGAATTCCAGGGACCAGTGCATTTATTTTAACCCTGTCTCTGAGAAACTTCTACAAATGTAAAAAAAAAAAAAAAAAACAAACCAAACAAAAAGCAAACAAAACCCAAGCACCAATAGTTAAAAAGGGGAACTAGGTATAAATCCTTGTTACTTTCCTGGTACTGTATGGCAATTAAAACATGACAACTTTGCCTCAGCCATAATATCTCAAATCCTAGGAGAATGAAGGGATAAAGCAGCCTGCCTCCATCTGTGAGCAGCTGGGGCTGGCTGATGGCAAACAGCTCATGTGTTAATTCATGGGTAAAGCCTTCCTGATGCAGGTTGACAAGTTGTTTATTAGTGGGGTTGTAACTTGAGGAGAGATGAGGATTCTCTGAATTTCTCCCAGCATAAATTTCTGCAGTTATTCTATGAAGGTCCTAAATGCAAACTTGTATTGGTGGCTAAGTTTCATTTTTCCAAAAGGGAGTGCCAGTGTCTCTGTGAAAGATTCTATGTGAGGGACAGGCTTACTTAACTTTATAATTTTGTGAACTCCACCATTGTCTACTCCTTTTCTTTCAAATTTGGGATAAGGACATCAGATAAAATGGTTTTCTTTTTGCTTTATCCTGCTCTGTCTTGCAAAGATTATGCTGGTGTGCTTGAATGCTCCTATTGATATTTCAGATCTCTCCTAAGACCGCATCAGATAGTAGTGAACATACCTGACACACAGATTTTCTTTTAAGGAATTTTACTGTTTTAATGGAGAAAAGTACTGGGAAACTTCTTTAACATGAAGGTTCTGAAAAGATTCAAACCAGATTATACTTGCTTCCACTTCTTGCTATGTTCAGTGTATTATAACTGTATGAGAAATGTTCAAAAAGAATGCCTAGTTCACTTACAATAACTTAAAACTTAGCTCACCAGTTCTGATTCACATACCTGCTGGCTTGGAAATAAAAAATGAGCAATGTCTTATTTTTAAGCCAAGTATGGAAATCAGATATGGTTTCTGTCTTGTTTCTGCTTCTAGTCTTCTTGAGTGTGCGTGGGAGAGGATGAGAACAAGACAAAGACATCTAGAAGGAGAAGAGGGATATTTCCTTGAGACCCAAACAGAAATAATTTACTCCTAGTATGTATTTTTATAGGTGGCTTAGTTGATGCCATATTTACTGCACACAAATCTGGAGGCACCCCAGTTTTTGACTGTGATCAGAAGTTTTATGAAAAAAGCAGGACTTTATTTTCCTCCCAGCTGCTATCCCTGCTGTGCCCAGCCCTTGGCCTTGCAGCACTGTGCTTTTATCCTGCTGGAATCTTTCTCTGGGGGTAACTGGGAGACAGTGAGAGAGTGGGGAACTTGGATGAGCTTTGAAATTAAGCTGTGCCTCCTCTCTTCCTTTTTTACTCACTTGATCACATCAGCTTCTGGTTTTAAAATGATGACACATTTTAAGGCAGTATTTAAACCCCTGAAGTAAATTTTTTGTATATTTCTATTTAGTACTATGTTTACAAGATAAAAAAATCATGAAAATCATACGGACAGAAGACTTCCCCTATCTCAGTCTCTTATTTGCTCTTACTTTCATCTTAAGCACCTGAATTACTGGAGGACAATACATTAATCAGACATTCTAATCAAGCCAGAATTCTCTGTAGCTTGATCACTTTTGGGGTAAAATTCAGCTAGACTGCCTAAAAATGCTTATTGGTCTCTACGGATTTGTGCTGAATTTATTTAATACAAAGTGTAATATAAAAAGCCCTTTCTGCAGTTAATTAGCCTCCAGGTTACTGCGGGCCCCAAGGCATTGCATTTGAGTTGTCATTGCTACTTGCAAAGATCAGCAGTACTTAATTCTTCTGTTACACGAAGTAGATTCCTTATGCTTCTCTGGCTAGTGTTAATTCATTGTTTCCAGACTCTATTTTTCATTTTCTTCTTGGCTGTTAAAGATGGTGCTGGAGATGAGGAACTTTGCTGAAAGCAGATGTATTACTCTGAGACAGTACTAGTTTAAATTATGGCAGAACTTAACTTGAAGGAGGTTCTTCCAGAACTGTGCTATTGTAACTGGGGGCAAGACTTGTTCCTGTTACATGATAAAAATAAAACAAATAGGGTTCATTCAGACTCCTTTGGGATATAGTAGATCTAATCTTATTAATTATTCCTGTTTTCTAAGGAGAAAACACCAGGTTTCCTCCACTTGGTAATTCTGTTTTCTCAGAAAACATTTACATATGTTCCAATACCCAGCTAGCCCTGGCAGGAACTCTTTAGTGGTTAGAGAAGTGGCAGAAGGTTAAATCATCTGACTTTGATGTTGATTGTTTACCCTTAGTGTACAGAAATATCTTAAAAAAACCAAAGCAAAGTGGGTGTATTCATTACTGGCCAAACACAGCTGACAAGTTAAGGAATATGTGACGCCCCTCAGCTGAGACCAAAGTGCTTCATTTTAATGGAGATTACCGTAAGAACCAAATGAAGTTGTCTGAGGGAAAATGATGTCTCCTGAGCCTTTCTTCTGGTTTGGCCACAAGTTAATAACACAACCAGCACTTAACAACAAAATGCAGGACTGTATTATCTTTTAGCAAATGCCAGTCAGGGCAATCCAAACAGGTCAATTACTAGCAAATCTCCAAAGATCTCCTGAAACCTCAGAAGAGTTAGAGATGCCAAGAAAATGTCTAGATGCACAGAGACACAAGAACAGAAATAGGGCACAAACCAATTTGCAGAAATGGAATTTAACCCTTAGAGGGAAGAACCCAGCCTGCTACATATTCATTTCCACTTCATTAAATATTTATGGCGAGACACGCATGTAATGTGATTCTGCATTATGGAAAAAGCACAAATGGAATCTGTGCTGTTTCAGACATTTAACCTATTTTTTCAGTCTTTCTGTATCTTGCAGGTATAATGGGCAAATGTGGGGTTTTCTGCCACTGACATGTTAGACATTTGGAAATGAATCTGTTCTCTTGAATAATCCTAAATCAGCACACACAAAACAGCGTGTAGATGCCAGTGACAGCCTATTCTTCAGCTCAATAGCATGCCTATGACTTATTAATATTAATGAAACCTGCACACAAGCACGTGGGGATAATTGACCCCATTAAATTCCATTTACTCATGAGCTACTTTGTAAGGTTTGCTTCTTAGTTATTGTAGTTTTTATCAAGGATAGAAGTTGGAACAGCATTTATGCCAACAAAAGACAATTTCAGAAGTAGCTTTGTGGAGGAAAAAAACCAACAGAAAAAAAAAGGAAGGGAAAAAAGTCTCAAGAAAAATGAAGTACCACAATGTTTTCATCCAAACTATAAACAGCTAATGAAAACAACCTTATCTTTGCTTTAAACCTTTGTTGGGACAGGACATCAAAATCCATTAGGAGATGAAGGCATCAGCCTCTGTCTATTTCTTTTGGGATCTCTATTTATTTTTTTCCTTTACAGGACTTTTCATTGAGCTGGGCGAACATGGGAAGGTGGAGAAATATTTCAAACACATAGTTGGAGATCTGGATTAATTCAAGGCAAGGATGGACAGGGCTCAGAGCAGCCTGATACAATTGAAGATGTCCCTTTAGGGTACTTTGCAACCCAGACAATTCTGTGATTTTATGGTTTAATTTTTTTCTCTTGAATTCTGGGAATTTTGCATTAACTGAGTTTTCTTTCATGCTTTTTCTATTATTTTTCTGAGGAAGGGAGTAAAACAAGATAGTAAATCTGGCCAAGAATATCTGATAACTTTCAGCTGATCTTTTCTTTAAAAGAATTAGCCCTTGATATAAAATTGGTTTTGCAAAGTTATGTACAACTATAATCTAGACAGACACACAAAAAAACATTACTCGTGTTAGAAGTTACTATTAGTTTTGACATAACTACTGTTTTGTAGTAGATATTATTCAAAATAATTTCCCTGACAGTGATTTTATAGTTTCTTGGTAATGATCTCAAACAAACCTCTTTGAACAAATCTCATAATGAGATCAAATCTTGCACAACAGGAGCACTCAGACAACATGAGTGGTTGTATACCTGGTACTTTGTATCAAGCAATTAGCATGTCTACAGCCAGCACACCTCCAAAATCCCCTTGTTCAGGGCTGCAGGGCACTTGAAAAAAGGTCCAGAATCATGTTTGATGTCCCCGGACCTGAACTGGGTGCACACAAGACCCAGTGTATCCACCAGCTCCAGGCTGACACGCTGCTTGTTGCACCAGAGCAGAATGAATAATCTCCAGACATGAGTTACTGGCACAATTAAGGCAAGAGCACAGCTGACTGACATCGTGAACAAAAGACCTTTGGCAAAGCTTCCAGTGCAAAAGCACAGAGAGGAAATTCACTCTTGGCGCTGAGTACAAGCAGGACGAACTGCTGATTAACAAGCTCAGACTCAGACCAAATTCCAATGGATGAACAATGGCAATAACACTCTGTTATGTCTCTCTACAGCATGCAAGCAATTTTTCATTATGTTAGAATCCATAGGCAACTCCAGCAGTACATTTTCACTGTCTAATTGATACATATGAGGTTTGGCTTGCAGCTTTCAAAAGAATCAGAAATAGAGAGAAGTCTGTACCATCCAACAAGAAAAGCAAAGTTCTGTAATATTCGTTATAGGTCAGTAGGTTCTGATGGCTCTAACACAGCTGGGTCATTCAATAAGGCAGGCAGGACACAGTTGTGCTTTGGAGGGTGCACACTGAACTGGGCTGCTGGGGTTTCCTCATAAAAATGAACATGCTGATCCCTTCATGGGGCTCTAGCAGGTTTGGGCACATGATTTCTTCTACAACAGTCAGGTCAACCCCTTTTTGAGGGACATATTTTTCCCCACATTAATTTGATTCTTTATATAACTTCTACCAGTTTGTTTGCTGCAGCACTTCTGGTTTGCTGGTCCCAAGGTTGCAGGGTCACCTCTGAGCTTTTCTCACATATTTTCACCCTCTTTTTCCTTGCCTGTGGTAGTGAGGTCAGTGCAAATAATTGATTATACTGAGCTAGGACTGGGTATTTAATATTTGATGGAATTCCCTCTGTTCCAAGTGTAATTTTTTTTGACACTTTGATCTGATGCAGTCCTGGAGATACTTTTGGGTTTCATATAGGAACCTCAATGTCCTCCCTTACTGATTATTGATGCAAATAACATGTTCAGGTTTCCTGCAATGGTTTTCTCTTCCAGAAATGCTGCTTTTGTACCTCTGTCATATGTTGGCACCATCAGATTACAAATTACCTTCTAGCCTGAGGTAAGTGAATGCAGTTATTAGGTTTGTATGTTTAGCAAGTCACTCTTCAAACTGTTGTGGGCCTATTTACAGTGGTTTCAGTTAACTTCTCCAAGCCAAGCCTCTTATCTATTTTTCTCCACAGAATAGGACTTGCATAGCCGTATCTCTTCTCTTTAGACATGGTAACTATATTTGATATGTGAAGAGACTATTTAATGGTATACATTTAAACTGGACCTTCATTATGCCTTTTAAGGAGACTCTACATGGATTGTGCTAGCTGCCTTTTTTTTTTTTTAATTAACTTTGCCATTTTAAGGTAAACTGCTGCCAAGCCTGATATTTTTTTACTTTATCCACCAGTGAGGATTTGAATTTGAGAATGACAATGTCAGGACATAAATCTTTTTCTTACATTTGGAAAGTTGGCAGCTTAGCTCTGCTGAATGTATGTGACCAGTAAGAGGTACTGGCATTCAGGTATGTCAATCAGTGTCTTACCTCAGCTCTGACTCCTCAGGGGAGCTCTTAGAGGATCTCTGCAGAGCTAAATGGTTGGTACACACTGTAGCAAATGGCACACAATGCCATCCTCTCCTCTGGTAGCTGTGAGAGAACCCTCCAAAGGGACAGCCCATGGCCAGAGAAGGGCTGTGCACAAGTGCACAGTCTCTGGCTGAAGAAGCTGCAGACAAAAATATTACCTTGAGTTCCCAACTTTTGCAGTCCGTGGAGAAACAGTAATTTAGTCCTTTGGTGAACCACACTGTGCCAGGAGAGATTTTCTGAACTCCATGCTGTTCTATCACACTTGACCTGCTAGCTGAATAACACAGTGTGGCATTATCTGATTTCTCCAGTGCTTACAGCAAAATGACTTCATAATAAAAGCATTCACATTCTCCTACACAACTTCAGATTTTGCCAGAGTGTTATGTTTCTAATAATGAAAAACATGGCTTATTTCAGATGATAAAGTAGCCATAAGTAAAGAGCTCACAGGAGCAGGCTGACAAATAAACTTTTTATATGTTTGGTATGTATGGGGATGTAGTTTGTGGTGACAGCACATTGCTCAGAAAAGCAGGTCATATGCTGCTTCCTATTATACCAGTGTCAACCCAGAGAATTTCCATTGTCTGTATTTCAACCAGTTCAACTAAGATAAAGATCTCTGCACAGCATTTCATAGCCTTTTTGCCACTGTATAGTATTATTAAAAAAAGAAAGTACTGTAGGGGTCAAATTACTTTCAATATTGTTTGTGATAATAAATGCAGTACAAATGGTTGTGTTTCATCCATTAATCATAATAAAAGCATAAAAAAGGCTGAAATAGATTTCAGTAAGGTATCAGGCTCTTCTCTTGCAACATTTTTAAATTTAGGCATGTGGTACAAGGCAATGTCTGTCACTGTGACCATCACTGGAAACCAGACACTTCAGGATACGCATTGTCATTTTATGTTGCATAATTATAAGGATCAAGTCCACTGTCCTTAGACTACTTGTAGTAAAAAGAAACTAAGATGAAATAATTGAAAGAACAATAGAGAGGATGGTTCAGAAGGACAAGTGAAGAGGTATTCAAAAAGCACCATGCCCCATGCACATACCCATGAACAACAAGAAGGAAAGGGGAAGCTCTGTGCAGGGCTGGGCTGGCAGAATGCACACAGGTCTAAGCCCAGAGTGGTTCCCAGCCTCTTCCCTTGCTAATCTCTGGACCTGAGAAACAGGGACAGATGTGCTGGGAGCCCTCCCAGCGCCAGCAATGGGGCACTGCTGGCCTGGGCTGGCTGCACTCAGCAGCCCTTGCCAGGGCTGTGATCCCAAGAGTTGTCCTGACCTGGAGGGCAAAAGGAAGTGTTAAATGTGCCACAGTTTGGAGAGGCACAGCAGGTGCTGCTTTAGCCTGGGAGTGGCGCTCCAGCCAGCCAGAGCCCTGTGAGGTTCACCTACCTGGCAGTCCAGAGCAGGGGAACTGAAGGCTCAAAGAGACAGGGACAAAAGTAGGGCAACATCCATGGACAAAGCCTGAGCAGCTTAACTCACACTACTGGAAAAAGGGATTTGAGTCGCTAAAATCTGTTACATTGAACTGAGATGAAAATATAACTCCAAGTATTTATTTCTGGGCTGTACGAGTGCTGGGAGAGAGAAGAAATAATGCCTACCATACTCCTGTTCTGGAGGATTTCTTTTATCCTCCTATTTTTTAATAACACAGACGTTACTTTCAGTCTAAATATTTACATTTTTTGTATGCAAACTCAAGAAAAATTTGAAATCTGGTTGCAGGTTTAAACACTTTTCATACACACATGCACATACTAAGCCCCTGCTCCCATATTTTCCCAAATATCTGTTTCATTATGTGCTCCCAGAAAACAACAGCAAACAGCTACAAAGAAAAAAAACTTCTTGTTATTTTCAAAAAAAATTAAACATAATATAGACTCTTTCTAAGAGATCAATATAAAGCAGCTATTACATGACAATCAAATGCTGTATGTGAAAGGGCAAAATGTAGATCCTATTCAAATTTGTAACAATGTAAAAGAAAAACAAAACAAAAAAAAATTGCTGTTTCTCTATTCTTAAGTACCACAGAAGAATCTGCCATTTTTCTGTAATGGAACACCATGGAGTAATATGAATAATTTGAATTTCAGGAGCTTGTTTCTATCTGAGCAAGCATTTCATAACCAAGTCAGATGAGCTCTACCATCCTCACTGGAATGGGAGGCATGTAGGTGCATTCTCATTTTATGGATGAAATTATTGAAAAAGAAACATGGTGACTTGCCTGGTGCAATGCAGAATATTGTCTAAAGAAGAAATGGCCCTGAGGTCTGTGGCCATCTCGCTGTGTGCATTAACCTCTAGGCTTTCCAACATGTAAGAAAATGAATTTTCTGGCTATTCAGTTTTTTTCTTTTCTCAGTTGCAGGATAACAGTAATACTTCTGAAGATATTAGCATTATTTATATTAGATAGAAGATGGTTTTTAAAGCCAATTCATGGTTAATTTCCTCTGGGGCAGATTCTGCCTGTGCTTTCAATATTCAATTTATGCTGCCATCAGTAGCACTTCCATGGGTTGACCTGTCTGGACTGGCAGGAGGATGAGGGGCAGGGAATGGGAAAAGCCACAGGTTTACCTGCTCACTTCAGGAAATGAAGGTACACCCAATCCTTTGCCCTTCTTCTGGCCTCCCATGAAAGCTCATCTGAGTACAAGCACCACACACTAAAAGACATTTATTCCTTCTGCTTCATTTGAGCTATGGTAAAGCTGGTGGAAACTGTCATATTATCCTTGGAGAAAAGTAAGGATCTCCTGGGAAAAGCAGAATTTTACTGTTTTAGTCTACCTTTCTCAGCACCTGCTTAAAGGAAAACATATATATACATTGGTTAAAAAGTTGTGCTGAAATTCAGATAAGCCTTTTCTCTGAGCAGTCAGTGACCCTGAGTCAGTGCCACTGTCTGCCATGCAGTCCATGGCAAAACTAAGAACAGGTTTCATTCTCTTTCCCTTCTCTTTGTGGCTCAGCACAGATTTCAATGACACAAATGCCAGAGCCCAACTGCAGTAGTTGTGACAGCTGTGGGGAAAGGGTGGTCAGCCCTGTGGCTGAACTCCTCACCCATTCCTGTGGGGAGAGGGTGCCTGGCAAGCTCCTACAGAAGGTCACCAGAAGTGTTCATGCACACCCTACTTATTTCTTCACAGTATTCAGTGATTCAATATGCTTCTGAGCCTATCTCCCTCCTTCTTGATAGAATTTTTATCATGTTTTTAAATCGATGCCAATTTCAGTGTGGCTGATTTAAATTCACACTAAAGAAGTGTGGGAGAAGCTGGTTTCCCTGGATAAGCACTGGACTATGTGCTACTTGTGTTTGACTATGCTGTGAGCCCTCAAAGTATCAAGTCCTTCCAAGCAAGACATGTCTTTTGTCAATGAAAAGGGCACATTATCTCAGCTGTTTCTTTTCCAAAAAGCTATCTGATCAATAAGATAAATATTCTAGATGGTTATTTAAAAGAAAAAAATAAAAGTAGAGCCAGAAGACTATTTCTTATGCATTGAACATTTATGAAAATCATAGAGACTAGGAATCTGTCCTCATGGCATGTCTCAGGTCAGTCTAGAAATGCAGTAACGCAGGTAAAGGATTTTTAAAGGGGTAAAGAACTTAATAATACATTGGCTGTAATACAATTTTTACCTTCTGAGCCAGTCCCTTGCAGCAAAGCTACAGATTAACTCTTAAGACAACTGGGTGCAGCTTTCCTGGGTTAACCAAGATGGAACAGGGTCAGTCCAAGTGTGGGATGGTGAAGAGTGTCATGTTGAACTGGGATCTTTATTCTCAGTAAATATCTTCTTGTTCCCAGGTATCTTCATACTGAAAAGTGTGAAGAAATTAAACTGATGACCAGCAAAAGGCAACAGATAAAAGAGTCATGGATTTATTATTTCTCTATGAATCCAGTTACTCTCTTTTCCAACTTCTGTAGGTGTTGAATTATAATTTTGGTATTGTTGATACCCAAAAAAGATGATCTCAGCTGTGTATGGGTAAGCTGATACAGTTTTCCAGCACTGTGGCCTTGTACTATCCAAATCCCAAAACAACCCCAACACAGAGCCCTGCCTTTCTCTGAAATTCAGCTGTTTCTCACAAAACTCCTCCTTAACCACCTGGGAATTCCTCACAGCACCATGTTTACATTTGTCAGCTTCTTACCCAGTGATCTGTCACATCCAGGGATTTCTAATGCCTTATTCAGGAGTTTCTCAGGCCATGCTCTGTGAGCTGTGTCCATCCCCTGACCACAGCCCTGGCACTCAGTGGCACAGCCACAGCCAGGGAGAGAAACGTGTGCATTCTGCTGGGACCAAACCAGAGTCACCATGGCATGCAAAAGGTGAAAATACCAATGGTTCTGGGTTGATGTGATTCCCCTTTTCCATGCTGCTTAGCTCCTGATCACTGATGGAATGACTTACTGAAAGAACAGGATGCACCATCTACTCCCAAAGGCAGTTAAATAAGAGTTAAATAAGAGATTGAAAGGGACATAAAGATGCTTGTGACAGGCTAAGGAATGGAGGCCATTGCAGAAAGCTGCTCCAGTGAATGATGGGTTCAGAGCTGACAAAAAAAAACCCTTTGAGTTGAGAAATGTACAGTTTAGGAGAAATGTCTTTAAATGAGGAGGATTGGAAAACTAAAAAAAAAAAACCACATGATAATCATTGGAACTGTACATATGATTACTTAGATTTGGATAGGTCCTCAGAGGAAAATAAAAACATCTTGGTGTGAAAAAGATCAGCCACAATAGCAAAGTGCATAGTCCTGGAAGTGCATGGACATTTTATGTCCAATTTTGGAAAACCAAGCTATGAATATATGATTTGTTGCATTTTTGTTATAGAAAGTTTTATCCCATTTTTATGATTTTAGGATTAATAAATATTATCCAAATCAAGCATAAAATGAGCAGTACCTCATTCACTCATTGCATGAGCAGCACATTCACTGGAATTTCCAGTGTATTTATAATTTTCTTCTGGGAACATGGATATAGCAATGATTAGAAAACAATCCAGCAGGAAACTCTTATGTTAAACATTTGGTTTATGAATCACAGATTGTCTCGAATTCTCTGACTTTTCAGATTTAAATATTTTCAAAGATTTTCTGAAGCTTTTAGCATATTTTCTGCTAAATACGTACAAGTAAGACAGAAGATTCATGGAGGACTCTGGCCTTCTGTTATTGTTTAAACACTGGTGCTTAAGGTTTAAATTTACAGAGAAAAAATAATTCTACATCAAAACTAAGGTGTTGCATGTTTATTTACAGAGCAAGCTCCAGTAGTAATGTCTATTTGTCATGGAAACTGATTTGAGTTTAATTCTAGCCTCTCTTTTGCACTAGGAAAATGTGAGTTTCATTTTACATGTCTCTGTTTCCAATTATAATTTGACAAAAGAAATAACCACATTACCTATTTGATTTGCCAGAACTTTATCCCAGCACCACCTGTTGAGCCCTCGGCACTTGAATTCTGACATAGAGCAGAGAACAAAATTATGCAGTTGGCATTCTAACCAGCAAGGATGCCAACAAAAGCATAATATAGCCTTTGTACTCCAAGCACAACAACATATAGATTAAGCTACCAACTGCAAAGGTTTAAGCAAGCCACATTTAATTATACATGAACATATCTTTCCAACAAATAGCTCAGTAGAAAAAATGCTATGGAAGTTAGAAAGAACCTTTTTGGTTTCCTTTGCTAAATATTGCAAGCTTAAAATAAATAAAGTTTCACAATGCCATATAGATTTACATCAGAGATGGCAAGAGGACAGCCAGCTGGTTTATTCAAATAGATGGGTTCAACACTATCAGCTTCCCAGCTTAAACAAAACAGCCCATGTTCACTTCTGGCAGAACTGACCTGGTGCTGCCCTGGTATCCCAGGAAGGTGGAAGAAGAGGCTCCCAGCACTTGTCTGGATCCAGACCTCTCTTCTGCAAGTAACTGGGACCAAAATAGAAAGGATCAACTGTGTCTTTGAAAGCAGCACTTTGCCACAAAAATACTCACAAGCACTTCCTTGGCTCTCCTGGCCTGAGCTCTGCATGGAAGAGGGATGGAAGCTGGAGGAGGCAGGACAGGTCAGGAGGGATGAGGCAAAAGCTCTGCTCCCCAGTTCTGCAGAGGTCTGCATAGGGGCTGTGAACTCACAGGGGATTTGCACACTGAGAAGGGCTACCAGTAGTTCTAGCAGTGATGTTACAGCTTCCAGAATTTGTTAAAAGATATGAGTCAAATCACTGCACACTTTTTAAGGGACCATTTTAAAACACTGGTGATAGTGACAATTCTCATATTTTTGTCACCTCCCCAATAAGTCTACAAGAGATTTAAGTGGTAAAAAACTCAACAAATTTTGTAAACAAGGGAACAAACCAGCCATAAATCACGAAGTAATGGAAAGATTTTACTTACTGTGCTAAATTTTGAATCCCAAGTGACTTAAGTAATCCCTTCCACTGTGGGCTCATGCAAACCTTAACAGAGGAGACACCTCTAGACACCTGTTAGATCCCCAGATACAAAGCTCTGCTGCCTCATTCCTGAAAGCTATTATATTCAACCCAGAAAGTTCAGTGAGAACGTCCTCTGATAGGAAGTGGAACACTTCCTATTGTGTTCAGAAAAGTGGAGAAAATTTTGCCTGTGGATTGCTTTCTTACCAATGCATTGCAGCAACCAGCACTCAGCAAAACTTGCAGAATCTCCATCTTTGGAGGGTTAACCTGGACTGGACACAGCACGAGTGACCTGAAATAATAAGACCTGTGTTGAGAAGGGGATTGAACCACCTACAGAATTTTTTTTCAGCCTAAATTATCTATGATTTGAAAACTGACCTAAAGACATCAGAAAGGTTTCCCTCAATGTTATTAAATTTTAAAGAAATACATTTTTTGTCTTATATTTTAAAAATTGGAATTCCATATTTACTATATAGAATAGCTTCTAAAACATATATTTTGTAATTTGCTATGTAAATGTACATTGATTTTTTTTTTTTACCTCATGGTAGAAGCACATTCATAAATTGTCCCATAAGTATATTGGGTGCCTGTGGTGTCATTCCAATCAGCTGATGAAAGTGCTTGCCTAAAACTCTAAAATAGGGGCTTGAAATTTACCCCAATATCCTTAATTCTTCTGTGCTGAAAATGTAACCTGACAATTGTTAATGAGAAAACCTTTCCTTCAAATTTGTAACAGAAACTGTAAAACACTTTCTAAGAGACAGGCCATATTTATGAAAGCCAAATCTAGTTGATCTCTCCTTCTCAATTGCAAATATCCCTTGTGGTAACCACATTGCATTCAGGAGAGTAAGGCTACAGGAAGTACACATATGACAGATAGTTTGGCATCATCCACTTCTGGATTTCTCAGATGTCTAACAGCCAAGAAAATGTTCCATCCTTTTAATTTCTTTCAAATAGCTGATCCTTTGTAGTATTTACTCTAAATGAGAGCTTCAGATGGAGTATCTGGATAGTGTTTGAAAAGGGCATCAAAGAACTCTCCTGTAATAGGATCCAGCATCTCTTAATTTCTCCCTTGTTCAGAATAGCTACAAGTGCTTAAATTGCAATGTGGATGGAGCTTCACGTTTTAAAATCATAAACTACCAGAAATGCACCGTGTGGTTTATTGCCTTCCACAATCTCTCTAACATTCCTGGCACTTTGCTGCCTCACAACAGCCTTCAAAGCTACTGGAAACACTGGAACACTTCCTTGCCCAGCAGACACACGGGAGAGCAGCAGGTGGATTGATGAGCAGCCTGAGCTTGGCAAGTGACTTTTTCACCCTTGACTGCTGTTCTGAATTTAATGAACCCACCCCGAATATTAGAGGCAAGCATTTCAGCTTGACATGGAAGTTCTTGCATGTAAAACAGATACAAAAATTATGAAGTTCTACAGGTAGATTATAATGACCTGTACAAAAGGCAGCACCTTTTCAGGCAATTGTTAAAAATCTGCTATGAGTAACACAAATGCTTCAAATACTGTTTAGCTCCTTTTTCACTCATCAGGTAATTTATATTAATGCCTTGTAACATCATATAAAATGGGATTAACTATTAAATTTAATTCCACTTAATTCTGGACCATTTGGGAAGCATTAATGGTTCTGGAATGAAATGTCAATGGTTCTTTCATTAGTTTAGTGTTTTGTGTCTGCAGCACTGCTGCAATGGAATGCCCTCACTTTGCATCATGTTTCTCTTATTTGAGTATTCTGATAGTGCACACACCCTCACACCCCCTTCAGAAACCACTGACCCTAGGGATCCTTTCACTTTAAGCTGAGTTTACCTGTCACTGAAGGTGACTGAGGTCAGCTGGCTTAAAATGACTGATCTATAACCCACACTTCCTGAAGAGATAATTTAAATCCAAAGAGAGAGTCTCATAAATTCCCAGGGAGATCTTAGTATCATAAAAATAGACTTGACACCACTCCAAAGTTTAGCCTCTGCCTTGACAAAGAGGAATCTAAGTCAGCTCTGGAGCAGATCCTTCACAGGAGATACTTCTCAAAGTTCTCCTCAGCAGTCTGTGTCTTCCTTATAAAGATAAGGCAACTTGTCACTGATCCCTCTGCCAGCTTTCACTGACAGTGAGATACTGTGGCTGATGAAGGTGGGAGAGAAAAAGAAGTTCTACTTCTCTTTATCTCCTCCTTGACATCATGATTTGTGCAGATATTTCTGTAGAACTGTGCTCAGGGTGATGCAGGGCACAGACAAGTAGGAAAATCCTACCACAATTCTACAGAAACAGCTCTAGGAGTTTATTGTATTTGTAGAATGAATCTTGGTGTATTTTTTTAATGACCTGTTAAAGATCTACACCAAGCACAATATTTGCCATTACATTCTGTGGAGTTTTTGCTGGAACTTGTCCTGTTCTGCTTCCTGCCCGTCATAGTCACATTGTTCCTTCTTCAACGTGTGCCCTTGACTGCTCTGGAAACTGGTTGAGACTTACCCAGTACTGCTTCCCAACGCAAAGTGATTTCCTGTCTCAAATGACTAAACTGTTGCATTGAGCAGAGAAGGACTCTAATTTCACTGTCACCCTCGGAGCTGGCAAGATGATTTATCCGTTTGTTTATGTGCCGAAGGCTGCCTGTGAGGAGCAGGCTTTGGGAAGGGGCACGAAGCAGGTGATGATTTCATTAGGCAGCACCTCATACTGCCTGCTTTCATTGGCATCTCCCCATGCAGGCAGCTATGCAGACCAGGCAGCATAACAAACACTCATGAAATTATTATAAATTGTCTTCAAAGGATCGCCTTGGTTCCTGATTGCCTTAAGACATATAAACACATTTTACCACAGTGATATTGCCCATTACAAAGTGATAGCCAATGCACAAGGAACTTCTTCCATTATATGGCAGTAAAACCAAACCACTATGGCTCTTGCCAAACTTGTTCAAAGTTTACATGGATTTGGTTTGATGAATGTGGTGGAAAATTATATCAAATATTTTAGGTACTGGCCCATACATCTCCTTACATTTCAGCAGTGCTTCTTTCAGCTTTTAAAACAGATCTCTAAATTCAGTTATTTTTATTTGGATTATAATGTTTAAAATATAGACCACATTAAATAGAAAATAATTTTAGCTCTGTAAAATGTGGCTTTTCATGATGCTTTTTTTTTCCCAATTGGAACCTATAGGTCGTGGTTTGTATTTTTTTTTTTTGGATGCTGTTGTTCTATGGTTATCTGTTGCCTCTAAGGGCAATTTCTCCTCACATGCTATTGACATAAATCATCTTGTGAGGGAGATGGCACGATGCTATATTGAAGGTAACTGGTACAGTGGCAAAAACCATGGGTCTTGTCCTGTCTCACTACCAACTTCATTAAATTTCTGTGGGCTGGATAGTTGAGTGAAATCCATAGGGTATTCTGATGGAGTTTTTAATGCACTGTGAATGTTATTGACAACAAACCAGTAATAAAGAGGCTCCTCCTTCTCCGCAAGTTTCAGCATTATAGAGGAGTAGGAAACATGGACTGTTCTAAAACCCTGAACCATTATCTTGGAATATTTTATTATTTGGAGTGGCTGTAAACTAATAAAACATCAGCTTTCATACATGTCATTGGAAACAATCAAACCAGAAATATTTTGTCAGAAGGAAAGTTTGGAGACAGCAAGCTAAAATATTTGCTTGGTTGTCTTTGGCACTCCTACTATTTAAATGTGGGGTGTTCCAGGACTGTCGATATGTACAGGACTCTTAACAGGAGTTATAAGCAGAGATCAATAGTTCTTCCTACAGCAGGTCATCGGGCACATAACTTACTGAAATGGAAGGCTCAGTGCTTTTGACCTCCCTCCTACCTCAACAAATAAATCTGGGCTAGGGCAAACATATTGCTTGGGGTCTTCTGGAAGTCCCTCCATTAAGCAGAGCCCCTTGAGGAAAGAATTAATTTGTTTAACTGGGTTGGGCACTGCGTTTGCAGACGAAGCACGAGGAGGCCTCTGATAACAGATGGTTGCATTCACAGAGGATCCGAGCACTGCTCAGCTCCCTGGGGTAGATATCTGCTAACCTTGCGGGCAAAATGAGACTGGGAAAGCTAAGAAGGTGTCTTAATTCATGGTCTAACATTCAAGAGAATCAGCCTCCGATGGGGAAACTTTCCCTCCTAAAGCGCCCCTTCCTTCTGATGATCTTTTGGAGGGCCAGCAGAGCCCGCTGCTCAGCAGCACAATGGCAAAGCAGCCATAGGTGCTGGAGCTTTACACTGGGAATTCAGCCGTCTCCGCTCCGCTGTGCCGCCAGTGCCTCGGCCAAAGCAGCGCTTGCAGGAACGGGGGAGCACCCGCCTGGGCCCGAGGGCGCCTTCCTTCTGCTTCATGCGGACACAGCCCGCCGCTAAAGCTGGCCCGCTGCCGCCCCGCCGGGTCCATCCCATCCCATCCCATCCCGCCGGGTCCGTCCCATCCCATCCTATGCCACCCCATCCCGCCGGGTCCATCCCATCCTATCCCGCCAGGTCCATCCCATCCTATCCCACCCCATCCCGTCCCGCCCGTCCCGCAGCGGGAGCGCTGCGACCAGCGCGGCCGGCAGGGGGCGCTGCCGGCCCGCGCGCCCCGGCTCGGCCCCTCGGGAAGCGGCCGGGAGCGGGCGGGAGTTGGGAATGGGGAATGGGGAGTGGGGAGCGGGGAGTGGGGAGTGGGGAATGGGGAATGAGATGTTGGGAATGGGGAATAGGGAGTGGCTGCCTCCGCTCCTCCCATCCAGCATGGGTCTGAGGAGACACACGAGCACCTGGACCTTAATTCCCGATGAAGAAAAAGGTATCAAAGAAATAAAGTTTAGAAGGCTCCTGAGTGACAGGTTCTCTGAGATATTCAATAACACCTGCCCTGGGAAGTTTTTCAATGTTTTTTGCACAAAATGAACTGCCATTCTTAGATTTTCTACACTTCGTGATTGGCCATGCCTTGCCCAAAAAAGACACTAAATTCAAATATATTTTTTCCCCCTCAGATTTTCTTTTCTCCTTCAGCTCAGAACTTTTATTTTTGTTTGCTTTCAGGGACATGATGAATTTCCCATTCTCCCCTTTTCTGTCTCCCCAAATGACTAATTTTTTTGTTTCCTACTGTGCTTTTGTCAGTTTTTGAGGGAAAGGGGGGTAAAAGAGGCAGGAACCCTTTTTTTTGGAGCTGGACACATAGTTTTTTTTTTTTGTTAGTTTGGTTATTAAGAGTTGAAAAGAATCCCTTAATCCCACAGCATCTCCCAGTCCCCTGACTGATTTAGCAACCCTTGGGGGTCCTGGGTAATTTCTGTTGCAGATACATTTATAATATTACATTTATAATATTTCTGTATTTGTTGATTCCTTAATATGAAAGAAACGGAATGAACCATTTAGGTTTACCCTTTCATGCTTAAAAAATGAAATACGACAGCTTATGGCTTTTCTCCTCTGGATGGCAGTAACTCCTGCTTAAACATTCATGACCTGTGACTGCAATATCCTGCAGCAAGGGATTTCCTTTTGTTTGTCGGTGTGCTACCCAAAGTAAACATTTAATTTCATTCTTTCTATGTATTTTTCAAATCTAAATTTGAAAGCTAAGTAAGCTTTCAAAGAAAGAATCTGTTTAATGTAAAAATTTAATTGCACAGGTTCTATGTATAAAACCAGAATAGGAATCAGAAGAAAGGAATTGGTGCTGCACGATAGTATTTACTTGTATCTAGCTCCTGTATCATAAAAATTACCTGATGATGTTGAGAAAATCAAGTGCCTTGACATTAAACAATACCAAAGAGACAGAAATGTCCTGAGAGGGTACCAAAACATCTGCCCCTTTAAAATACTCTCATTGTAACAGCACATCTGGATTTCTTGACTTCATTACAACATGAAATTTTAAGACAGAAAATACATCTTGTGAAGGTGATTTACAAAGACCCACTGTGCATTTATGCAAGTCAAACAAGAGGTATGAGCAGGAATTAAGCTCTCCTCCCTTCACATCTGAGCACGTAACACTTCAGTAACAAAGCTGGACTTAGATGCAGGACTTTTGTCTCCTCACCAGCCAGGACTAACTCTACTGTCTTGTTTTACTGCTGGTGCAAATGAGGCTGTTCAGAGCAGCAGTTTTCAAAGATCAGTGCCTGTATTTATGCAAGTGAATCTGCACTTCTGCACTTCCTGCTGATTCTGGCCAGCTGAGGTCAGTCCTTCAGAGCCAGAGCGACCAGCCCCATTTCTGGGGTGCTCTAAGGGCAGTGCTCCCCAGCTCCTGGCTCAGCAGCAGCATATGGAACTTCTGTTTCCATATATATATATCTATCTATATATATATATATAATTCTATCAGACAACACATTACTGATTTTAGTTGTGCACTCAGTTTCTAGTCTGTGGACTGAGATGGCCAATGGGCCTCTGGCTTTTGGTAAGTGGGTGTTTTTCTACCAGGAGATAAGTGCTGCCAATTCCTTTGACAAATTATCTGTTTTCATATGGAGAAAAACCCCTTGACTCCTAGAATTAAGGAAAACGTTTCTGCTCACCTATTTTTCAGTAGAAAGAACCAAATTTGGCAATACATTAATATTTCCAGAATCAAAACATTATTTGTATTTTCCCTCCATATTGCTAATGCTCAGGAAAACTAACTTACCTTAGACAGCCCTATTTCTACAGCTATTGTCCCAGTCTTCAAAAGCACAGTGCTGCCCATTTGCTTGTCCTGCCTACATCTGAATGAGGGAAGCAAAGCAGTTCTGTGGTACAAAAGCCAATCCCATAAAAAGTCCTACTCAAGCACTGGAAGCCCTCTGTGGTGACAGAAACATCAGTCCAGCACTGGAAATGAAGTGCTTTGGGAAGACAACTTGTCTCCTGAGTTTCTTCAACAGACAGGGGAGCAAACTTTGTTATGGTCCTTCTGGAAAAAGAGTGGCACCTACCTGGTGACATGAATCCAGCTGCACAGTCCAGAGGGAAATGGAATCACAGGCACCATGTTTGGACAGCTTTGCTGAGGTAATTTTCTTGACGGGTGTAGCAGAGATGCTCATGAAGGTATCAGTGGGAGATTAACTTCAAATTACTCCCAGCTAGTGACCTGGGCTCTCTTTTTGGAAAGCAAGGAAACCTGAAAAATAACAAAGTGGTTGCAGCTAGAAAGGCGATTTTACAGTTTGCTGCAAAGCTGAATTTTCAGCCTTTCAGAAGATGAGCAGAAGTAGATAAATTGTGTTACTCTGGTTTTACTGCAGGTCCACACCTTTGAGATCCCCACATTTGCTGAAAAATTTTCTCTGAAGACTTCATTAAGTTCTGGCCCTGACACTAATTTGTCAGCAAAAGATAAAGCATGTTGAGAAGCCATCCCAAGAGGTTCCTCCTTAGCACATGTGTGAAGGCCGGTTGCTGCTCATACTGACTTCTGAGCCCAGGGTAAAAGAAACAGCAAAAAGAGGGACAGCCCCCACCATGAAAGAAGTAGAGGGAAAATATGTGACTGGTGGCATGCTTTCTGTCCTATGAAACACTGCTCTCTCCCACTGCAGTGCCCATGTTTGCCTCAGTTCACCATGGTAGTAGATAAAGGAAGGATGGGCATTGTAAAAAAAAAAAAAAAAATTTGATTAAATGGTCAGCTGCAGATTCATTTTCACTGTATAATGTTTTAAGTATAAGCTTTTTCCAGGATGGGGGAGGAATGCTTCTGCCATGCAACAGTGGCCTACCAAATACCTCTGTCAGCCCTGTGAGCAATTTGAGCAGCATTCTGCATGGTCTGTTTTTGAAAAACGTGTAGTTCATAAACCCCCCTTTTCCCTTAGCTCCAGAAAATATCTGTACCAGTTTCCTAGATGGTGATGTGTACACATGGTGTAGTAGAAATAGAGACAAAACACACACAGCACTGCACATGTTTCTAAAACCTGTATTCTTCAGCTCCCTGATAGATCAAAATGGAGTCTCATGGAAAACCAAGATGCTTTCCTGTGTGGTGCTGGGGGCCACTGCAACAGCTGAGGTCAGGAGAGAAGGCATGCAAGAACATTTCTGGCTGAGTTCCAGAATACAGAGATTTCAAGTTTCTTGTCAGGACAGAAGAGCACTGTGCACTTGTATTTCTAGCTGCTGGCACTCCAACTGTACCCAGCTAGTCAGAAGGACTGGTTATAGCTAGAGCTCAGTTTGAAAGGACAATTCAAACAGATTAAAAATTCCTATTCATTACAAGCTTCTAAATTAAGTAAAACTCACTGAAAGATTGGTTTCTTTCTGAATCTTGAATAATTCTTTACATTGTGATCAGGGAATGAGGTTATTTTGGACTCCTAGTTTAGAAACACATGTATGAGATTTATGCTAGCACTTGTAATGCCCAGAATTAAAGAACTGTCAACAGTTTGTCAAGAAAAACACTCACTCTCACTCACTCTGGACTTTTTAAAGAGAAAAACAATTTAAAAATCTGTTTGGGACAGCATCCCCGTCTCTCAGACTTGAGACATCTTGCAACTGTAGGAGCACAAATGTAAAATGCAAGATGACCTGCACTGTGTGCAAGGTATGTGAAGTTTTTCTGAAATGCCTCCTTCTATTTCCCCACACTAATTAGCAGGTGCAACCTTTCAACGAGGCTTTCTTGCTTTCTCATGCAAATGCAGTAGCAGCAGTGCACGTAAAGCACAGCCCTGGCAATGAGGGCAGGGCTGCCCTTTCGGGTCCCTTCTAGAACTTGCTGTCTGTACGTGCTGCATGAAGCTCCTGCAGCGTTACATGAATGGGCAGCACAAATAAACTCCAGCATAGTTACCACTTCTTTCAGCTTTCATTTACCTGAGCAAGGTCTCCTTGGCTTGTCTTTCTGTGTAGCATCAACTGCTGCTTCGACCTGCAGGAAACCAAAGAGAAAAAGTTTTCTGTGTGGGTTATACACTTTTTTTTTCAAAAGAACCGTTGTATAAAACTCCCTATGCTTTCCGTGTTGCTGGAGTTGCCTGAGGCAGCTCTGTCATTGTTGATAATACATTAAGCACAATACATCAGCATGCCAGAGGAAAAGATTTCCCAGGATCAGCTATGTCCTTTGTAGAGCAGTAAGCAAGAATGACTAAGGTATAAAAGGGCTTACTGTGGTGAAGCTTTTATGTGAGTGGGGACTGCAGGGGCAGAGAAGACATTAATGCCTTCTGCAAGCCATGAAGAAATTAGCAAGAAGTGTAAATGGGAAATCAAAGACAGTAGAACAGTCACACATCCAAAAAATCACCTGGACAACAGAGCTGAGTAATTGAGAAGCAAGAATCCTGCTTTCATGTGATGGCCCAACTGGCTGCAGAGATGGAGTTAGTTTGGCACTCATGGGCTCCTTCCTGCTGACACTGCTGAATCAGAAGAGTTTATTGCAGAACAATCTGAGCAATATCTTGAATCTTCAACCCCAGTTTTGCATAATTAAACCACAGTAGTTCAATGGTCAGGACTGTAAGTGAAAAGAAAGGATTGAGTCAGTTTGCAGGAAGCAGATGTCCTGTGACAGATGACCAAGTTATCTTTAAGCTGATACATAAACTGGTTCCTTTGCAAATCAGCAGAATGCAATACCCAGCTGCTATAACCTCCCCAAATGTAATGTGTACATCTGCACTTTCTGCTTGATTTCCTCTGCCCTGTCCCCTGCTGTACTCTGTGAACTTTTTTAAGGTTACAAAGGATCTTCCAAGTTAGAAAATTGTCCCTGATAAAATTGATACCATAGTGGTACTTTTTGATGAAGCTATTAGTAAACCCAAATATTCCACAGCTCCAGCCAACCCTTCATGACTGAGACTGAGACAGATGTATTTGATAAAATAAAAAACCAAACAACCTCCCCCTTCCCCGCCCCCCTACTTCCCCCCTACCAAAAGAAAAAAAAATCAGGCCTGTAATTATTCTACTATAATTAGACTGGTGATGCATCAGACTGGTGATTCAGTAGATTAAAGACATGAGGATACAACACTTTGTGTGGGCAAATATGCCCAGAGTCTTTAAAGTTATAAACTTTGCAGTGGCAATTGTTAAAATCTATTTAACAGTTGATTTTGGAAGGCTGACCAGAATGCCTTTGTAGAACTTCTTACATATGGGAAAGCTTCACTTATTTGAGGGTAATCAGCCCGTCACCTTCTCCTTTTCACATTGTTTACATTCTTACAAAATGACTTATCCCAGTATCATTCCAGTCAAATTTTAAAAGCATGTAATTGCTCCTATCTCCAGTACAGCAATGATCCCTCCACCTCAGAGGGGTGCATGTAACAGGGTGTTTTGAGTTGCACCCCTGTGGCCAAGGCTTTGAAAAATCATTTGAAAGGCCTGAAAGTGCCAAGGTATATAGAAACTGCCAAGGCTGGCTAAGGGGAGTGCCATCCCTTTGCTTCAGCAATCACTCAGCTTAAGGATGTAGGGGCTGCTAGGGCAACCCAGGGCCATCCATCAAATCCTTCCTGAAAGGTGTCTGAGAGCTAATCTGCATTTTACACAGCAGCTGCAAAAAGGAGCAGTGATGCTAAATCAAGGATCAGCAAGCCACTTATGTATCTAGCAAACACTTTTCTTAGATTTTTCTCCAAGATTAAAGGCTTTCCTTTGGTCATCTTTCTTGGCAATACAGAGAAATTAATGTAATTTTAAAGAATGTCTTTTGTTTAAGAAATACTCCCTTTTGACTGAGGGAAGCTGTTTGCTGAAGAAGAATTTGAAGGAAATGACATGATTTGCTTAATATTAATTAACATGGGAGGTTTTATAAAAAATAAGGGATTGCATTTGATTTCATATTCTTACATAGCATTAATCAAAAGTATCTAGTAAAATAAAATATCTACCTAAATAAAATCATCCTCCTCCTCCCTGAATGTGGTTCCCTACTGAAAGCTTGGGAAGAGAAAATTGCAATTCAACATCATGCCAGAGATTCGTCCCCAGTTCAGTTCTGATGGCCTTTTTTCCACTGTTTCTGCCAGAGTGAGATGATTCTCTGCAGGGAGCACCTCAGAGGCCTTCAAAGGCTTTGCAGGGCTGGAGAAGAGCAGCTCAGAGCACTCTGCCTTGCTCCCATCACCGCAGCAGCTCCAGAGGGAAGACACTCGTGCCACGGCGTTTCCTTTGCGTGGTGGGCAGGGATAGCAGGACGTGCCACCCGTCCCTTCAAGCTCTAATACCCAGCTCTGTGGGGCCAGCTGCCAACAGGTGAGTGACATGAAGAAAGAAAGAATGGGGCTCTTTTCATATTGATAAATCCAGCTGGATTGTGAGCACTCCTGAAAGCGTGCAAGGCTCTGATAAGAGCTTTATCAAGCATGTATTACATCAACTGGCTGCCACCCTGGCCCCCTGATCAGCTGCTTTTCCTAGCAACAGTACCCAGACAATTAGCTCACATCTATTGAGGGAGCACTTCACTTTCTGGGGAGGTGCTGTTACAGTAATTCATGCTTGAGACCAGGTGTAAAGAAGGATAACCACACCCCAGGCTTAAATACACAACGATGCTGGGAGAACTGAGGATCTTTTAAAGATCCTCTTCAGCTCAGACTTCAGTTCTGCCCATCTGAGAGTCCCTCCATCTTCATAAGCAGCTCACTGGGGAGTCAAGAGAAATAACTGATGATAATTAAACACCAACTTGTGAGAAATGTCATTTCCAGATATGTTTTTAATACAAAATGTAATTAACAACATTAACAAGATTTATTCAGCTCTATAAGAACTTTGCAGAAAAGCTTTAGTGGGAAAGTAGAGGACAGAACTCTTGATCTAGAAAAGGAAAAAAAAAGCCCATGAATATTATTTCTTTTGTTACAATGAGACTGAGTTTGCAATTTCTTGGGTTAAACTGGGGCAGACTTTGAGAATCTGTCTCTCAAAGAGCTAAGAAGTCTGAGAGACTTCAACCATTCAGATTTTCATCACAGACAATATTAAAATCCTGGCTAAGAATGTTCCTTGTCTTGAATAAGCATGAATAAGCACCTTGTCATGAATAAGCACTAATTCCACTTAGGAAATACAATATCTTGATTAATTTTGACCATCAAAAGTGGTAGAAGAATATGCCTCATATTGAAAATAAAAGCCAGTCTGCCCATGCTGCTGTCCATATCTGTGCACCTCCTCTGAAAGACGTATGATGGTTTTTCCTGAAGCTATCCTGGGATAATTGTATCTTTGTCCTTTATAAATTCACATATATTTTTATAAGCAAAGCAAGGGTCCCAGTGGTGCCATTAGAAATAATCCTATAAGAGATTTCCAAAGATATGCCTTGTTTAACTTCAACAAAGAGTTAACTAAACACTCTACAGAAATTTTGTTTTTCCTCCTAACCAACAATAGATCCCTGTAAGTGTCAAAGTCAGTCATACACAATCAAATGTGGTGGCATAAAAGTAGTCATGCTCTCACTCCTATAAAAAGAAAATAAATGATGCCAATAAAGACATGCCAACATGTGAGAATAAACCTTTTGTTTTAACAAACCAAAGAACATAGTATAAGCTTTTAAATTCATTAGACTCAGGTCTTGGCTGTTTGGGACTCTTTCTCAGTGACTGGATCACCAGAAGACTATTTGTGGTGAATTTTCATGCACAGATGCCACAAAATACTAAAAGGCTTAGTTTCCTTGAAAGAGCATTCTTATTGAATTGTCACAGGAAGAGAATAGGAGTAAATTTCTCTTAGCCTGTCATTTCCTTGCAACACTACCCACTGCAGCTATCACTAGGGAAGATTTGCTTTTCCAATGCACAGTATCAGGATGTAACTGAATTATGCTTGCCAGGAATGGACTTATACTCCCCACATAATAAAAATTACTTGTATCAAAGTATCAGAAAAAGGCTGCACACCATGCAATACCTGGATAGACTTGCCAAATCATTGAACGAGAATTATTACTAGAAAAAAGGGGAATGTAGTGCTTTTAGTAGAGACTTCATTACCTCCCAAACTAAGCAACAGTTGTTTCAGAAAATCAAACAAGCCCCATGGCTGATTCCTCCATTTTTTCCATCTGTATCACTTTAAAATAGTCACATAAAAATGACATATTTGAAAAGTTGTGGTATTTTTTTAACAGAAAAAATTAATTCTTATTCAGTGTTCTGTGAACAAAAACTTCAACACTTCTAAGAAATTTAAAAAGTGGTGAGCACATAAGGTTCTTGCTACATCTGTTAGGAAGCAGAAAAAAAAATCACAGAACCCTAGAAATGGGAGGAGTGGAAGAAGAAAAGTGGATAAAAGAGTGGCATCCCAAGGACAGGTAGATGATGACTATGAGTCACAAGAACTTACTCCCAAAAAAACCTGAGTGCCTTATAATGGCATAATAAGTAAAGGATGGGCTGTACTTTTCTAGTAAAGTATTTCAGAAAGCTCCACTGAACTTTTTCCTCATGAAATAATTTTTTCAGGGTCCCTAGGCAAAGAGAATGATCTAAGCTAATATATTTCTCTGCCACTAAGACAGGGTGTAAGACATGGTGTTCAGCCAGCAGTGCATTAAGAGGATCCTGTATCCAACTGACATAAAGCAACTCTTATTTCTCAGACGACAGAACCCCATGGCTCAATTGTGAGAGTCAAGATTAAAAGATTTACAGTACATAAAATCATTATAATACTGTCTTACCTGGAGTGTGTGTCTTCCTCCATGGCTTCAGTGATAGGATTTCTGTCTCTGGTATTAATTTCTACTGGTTGGAGCTGGGAACATTTCTCGTTGAGCCGTTTGGCAAAGACAGATCCTAGATATTTCAGAAAACAGTAAAATATGGTTGCTTCATAAGGGATATGCTGATTTATGAATCTAAGTTTTGAAGGATGTCTATGTCTAATAGTCTCCTTATTTTAACATGTGGAGCTATAAAATAATTTACTCAGCTCTGGAGGCTTTATTTCCTACCTGGGTATTTGCAGTGCTCAGATCTGACCATGTATTGTTACATGTTTATCCACCTTGTGAACATCTCCAAAATAATCTAGCCCAGTTGGTTTTGACCTTTTTCACTTTGCAAACCTCTAAATGTTTCCAAGTAAGATTATGAACCCCCTCTGCATTCTGAATTTGAGGTAATGGGTAATAACATTGCTTTCTTTTGTTATGTTGGAGGGATTACCTGGAAATGGTCTCTTTGCAGTGGTTACAGACCAGAGGTTCAAAACTATGCATATTTTTATGGCCAAAGTCACAACTACAGTAACTTGGCATAATTCTGCTGATTTCAAAGGAAAAATCTGCTGATAGCAGCAGTTAGAGTAATGGCTAGTTTACTGTACATGAGCTGAGGAACTTCCTTTGCCTTTAGTCCTCCTCTTAGATTTCACTGTGACTAAGACTGAGCTCCACCTCAGTGTAATTGTATCTCCTTTGTATTCCTTACTTACTACTCAGACTGGAACACATTGAAGAGCCCAACAGGAATCTTAACAAAATTTACACGGGAAATCTCATCAGAAAATTCTTACAATTTTGTGTTATGCTTAGTCTCAGATGCATCCTAGATATCTAGTTTTTAAAGATGGCTCTTCATTCAGGTATTACCTTTCATCTCAGTGGCACAGTCTAACACATGCACAACTCTGATAGAAATTATACAGTTAGTACATAAATTATACAGTTAGTAACATAATTTTTTCTTGACTTCTCTCTTCAAGTAGTTCTACTGTTAAATTCTTGAGTGAGGTATTTTTGAATAGAGTTATGCTGATTTATACCAGTTGATCTTATGCCCAATTTTTTGAATATGCTTCAGGCTCTTCAGGAGTGAATGCAAAGGAAATAATGTTCCTGTTTCTTCTTATGAAAAAGAAAAGCACAAATAGTTTGGCAGATATAGGAAAAAGTAACAATTAGGTCTGAAATGTTTATAACTAAATATCTTTTCTGAAGATAGTTAGAAATATTTATGTTTAAAAAAACAAGAAAATCTCTGAAAAAAAAATAGAGAAAAATGGAAAATTGTCTTTTATGCTGTTGCTGTGTAGCTCACTTTGCAGCTCCATCACATGACAACGAATAAGTAAAGAAAACTATTATTATGCAAACTGCTCCAGGACAAAAGGGTATTACATATCTCATACAAAAGGGGGTTTCTTTAAAAAGCACAGCACATTCAGTGTTTAGGGTTTGCAGTTGAAATTCATGGCCTTGCTTGCCAATATTATCATGCAGCTGGGTATTATGCTATTGCTTTACTCTGAGGGGAGAAAAAAATCACAATAAACATTTTCAAATGGGCTCCTATTAAACATTTGTATTTTCTTATGTGACAATATCAGTTTTAATGATTTTTAGCATTTCTTCTCTAGTGAAAAGGTCACCATAAAGAGTACCATAGAGAATTTGATTGCAAACAGAAAATGCCAAAAAGATGCTTCTTTTGACTCACAAAAATTATCACTGGATAATTAGGCATTATTAGGCATTATTTTAGTGTTGAGAACTGATGGGACTAATCATAATTTTTCTCTTATTTAACAGCTATAGAAATCCATCTTTCTGTAGAGAAGGCTGCTCACAGAATCTCTTGTATTTGTTCTGCAAAACAAGAATTTATTTAAAAAAATTTAATTAAAATTAATTTATTATCTTTCCAGAAAGTCTCTCCTGTTTAAGTAAAAACAAATCAGCTGACCCAAAACATTCCTGATGAATAAAAGATTAACTGTAGTATCAGAAATCTTAATTTCTTCATGACATGACTAGTCAAACACTAATTTAGATGAGTAAATCACATCTGTCTTTACATGGTTGGGTGTTTCCTGCAACTTCTATATGCAACTTTAGTCATGATTATTGTGAACAAGCTTTTTAAGTATCAGAATTTTTTTCCTAAAACTCTTGTAAAGGAAAATAATAGCAAGTCACAAAGGACAAGTGAAACAGTTGCAGAAGAACAGCTTAAACTGTTTTTCATTTGCATATGTCACATTTCTTCTCTGGCTTTTAGATGCATCCATCTCTGGGTATCTCCAGCTGTGTTTTCAAGTCCTTATTTCTAATTTTGTTTTCTGTTTCCCTGAGCTGTCTGAGCTTTCTCATCATAGACTGCTGAAAGATATGTACTCTCAGTGATGTTATGTACTAAGATACTAAGGAATGGCACAAAATGAACAGTTCTGTGGCATATTAAAAAAAAAAAAAAGAAGGCATAAAATTGTTTCTTGGCAGGAATTAGTACAGAAGCCAGTCTGAGATGCTGAGCACACTGTGGCATCCAAACACTAACTTCATACTAGCCCTGGGTGTGCAACAAAGTTAGCAAAACAGAAGATGTCTTTGAAAAGATCTATAGCAGTCAAACCTACAATTTGAACATACCTTAATTTCCCTTTCATTAATTAAAAGTACAAAAGATGCCACAAAATTCTGCCCCAATCTCACTTGCTTACAAATAACTCTTTTTTTTGGTGGTGCTTACAGTCTTATTCCAAATATTTAATTATTTTGGTTTTTAGGTATCAGGTATGTTAGGAAAAGTAGAGGTGACAGAAATCTAATCCCAAATGAACATCAAATGGTGTACTGAGATGTGTCCAGGATCAGCATTGAGACAGATGTTATTTGCACATTATTTTAGTCCTAATCTGTGTATAAAGAACCATTTATTGAAATTTACTACACATAATTAAACACTTTTATATTCTCTCTTCTATTTTCTTTACTACTGTTTACTAAAAATACAGTTTCAAACTTATGTGTCAAACAGACATCAGGAATAGATCCGTGCATTTTGCAGTCATCAGTGGGCATGGTACTTACCCTCTCTACATCACTGCTCATTAACTGAGCTTCCAGATTTCAGAAACTAAAAGGGGATCAGCAATACAGACCTGTATTCTCAGAATACTCTGTTCAGCACCAGGGCAAAATTCCATAGCCCTTTTAAAAGAGTCAGGCAGGTTATCCCTGTTTTATCCAAGGGAAGATTTGGTCACAGATGCCTGAAGAAATTCAAGGTGTGAGGCAGATCTTTGCAGTGCCATAGCTGCTGTATCACCACGTGGGAAGTCTGCACTGCTCCAATGATTTTGATGACTGAAAAATTTTCTTTGCTTGTAAGAGGGCTAGAAGATGACCCATCCTGACAGTTTTGTTTATTGGCTTTAGTGGAATGTAAATACTATATATCTGTCCATAATGGCTGAGACTCCTCCTGGGGAAATACTGGTTTGCCAAGATTTGTGTTACTCTACTTTCACTGTGCCATTCATAGAATTAGGAGAAGAAGAATTCTGTCAAAGAGGGGAACTGGTTTGGAAAATATGTTTTCATTCAGAGGGGAGTTCTGCTGACACACTGAAATCTCTTTTCTTTCACTGAAGAAAAAGTCTGAAACTTCAAAATTTAAAATAACAAAAGTATCCTAAGCATTTGAGTACAAGTCACTAAAATGAGTAATTTGATTATTTAAATGATAAAATACTTTTGTAAAGAGTGAAGCTGTAAACAGTGAATTTGTGGTGCCCTGATACAATTTGTAGCTGTAACAGTCTCACAAAATTAACTTAAAGCAGTAATATGGGAAAGTCAGGCTTGACTTTTTACTGGTGGCACTCAGACAAGTGGTATCATTGACCACTTCAAACAAGTGGCACTTTTAGCAGATCAAAGAAAATGTCTACAGGAGCAGAATCATCTGTCTTCACTCCACGAGTTACTGAGACACCTCCAAAATATTTACCAATCACTTTCAGGATTAATATCTTGGAGGTGATACAAAGTCTTCCTCCTCATACTCAATAGTCACTTTATTGTCCCATCCACATTTCATGAAGGAGGGAAGGAACAGATCCACAGTGCTTCCTCTGCCCTGTGCACCACTCTGTGTGGGACAAGCTTTGGAACATGTGATGTTGGGAATGCTGTAGAACATCCCATGAGGCTGGCTGGATAGTGCCCCTATACAACCTTGCATAAATACTAGTTAGTTCATGCTTCCATTTCAGTAGGATTTGTTTTTTTCCACATGGAAACATTTTGGTTGTTTTTTTTTTTTTTAATTCCTGTTTTTTCTGGAATAATCTGAAGAACAGTACAAGATTAAGAAAATGCATTAAATAAGACATACAAATTGCTAGCTGTGATTAATTCGTGATTGTAAGCCCACCCACATACATAGCTTCAATTGCTAGTAATTTACTTGCATGCATTCAGTAGAAGCAGACAAATTTCAAAATACCTCAATCACTATTATTTTAATTGACAATTTGTCTATTGTAACTGCTGCAAAAAACATTTCTTAAATTGGTAAGAGACACAGTAGGATCCTCTTGCCTAGACTGATAAGCAGCCTGAAGCCTACCCAAAGACCTTTAGTCAACACTCAAAACAGCTTTCCTTGCTACGTTTTGCTTTCAGCCTCCCAAAAGAGTTTCTCCTTTACTTGTCTGTAGCAAAGGAGAGGATTTATTGCTTTATTTTCAAGCATTCTTCAGTTCCAATGACAGGAAGCCATTCAAGGCCTATGTCAGAGTCTTGACCACTTGTGATGACTTCCTAGGGAATTAAGTCACATGAGCCAAATGGCATTTGGGGTTGTGGCTATCCCTGGTAGTAACTCAGGACTGAGCTTCTCACACTACACTGGGAGACTTCTGCCTAATGCAGCCTCATGCTCTTGCTGCTCCCCTCAAAACAGATCTGTCAGACATCTTTTTGCTTCAAAATACAATTAAAAAAAATCTTCAAATCTTCTAGGCCATGTTCTTAACAGTCTTTGTGTATTGTCTGTTAATTGTCCAAATTCTGCTGAATGGTGAAGGTCAATTCTTACAAAACAGTATTTGCAATTACAGTATCACAACATAACATTGACTACACGTATTAAACTGGGGCATGTGAGTGAACATAGTTTATCCTTTGCTTAAACCATCAGCGTGGCTTTTGAACATGGTTTTTAAATAGCATTATCTAAAAAAACCCAGTGTTATTAATCACTCCTTACAAGACCTTTAGAGGTTCTCCCTTTTCCTGTTCATAAATCCTCAATCTTTGCATTAAATTTTCTCTCAGACAGGAAACAGTAACAATTGATTTACATGGACAAAATCAGCTTTTCTCTGTTTTCAGTCCAGCTTCCTCTGAGATCTCATTGACCTCTGAAGTTCAACTTCCAAGAAAGTTTTCTTTGGGATTAATAGCCTTCAGCATCAAGTCATTGAGTGCCATAGACATAGCAGTGCTATAAGTAAAGCTTCAGCCTTTCCACATAAACTCTTTTGGAGGTTTATAGTTTGGCTACAAAAATACAGTTTTATGCTGAAACTTAGTTTAAAAAATTCAGTCTGGAAATTATTTCAGTTTCTGAGAAATCTGCACAACTCTGGTTGTTTTCAGACTGAAATTCTGACCAAGACTATGACTTGCATCTACATCCCAATGGTGCCCGACTTTCTAAAAGTGCAGATCCACTCCTGAAAAAATTATGGAAAGGCAAGCTAAAAGGGTGTTTTAAAAATGGTTATCCCATATGTTAAAGATTTGCAAATTGGATCTAGTCCCTGCTTCTCTGGAAGACAGTCTAATC
Source organism: Chloebia gouldiae (assembly GCA_003676055.1). Classification (NCBI taxonomy): domain Eukaryota; kingdom Metazoa; phylum Chordata; class Aves; order Passeriformes; family Passeridae; genus Chloebia; species Chloebia gouldiae. The sequence continues at coordinate 20,114,524 of QUSF01000010.1, forward strand.
ACTTGAACACCACAGCATTTTTCAGAGGATTTCAGCCAGGCTGAGATGTGAGCCCAACTGCTCTGCAGTGATGGAGGGCTCTCAAGGTTTCTCTGAGTGCCTGCATGCAGAGTAATGGAGGAGCCTGCTGGTCCTGAAGCAGTTGGAAATGCTGATGAATTGGGGGATGAAAACCTTGTAGAAAGGAGGCTCAAGAAAATCTGAATTGGCAGCTTTGGGGAAACTGGAGCTTCCTGCTTTTTCAGGAGCCATGGGAGTGCTCTGATGGTTGGGGCTGAGTGCCAGGAGACACAGGTGAGGGAGAGAAGGAGGCAGGCACCTTTCCAGCACCCTGAAACAAAATCTTCACCATAATTAGAGATGAAACCAACAGAACTAACTTACATGCTGGTTTGCACAGTTGCTTTCAGAAGGGATTTGGAGGCACCATCTGGAGGGAAGGATGACAGAGAGATGCTGGGGAGTTTCCAGTTTCCTTTGTAGGTAATTCCTGTAAAGGGATGACTTGGTCCTGAGTTAGTGCTGCTGGAGATGGGAATACAAACACAACACACCATGCCAATGTGTTCAAGGCCACAGGCTGCAAATGAAATTGCTTCAAAGCAAAATCTGCTCATCTGAGATGGTGACCCAGTGAAATACTGCTTCTTGTGACCACTCATTCTTTCCACAACAGAAATTTGAACAAGACAGAGGCAATATTCTTCCCCCAACTTCCCCCAAACTTGTCACCAAAATTAAAACTATCCCATCAATCTTTCCCCATAAGTACAGCACAATTTCCTATGCTTAAACACTTGCCATATGAAGGAAAAGTCCAAAGCACCCTCTAGATTATCCCCTTGTTTCAGACGTGTTGCTCCTAAAATCCAGACATATCCCCTTATATTCATCCCGTGTTTTCAAATGGAAATATATTTCTGCCCAACAACAGCAAGGGAACATCCTCTGAAAAATGAGGCACCAGTAACCATGAAGAATTTACAGTGTAGCATCTGAGTAGGAAATACCAACCTTCAGATCTTTGGGAGTGCTCCATTTGAAGCTGATCCAGACATCTTTTTTTTTGGCAACTGCTCATTATAACTAGGCAAATTCAGTCCAAACTCTGAAACTTCTTTTGAAGGCATAATGGCAGGGGAGCCTCACAGACAGGATTAGAAGGAAGATAAGGAGGTAGCTTTACAGATGTCTGAAGGAGCACTTTCCAAATGTAAGGAATGGCATGGGATAAACCTTCAGACTGAGCGACTGAAAATCTAAGAAGTCAATGAAGGAGGCTGGCATCATGGGCTAATCAGTGAAAGAAGTGATTTCTTGATCATGCATGAGAGATGAGAGGTAGGATGAGGTGCAGGCTTTGAAGGTGAAGACAATCTGCTTATATCTGATAGAAAAAGGGTGTTATATTTGACAGCCAAAGTGATGAGCTAGGCAAATGATCTCTGCAGTGCTATGATGTATCGAAGCATGCTGCAAAATTACATTTTTCAAAAGCAGAGGAATGGCTGTTCAAATCATCAAGAGAGCTTGGTAATTACATACATATATATTAATTCTTACATAGCAATAATCTCTAAGTTCAATAACTCACTTCCATAAGTGAGTTAAATTATACATTAAATATATATTACATTATTTTAAAGTATATTAAATTATTTTAAATTATTTTTTAAACTTGACCGAAGCATGTTGCATGGGAAAAGGTGGGAATTTTATTGGATATTTCTAATAACATTGTTATTTCTAATATAATTGTTTTGTGTCAGCATTTTCATTACAGCATTCCTTTAAAATTTGTATTTTATAAGAGAAAAAATGACTTACTAACAAGTCCTTTTTACATGCAAGTCTTTTTGATTTTGACTAAATCTTTTCATTTAAACACAGCACCTGAGGTCATTGAGTGCTCATATCCATGGCAATTACATAACATCTTAGCTGGTGGTCTTGGTTTATTCCTCTCTGGGCTTTGGCAGCAGAGGAGAGCTTGTCCATTACAACTTGGAGATGACTCTGGAAACTCAGTATGATGGATAACACAAACATCAAGTTGCTAAATGCACCACACCTCTGAGACATAAAGATTTAACAGCACTTCTCCACTTTGTTTGGCAGTATTACATTAGAGTGGTTCTTTCCATAATACATATTAAATTAATTTTATTCCCTGTTGTAGTGTAACCTTCATTTCCCTGATGCAGACTGGTGCATACACATTTTTCCAAGGCAAGGCTTTTCCTATTAATAGACAACTTGGCTCCACACACTGAGATGAACGAACAAGGTTTGGAGTGCCTAATTTAAGGGACCATATGTCATAAGCTATAGCATCCTGTTAGATTGGAATGAAATAAAGGAAGAGTGAGAGGAAAAATAGCTTCCTACCATTAGCTGACCTCAGACTGAAATTTTTGAAGATGTTTATTTAAGCGGGCTTAGAACTATTTACTTACTCTGTGTATCATATAAAGTTTTGCATATTTCTAATGTATTCCTGATGGGGGTCCTGCCTCAGAAAAAGAACTTCTGACCATTACCACAAGACAAAAATAAAACAGTGATTCTGATTTTTTTTTTTTCCTGGAACTGCCTTCGAAGTGTGGCTAGCTTCACATTTTTCTGCTTTGACTTTCCAGCTTGTAAAAGCTGGAATACAGTTGTTTACTGTTTATTTAGTGTCCTGTGATTGTAAGATATTGCAATTTTTCATCTGCTAATGTAAAATACACTGGTGGGTGAATGTTCTTTCTCTTACCAAATTATATTAATTACTATTATTGTTTAACCAGCCCATCTGAGCTGCACAGTTCAAAGAAATGTGCTCTTTCAGACTCTTAGGGTTGTTATTTAATCAGCAGTCCTCACAAATATTTGAATGATTAGAGCTAGCAATCATATTTTTCTGGCAAGTTGTCCACTTTTGGGTGCAAACAGAGTCAGAACTAGAAAATGTAAAAATCATCATTTTCATTTACTTCCTCCTGCAAATCCCATACATTTCTACTGCGTTTTTTCCTTCTCCCCTTAGTCTTTCTCTAAATATCTCTTGAAAAGTAACATTTCCAGATTGTTTCATTCAGGTAAGGGAATGGGTAAGGCTATGACCAGCTGACGGGCATACCTGTTGCACTCCTATTTTTAGGATGTGCCATTCCATGCTTCCAGCAGAGTTCCAACTTCCATTCCCCTTATGATCCAAATTGGCAGTCACAGGTTTGTGTTGGCATGAAAAACAGAAAAGGAAGACATTTCTTAGCTAACATAACTCACAATTTAATTGTTTTCTTCTTACACTCCTTGTGACCAAAAGTAGCAGGATAAAATTACTCTATTTACTGTATTTATGAAAGGGAAAAATGTTTGGAGAGAAAAAAATTATTTGGACTGAGGAGGAATTTGGTACACATATTTTAACCAGTGATTATTTGGCTGCCTTATGAATCCATAATGCTGAATATTGCCTGCATTCAGTTCCTCAAAAAGTAGAAATTAATAAAACCTTTCAAATAAAAGCCACATGCAGGAAGAAAAATATCATTACAATAACTTATTCACATTTGCAAGTAATACAGGCACTCCTCACCTTTCTTTTTGTCTTAATTTAGTTGGCAACACAAAGTCAAAGGTGATGTCTGGAGTTAAGAGCCCAACAGCTCCGGGAATAGGGAATAAAGCTGATTTTAATCAACAGCAAAAGTTATGCAATACAAAGGGCTGTGATGGAGCACACTGCCCTAGAGAAAACATTCCACTGCCCCAATTCACAAAACCCTTTGGTGCTTTGTGCCTGTGGGAGGTGTCCATGAGGACCAAACCCATGTCTGTGGAAACCCATCTCTAAGGGAAAGAAGAAAATTCGAAATGCAATCTTTGATTGCAGTTTAAACATCTCAGTCCTGCTGTATTTCAGTGGAATACAGCACCCTGTGACCTGGGAATTTCTGGTCATTTGGCTGTTTGGCAGCTCACCAAAAGGATCCACTCCATGTTCCAAAGCAGAGCTCAGGGCCAGAAGTCTGACACTCCCCAGGCATAGATGAGTAGGTTCACCTGCATCTGTGCCATGGTTCCTGTACATTTGGGCCACGCTGCCCTTGGGCTTTGCAAAAGAGAAGGTAAATATTTCGGTATTTGTGTTTTAAAATGTCAGGAAAAAGATTTTTTCGTTTAATGTTTTCTCTTTTACTTAGACTAGTGGAGATGTAATTTAAGGAACCATAATGGCACGTGTCATTGCAGTCTAGCAAACAAGGCTCTGGAGTTGCACTGCTGAATATGCTCAATGCAAAAGTAAAACTGAAAAGTCAGGCTCTGGCTAACTGAGTGCTCCCTTTGAAGAAAGAATTGTGATTATTGGCAGAGGAAGTAAGGAACTAGGACAAAACAAGGAAGGGAAGAAGTTGTTTTTTTCTGTCCATCAGTCAGTTTCTTAACTTTTGCTGCCAATATTACAAGTCTAATTTACAAGTTAAACATAAATCTATTAATATATTATTTCAAATTAAATTACAGAAAACTACATTGCTTGTGTGTTGAAATCTTTGAGTACTGAGAGAGGGGAAATGAGGCAAATAAACATATGAAGCAAAGGTCATTTTGCTGTCAAAAGAAAGTAGCCCCAGTCATAAAGAAAAAAAATTCCATTCACATTTAATATATTTTAAATTCAGTGCATATTTCATTCCTTTGTAATGTCATTTCTTATTACAGAAATATAGGCAGAAATCTAAAATACTTAGGTCTACAACATTGGTGTTTCAATCTCTAAATAATTAAACATACCAAAAAATACATCCTTGATAATGAAGAGTGAAGTAAACCTCCCTGTAGTCCTTCTTCAACAATAGATTTTAGATATAACGTGGACCATAAGGTATCAAAATAAAAATATTATCCAGAGAAATGTGTTAATTGCCCCAATTATTTCATATAACATCTCTTAAGACTCTTCATGATAGTAAAAGGATTGATGTTATGAGCTGAGTTGTTTAGGATCTTTTCTGCAGCATCTCTTACCATCCCAATAGCTATGAGCAAATTCTGAATATATCAAAATAATTTTATACTGTCCAGCTGAAAGATACGCTTAATTTTTTAATAATGAAAGAGAAATTACACAGGGATACCCTGTTACAAAATGTAACCAACAAATTATGACTTGTTTCAAAAATGAGTTGGGCAAATTTCACGTAGGAAATAAGGGAAAAAAAGGTTTGCAAGCATAAAAAAAATGCATTACCTTTAAGTTGTCACATTATAGTTACAGTTCTCACCTCAAAGAAAAGCAAGAATTCAGACTTTTGTATAAACAGTCCCTAAAGCAATGGGGGCCTCTGAGATTTCCAAGAATCACTTTCAAACTGAAAATGGAAAGAATCCACTTCTGCAAAATCTGTCCTTCCTGCAGCAAAACTGCTAAAACACAGCCTTTACAAAAGGGACACAGTGCAGGAACACAGCTAAGAAACCTGTAGCAAATTTAGGTAGAGGTAGAAGATAAAGTTTCTATTTGACCCCATTTCCCTTGATGCAATGTCTTTCAATTATTGGAAGAATAAAACCTTCTATACATAACATAAAAATTCAACCTTCCTTCTTTTTATTACATACTTATGGTACTGATTCTAAAACAAATCTTTTCTCTGCCAATAAGGAACACAGGTGGAGTAGTGGGCCCATGCCTAGAAATATATTATGAAAAATCTGTGAAAATAAAGAGTGAACCTTAGAAAATTAAGTAACGTTTCATAGAAAATAAAAACTAGGCATTAGATGGACTTTGTCTTTCAAATTTTGGAGTTTTGTTCGATTATATCCCAAGAAAATCACATGATAAACCAGATTTTGGAGCAAGCTGTAGTTTTAATATTTAGACTAAAAAATATATGTGACTATAAATGCAGTTCAAAACTTCACATGAAATCCTATCACCATAAACATTAAGGTGGCCCATTCGCATAACCAAAATGCAAGTAGGAAATAAATCATGTCAGTCACTGAAATCTTAATTTCAGTTGCAAAATACCCTCAGCTACAACTTCTTTAAAAGGGCACTGAAGGTACTGAGCCCTGCACAGAAATTAGTCCTTACCCAGGATTAAAAACCAGTGCTGCAAACATCCAAACAGGCTTTTCTGTAGTTCTAAAACTCTGGAAATGACTGTGATCATCAACAAATAAGACACTGGGATTTTACTTGGTGTGAGTTTCTGCAGGGTGAAAGCCTTGCAGGATATTCCAATGGAAGATTAAAGTGAGTGCATGTTTATTGCAGTGTTTTTCCTCAATATGACATCTGCATTTCCTTGGTTGCAGAGGCTGTCATGCTGCTTCACTAAGGGGTGCTAAGCATGATCCCGAAGCAAGAACAAGCACTTATACTGCGATGGTGTTTCTTGCTTGATCCAAACAGAGGACAGTAATCTCACAAAGCAGAAAGGGATCAAGTCACTATTTGATTTATGGTCTCTCTGGAAAAAGGTCATCTTACTGTGGGATCTGAGATTGAATCAAGGAGTATTTAATTTCTGGTGGGAAAGAAACAGCCTTCCACTTCCCCAGTACATAAAGAACCTAGCTGAAAAATCCAGTTCTTCGAAATATTCAAGGGTGCCAAATCTGTAGTGAAAATATTAAATCTTTTCTCTGATCCTTTTTGGGCAAGTATCTCCTGTGAAGACAGTGTCTGGCATGCCTTAAAAACTGTATAGCTCAACAGCCAAAGAAAACAGGAAAGTCAGCAATATCTGAGAAACTTCCTACTCCTTTTCACGTGGTGGGACTTAGAATCCCACAGGATCAGGTAGTCTCTGAGGAAAGCACTGTGTGGTGGAGAAAATAGGTTTATGTTCTTGACATTTCTTCAGAAAAAAAAACCCTACAATTTTTTATTATTACTTGGGCCCATTAAATTTGAAATAATTCATTTTTTAGACAACAGTGTTTCCCAGCTGATGTGTATCCATCAGGAAAATGTCCTGCCTTTGTGTGTTTTACTCAATTGGTGCTGTCAAATGGAAAACTTTTGCCCTGATGCAGTCTAAGGACTGAGTATCTGATAGGAAAATATTTTGGAGGCAACATCCAAGTCTTAATGGCTCTACCAGAGTTGATATTTGAATAAATACATAAAACCTAAGTCCCTGCTTGGAAGAAAATGTCTTTATCAGGAATCAGAACTTGTAATGCTTGTTGTATGTTTTTTTTCTTTCCATTCAAAACCCAGATTTGCATTTTACCCTAAATCTGACCAATGTCTGGAAGTGTCTGGATGCTCTTGTCTTTTTACTGAAAACATATTTGTTCAGTGGTGATTTAAACCCTTCCTTTTTAGTTACATGAAGTTTCATGAGAAACCTTCTGCTGCTGTACACAGACCTATTAGGGAAAGGGAAAATTGAACAAATGCTCATGATGTGTAAGTCATTGACAGCACATTTCTGTTTTTAACCTTTTCATAGGAGGAAAACCTAAGACATGAGTCATTACATTTTAGTTTTTCAAAGTATTTGTCATTTAATGAATATGTATTTAGGTCCAGTCAAGGTCAGAGTCCTGGTGAAGTTTCAGTGAAACTCTTGATAGCAGCTGAGAACAAAGCCATGGGTGGGCTGGTAAATCCTTGTCTGGGGCACTGACTGTGACCAAGAAAAAGGGAATTACAAGGAGCATATGGAATCACTGCAGTGTATCTAGCAGGGCCTGTGCTTCCACACACTGTTCTTACTCTAGAAGCAGCTCAGTAGCAGCATATTAGGGACATTTCCTGAAATGAATATCCACATCTCCATCAATAGGGTCCTGAAATATTTGGAAAAATAACTATTAGCCTATCTTTGCTTTATTTCTGTCAGCTCTGGACAAGCTCACTGCTGTGATGCTGCCTCTGGATTCTCTTATCGCTGACAATAACCGAGGCATTAAACCCCACTGCTGTGTGTTCTGCAGGGGGCAGTCTGAGCAAAGCTTTTGTTTTCTCCTAGGAAAAGCTGGGAAAAGCTGTTTTGCCAAACCAACATGTAGAACATTAATGATCAATGTCCAAAATGTTTTCAATGCTGGTTAGCTAGAATTATTTAAAAATTTGTCTAGCAGAGTATTCAGAATGAGTCATGTGGAAATGACTATTTATGTTCCCTCTGACCTCAAACATTTGTGGCCTTGTACAAGGTCACATAAGGAGACTGTGGAAAGCTTCCACATAACTTCTGGATAATTTCTCTCCTTAGTTCAGCAAGCTGTGTATGTGATATACAACACATGTATTTTGGTGCATTCAGAAGCACTTTAAGTTCTCATAAAATTCAGTTTATAGCTATTTAATTGTAAATGATGATAACTGAAAATATAGAAGGAATGTTGGTGCAGGGAGACAAATTGCAAGGGACAGCATTTTGCTGCCACTGCTGAGGTTATTTTTAAACCTGGCAATGATTCTGTCACTGTTACACACACTGTTTTACCCAAAGATATTCTGAAAGCAGCATAAAATTCCCAATCCAAAGACTAAGAATTTCAGAAAAATAAAATGCAAAGGCAGCTGTCTAGGTTTTTGAAAATTTTCTTGGATCTCCTAAAATTATTTTTCCAGAGTGACTGTCTTCTGTGTTTTCCAGACATATTTAGAGTTGTAAAAATATTTCTGTGTGGTGGTTTAACCCCAGAAGGCAGCAAAGCACCACACAGCCTCTCATCCCAGCCGCTCACCCTGTAGGAGGAAAATTAACTCTATCCCAGCCAAACCCAGCACACAGATACAAAACCAATATTAAAGAGCATGATTCAGTTCAGAAGGACTGATCAATCAAACACATATGCAGCAATATAATGAAGCAAATGACAGGAAAAACTGAAATGGCTGTAAAAGGATTTCCTTAAAGCCTGATTAGGAGAAACTCAGATTACACTGAGTATTGTGTTTCATACAGGGAGTTATTTTGCCACTTGAAAATGTGGACTAGCAGGCAGAACCTAGAATGATGAAATTCCAGTACCTAAGAACCACAGACATCTCTGGAATTGTATGCAGTTCTTAGCACCAAAATTAAAAAGTTCAGAACTCACAACTTTCTAGCAGTACATTTTCAAATGTCAGACTGAAAAAAACTGTCCTGCTACAGAATGACTCTTCAAATACATGACTGTCTAGAGTGAGAAGAATACAAATACCATGGGAAAGAACATTCTTAGATAAATGAAACATTATGAAAAATATAATAAAAATTATATTGGTTGGAAAAAATTGGTGGGGATTGAAAAGGATGGAAAGCATTAATTCACCTGTATTTGGTGGAAGGACAAACATGTTCTTTGTTTATTAGGTTACATTATGAATTTTTGGTTGCTCTATTAATCTGAGGCCAAGGCAATAAACAAGTCTTTTCCTTTCAACTTTTGAATCAATTTTTAAAGGCCAGTAGGATTGAGTTAAGTAGGAGCTACAGCTAACAGGGCTGCACTCATTTATACCAGCACAGAATTTGGCCCACTGCTGGAATAATCAATTAGGTGATGACTTTATTAGCCAGAGAAAAGGACAAAAATGCTGTTGAAACAAACTCAGGATGCATATTTTATTAGGGGTGGGAGTTTTTGTTTATTTTTTTTTTGTTTTTATTGTTGTTATTTGTTTGTTTGAGGTAAAGATAAAAAAGGAGGGATTTGATTGGGACACTCACTAACAGTGTGTTTGGGTGGTCTTCACTCAGCAGCCATAAGAGAGAACTCTGCTCAGGAGCCAGTTGGGGCTGAGGGCAATTTCCTTACTGCTTCCTGAGAATGACAGTCACAGACCTGCTGTAATTGTGTCACTGTTCATGTCTTCCCCTCCTAACTGATGCAGACACAACATCAGCAGCAGCTCAGGGGTCTGCAGGGCCACGGGTGGGCATGAAGCCTTCCCTCCTCCTTCCTAAGACATAGCCTGGGATCTTTTACTCCCTGAACAACTGCTCCTTCCTTCCTCCAAGAATAATTGCAGAGTCAATGGAAGCATCTTACATACTGGATTCAAGATTTGGGCCACCAGCTAGCCCTGCCCGAGTTTGTCATTGAATAGAAACCTGATTTATTGATAAAAGTCCCATTACAAATGCAGAAAGGATCCCAGAGTGGGAGGGAAGGGATAAAGGAGGAGCTGAATCCTCTCGGTACACAAGACTGAAACTGAGCCTCCATTTGATTAGCTGCAAAAGAGGGAATTCCAAACTACTTGTTTCAGGCAAAGCATTTTTATGCCTGAAACTACAAATGTTTTAAAACACCTAAGATACCTCATAGCTATTAAAAAGACTTCTGTTTTCTTCCACGTTCATAAGGCCTATGGCTATCCACTGTATTGCGACTCTCATTTGTATTCTTGTTATAACCTGTATCCTTGTTATGCCTAACTATTAATCTGTATCAGCATAAGAATTGCAAAGTATTGGGTAATTAATTTGTTCAAGTGAGATAGTTTTCCCAGCTCATAAAAACCATTACTTATAATGGCCATATTAATTACTTACAAGAGCAAGACCAACTTGAGGCTTTGTTCGGCATTCACTTTTCTAAGAAGAACGTTGTCAAGTGCTGAACTCTCAGGATCCTTTTTTTTTCACTGTGATTTCCTACTGCCTTCAGCATCAACTAATCTTACACGCCTTCACAGACCCAGAACATAAAATGACAGTGCTCCTATAGGATGCCCCTCTGTACCACAGTTCCCTGAGACTGCCAGGTAGGTATTACAGTTTCCCTTTTTTAGAATTCCTTTCAGAGAACTCCTACAGATTTCTAGATTTTTATAAAGGCTTACTGAATTTAGGAAAATACACTAATCTTCTAAAATTGGGTCATTTCACTGAAATATGCTTGTTATAGAGTTATCAAATCCATCTTCCATGAAAATTGTCAGGTCTCAATAACAGCACTTAGTCACTATTTCACAGCATGACTCCCACCCTTAATCATCATCAGTAAAGCTGGGGCTTGCCTATTTGATCCTTCTAGAGAAGTTATTAAACCATGTTATTTCAGCTGAGCAATATCTTAATGAGGAAATACCACAAAATGGAAAACTGAACTAAATGTTTTCCAAACTTAAGGTTTTAATGTAATGAAAGAAAGCTTCTAAATAAAAAGAATGGCCCAAAATTCAAACTGGAAAGTACAGTCATTCTTATTTATTCCTGTGTATCATCAACATGGAAGAAATAATAAATGGCATAAAAGACTGAAGACCTGAAAACAGGGTAAACATCAATTCTGTCAGACGCTAAGGAGCGCGACTTCACCAGTGAACGCTCTCATTGCCCGCAGCCTGACTGGGCCTTGCGTGCCCAGCTAATGGCTGTGCATGGAAAATGGACAGCAGGGAGAGGCAGGTGAAGGTCTGGCAGCCTCAGCTCTGGCTCTCGGGCCGTGCCGGGCCCTGCCCAGGGTGACATTCTGCCCAGATCACAAAACGGGGATGGGTGGCTCAAGGTTTCTGTAAACCATTTTCCCACTGTTAGTTTGAATGAGGCAGTACCCCCTGCACGTCTTCACATAGCCCTTCCCTTCCTGCCCTCTTGGAGCACAGCATTCCAGGCTCTCAACAGGGCAACACTCTGTAGTTAATGCTTCCTCTGCATATCCCTCATCCTGAGCAGATCCGGGACTCCAGCACGGTTCTCACAGAAGCAGATGGCCTACCAAAGGGCTAGTGTGAAATGCTAATGGTCTTGTTTCTTGACCAAACACCAAAGAAAGGAAGTAAAAACAAAACAAAACAAAACAAACCACCCAAAAAACCACCAACCCCAAAACCCAAAGAAAAATGACTCTGGCTTAACACTAACATTGAATAGAAGCAGCATCTAATCAAAACATATCTAGAATAGGAAAGAAAGGTAACACTGACTGAAGCATGTGTGAAGCAGTTCATAAAGGCACTGTGAAACAACTAAAAAGTGTGCAATCTGAAATCTCATCTGAATGCCATCGTGATGCAGCAAACAATGAAATAAACCCACTGCATCCAAACAAAATAAGAACCAATCATACTATGTAGTTAACCCCTAGTTTTAATTTAATTATATTAGTGGTAGAAAGCATAGGTATTCTCTGAAAGAGAAACCAGTATACATTTTTCTCCTCTCTTTGCTCTGTGTAGATAAGTGCTTTGAACAGTAAACCCTAGAGTCATGCTCCTTCTTGCTTCCTCCTATCTGTCTTAGTTTCCTTTCTGCAAACCCCATCCAGGACTTGGAGAAATAAAAAACTCATAAGCAACAAGACTGAGGACAGAACTTCACAGCTTGAAAAGATGAAAAGTCCTTTCTTACATCTTTAACTGAAACAATAATTGTAAATTTATCTTCCAAAATGTTAAAGGGAAAATGTGGTGTGTTTTTTTTTTCTTCTTGCATAGGTTTTCCTACATCTGAAGACATTTTTTCCTCTCACTACATGTTCAAAAGTAGAAAGACAAGGGAAAAAATCCCAACTACTCATTTTTTTTACTAGCATTTGCATTCCATTGACAATATTTGCATTGGGCATGTTTAGACATCTCCTTTTTTTTAGTTTCCCAGTTTTCAGAGCAACCACATTCAGCTGTTGCATCAGTTCAAGACTAGGTGAAAAAGATAACTAAAATCTGAAAAGATCTTTTTCCTCACTTGATTAGATTAATTAGTTAGCTGATCTAATTGATTTAGTATTTAACTCTTTTCCCCAGTTTCCCCCTATTTAACTCTTTTCCCCCTAGTTTCCTATATTCTGCTAAAGAAATTTGTAATGGCAGTAGGTGAAAATGATTTCGTTCTGAATGCATGAGTGTAACTCCAATAATACAGTAACATTAATTTTTAAAAATAGCTGTATTAAATTTAAAGCTTAATACTTTATAGTTCTAATATGTTTAATAAAAATAGTTCAAATAATTACAAAAATCTAATGGATTAATATTTGCTTCCATATATGCTTCTGGAATTGCATATTACAACAGAATTAATATTAAATTGGAGTTTATATATTATTCAAGACAAGTCTTTGTCTCTGGCCCTTTTGACTAGATAGCAAGAAAGCTGTGTCTGGATGCTGTTTCCTCTTAGAGGGTTACAGCATAAACAAGGATCTGGTCACAGTGATTAAAGGGATTATGAAAGTTACAAGAAACTTTGCAATCAGGCATGAAATTAATTGGTAGATCAGCTACACACTGACTCCATAGGAGAGCAGAAGTCAACTTCTAGCAGCAAAACAAAAATCAACTGTCTCTGGGAACTAAATCCTGGTGATTCCAATACCAGTTGTTTCTGGAGTAAAAACAAGTACTGCCAAGAGGGGCAAAAGAAGACCTGGACCTGCAAGTTTGGCCTCCTGTTCATATCAAACCCTGGGATGGCATGCACTGAGCCAGGTCAGGGGGGAGAAACATCATTCCTCCCATTCACAGACAGGCAGTGCAGAGCCTGTGGGAGAAACTGTCCACTTCTGCTCCTAGTGAGCGCAGCAGAAGCAGCTGCTTTTAGTAGCCAAACTAAATGCAGACTGGCACTGTGCCACAGACATCTCCTAAATGACTTTCTTAGGCAGGGACAGAAAACAAACCCAGTCAGATGGTCTCCAAAGCCACTGCCTCAACCACAGCTCCCTTTCCATTGCCCAAGTCTGCTGCCTCCTGCTGCCCCTCTCCCTCCACGGCCATGCTGTCAGAGGGGATTCACACAAGAGATGTAAAAATGTACTTTGTTAAAAGATCATGCTGTGCAGCTCTGTTTTCCTTGCTTGTGGATCACTGGAGTGTTCAAAATTCTGCTTTTATCAGATTCAATCATCCTCTGTTAAACTCAGCAGAATTCCTCTAAACTACAGAATGACATTTCCCATCAGTTTCTTTATGTTTCACTAAAATAGTAGCTACTGTATGGAACCTGCAATTGGAGATTATTGAGGCACATCCCCGGAAGCCAATTAAGAGGGACTGATTCTGCCATCTTGCTTTAGTGGGGTTAAATATACATCAATATACATACAGGAGACACTCATGTCTGTAACAATAACAGATCTGAGTGATAAGCACTGCAATTCAACAATATAGTACCACTGTCATTTTTGAACTATGGATGAAAAATATCAAAGAGCATATTTGCACTCTGTTATGAAATAATGAACACATATAATTAATTTCACATCTCACAGCTAGAATAGTGCCTGTCAGAAGATGCACTTTGATTTTTAAGTGCAAAATCCACATTTTTCCTTGTGTGCCTTTCAGGCATACCAAGCCATAGCACAGGGTCCACTGGGAGCTATGTTGTTCTAAGAGAATCATGCAAAAAGCAAATATTTGTGTCTTGGAGGGTGTGGGGGTAGGAATGGGGTTTGGATTTCCTTCTCACCATTCCAGGTCTGATCACTTCAAGTAAAATAAACCAGAGCTATATCCTTGTGTTTCCTTGCCCTCTCTTGATAAGGTTGAAACAGGGATGGAAATGCAAAGGTTTCTGATTTTTCTGCTGCTTACATAGACCTTGAAGTGGCTAACAGCTGGAATTTGAGATTCTTTTTTATTTGAGTAAATGACAGTAAAGAGAGCCAGACTAGACACTTGCTCTGGCTCTTTGCACTGTTCAGAAGATCCCTGTAGGTGTCTAGGTCCATAGCCACTGCAGTGTAAAGGGTACCAGCCTATTTCATGAGCCTTAACTCCTCTTGGCACCACCACTACAGCATCCTCTTGGACACTTTTGGCAACCCGAGAATGCGAGTAGTTGATCTGGTCAGGGATACGGAAACAGCTTTCCTTGCACCTTCCCTCCTCCTCAGTACTTGAAACACAGGAACTCCCTTGTATTCAGACTGAGCTTTATGATAATTAAATCAGCTAGACAAATACAATATTTTAATTCCACATTTAAAAAGAAAAACATGATTGTCATATACAGACAATCTTGAATACATGGTACTCGACCAGCATTTCTGTTTCTCTGCACTTTAATGTGTTGGTCATAAAACCTCTACAAGAGAGAGGATACAGGTGCTATAGATGATTGCCTGTATAGACAGGAATAGGCAGGAGCCTGCACATTATATTTATTGGCTTGGCTGTTTATCCTTTAGGCTAAGGTCGTGTGCATTAACCTAACCACTTCCTAGGTTTATTTTAAAAGGAAAAATAAAATACACGCCTAGAAATGCTAAAATGTAAATGATTCCAGGTGTGGTGTTCAGTGATCAGTCAGTCAGGCCCTTGTTAAATCTTTTGTAAGAGATTTAACTTTGTTTCTGCGAGGCATTGGTGGCTGAGCCATCTGCAGAAGTGCAGCTCTGAAACAGATGAGACCTGCACAAATGGCAGCTGAGCAAGTGATTTCACATGGCACTGGCACAACACACGTTCAGCCTGGTACAACACACGTTCACATGCTGTTATCAGGAGCAGCTCTGGCTCTGCGAGGGAGGGCAAACCAGGGCACTGGAGCAGGACTGGAGTCAACAAAGGCACCAGCCAGGGACACCAGCCTAGGTCATGTTGAGAGGAGAGTACTGCAAAGCCTTGGAGGACAGGGCCGTGAAGAGAGCCAAAATGGGTATGTTAGAGAAGAGCTATAAGGAACATTAAGCAAATCAGGGCTAGCCACACCTCTTTCCTTTCCCTGAGCCTCTTTGGTAGTGCTCAGCTGCGTGACAATGATGGCTCAGCAACAGCAACCACTTGGTAGAGGGCTGCAGTGTAAAAATAGGGCAAGAAACCAGAGGAGCCTGTTCATACTAGGGAGAATCCTTGAGTTATTTGCAGTAGAAAGGTAAATGCTTTCAAGATGAACGCATCGAAAGAAAACATAGGAATTAAGCGAAAAAATTGGAATGAACATATCTGAAAGGAGTGGGAATTGCAGTACATATTGATAAATCTTTTAATGGATATTTCATTAATTTGTTTTTGCAGGCTTGGACTAGACATTTAGAGGTTATTTAACAGCAGTATATTATAATGTATACAACTAACCTCATACTGTGTATGTGGAGAGTAGGTTGGCAAATGGTCATAGTTCCAGTCTTCTGCCTGTGATGTTGGCTCAGAGACAGCTTCTAATTGGTTGTGTTAAGCATCAGTTGCATAAGCATCATCACATAAGAAAAACTGCACCTGAATGTTGGAGAAAGAGAGAGTGGGATATGGAAAAGATCACAGGAAAGACCAAGCATTTTAGAGAAGGCAAAATCACAGGGTCCACAAGAGCATGAATTATAGTGACATTTTTTCTTTGTATAAATGACTTTTAGACTAAGGCACTTGCATCAGTTTTCCCAGAGCTGTATTAATTTTACAGTTCTGTCACCAGCTTCCAAGGTACCTTTGAAAACCACTTACTCTTTGAGAATATATAAAATATATGTTACTGGTTTCTAGAAATAAAAATGTGATCATCAGAGTCCTCTTCTCCTAAATCCAAACTCCATGACCTTCCTGGAAGTAAAGCTCTTTTTGAGATTTCAGTATTCTGAAAATTGCTGAGCACTGCCTAAAATCTACCCTGTCTTCTCCTCTGGTGCCTGGGGCCATCTCTTTCCACCCAGCTCACAGCAACATGAGGACAGTGCTTGTACACTAATTAGCTACTTTCACTGGGGTGGACAGAGCCTCACAGATACCCTCTAAACAAAAAGGTTGAAAACAAGTTGCATTTCCATAGGTGTGGCTAAGGCATATAGCATAAACAGACCTCATTTTTGTCTGCTTTTCTTTTATCCCTAGGAAAAATACTGCCAGGTTATATTTAGCATTCTGAACCAGTCACGAGAAGAGGCACTGGGCGGGGCTCGTGCTTTTTTCAAGCAATCATTGGATCATACCATATTGGACAACTCATTTATTCTGTGTATAGTGAATTCTCTGGGTTTGCTTCTATTTAGAGGTCAGTAGAACTCCTTTTCTCTGTTCCCCAAGACAAAAAACCTTACCTAGCATGACACCCAGACTCAGCCAGGACAAAGTGTGCCTGGCAGGTCTTTTGTTCTCGCCTCCCAGGCCAGAGCTCCTGCACAGCCAGTTCTTCAGACAAAGAAGATCAAAAGTTTGGCACAAGCTCTTTCCCATTTTAACCACTCTCCAGCACACCCACACAACCACATAGGAAGCAGATACGTGGTCTGTCCCCATGGGCAAGGGAGCTACAGGGGAAACGCAATGACACCAGGTGACCCTTCCAGGGTGAGGTGGCTCAAAGGGCACCCACAGCAGCACTTACAAGCCAAATTTATTCAGGAACCCTTAATAACATTATTTAAATGTAGAGCTAATCAAAAAAAAAAAAAAAAAAGGCCTAGGGATACATACCATACACTGAGGTTCCTCAGGCTCACAACCTAATCTAAAGGGGATTCCTCACTGTTTATATCAGCTTATTTCTCCCAGCAGATGGGCCATCATTGCTGTAGTTTAAGGGATTCACCTGTAAAACCAAAACAAAGCCTGTTAAGGGATTAGAGAACTTCAAGAACAGAGAAAAGAGCAGCTGTTTCCCTTTGTAGGTCAAGATGAGAAACATATTTTTACTTTCAGGAAATGAGTTTAATTTCTAAATACCAAGGAAGAGTATGAATCCTTTTGTGACCAAAAGCAGGCTAAATATATTTCTGATGTGGTAGACATGCCAATGGTTTATTGGTATATTGGTAGAGGTAGTCTCAGTAATCAGTACAGGGCCATCTTAATTTTCTTTCTTGGAGCAAAAAAGAACTTAATTATCTGTAGTTGAGGTGGAATTTCTTGAAACAGACATCAATAACTACTACACAAACAGGCCAAAAAAGAATGAATCTTGGGGAATGGGTTGAAATAGTGAGATACATCATGAAATGTGATTAATGAAACCAAGGGAAATATAAAATAACATGTTTCCCTGGAAATGGACTGTAAGTGCACAATGTCTGCACAATATTGTACATCTGCAGTTCTCTGTCCTGCCACCTAATATCCAAATTGTCTGCCAGTATAAACACAGCTGCTAAATGTCTTCTACAACTGCAAAAATAACAAATCTCCACTATTCTCCCAGCTATTGAAGTATATTTTTACAGAGACAAATGCAATGTTTACCCTTGTTCAACAGAAGAAAATGCCAATGCCCAACATATATGTCTTATTAACACACGTTGAGAGTCAAATATCATAGATCAAAGAAATGAGATGGTTGTTTTCTAGTATCTTGAGATGAGCTGAGATTTAATGGTTTTGGCCTGAGCAGTTTGTCATCTGGTTTCCACATAGACATATGCCTACCCATCAACATAAAATCACCATTTTAGTTGGTTTTGACCATCACTACAACAGAATCTGGCAGGATTGTGAAGGATGAGAAATCTTCTTTTTGTAAACTCTGCTTTCCACATTGTGGATTGGCCTGCAGACTCTGCTGGGGAAGAGCTGTGCTCAGCTTCTCCCCAGCCTGGAGACATAGGTCTGCAGCAGCTGGGGGTGTGGGAGACTCTAAGTAACAATTTTCATGTTATAATACTAGCCTGGACTGTAAGAAGTAATTTAAGATAATTTACTAGGTTGCATTTACTGAAACAACTTCTTTTCAGAAAATATAACTAAGGAAAACCCAAGTAAAAGGGAAAATGATAGTCAGGATTTTTAAACTGTACTCTGCTTGGACTTTGCATAGAAGAAGTGAACATAAATGAGAAAAAGAGAATGAGAGAAAAAAGAAAGAAAGAAAGCTCCATAAACCTAGGAAGGGTACCAATCCATTTATACACTTCCTGGAATGCTGAGAACATTTAGTCTTACTGGCCACAAGAAACCACTTCTGTTGTGCAAAAGGTTTCACACATGAACTGAAGCCAGAAGTTTTTTCATGGCACCGTGGGAAGAAAAAAACATTACTGTACAGTTTGGTGAACTACAGACAGAAATTGGTCTGTAGGCCTGCCTGGTAAAACTTTATGAAGACACTGTCATTCCTCTCAACCTCCTTCAAATCACAGGCTTGAAATGAACTTCTGTTACAAGAACAGAAAACTGGCACCTAATCATGACTAGGCAAGTAAGCAAGGTACTACTTTTATTTTTGATTAGCTAAAAACTATGAACACACTCGGTTTTTGGCAGTTTGTCTCTCCCAACCTATATTCCACTTTTATTTTATTCATCCGTTACAACCATCAGCTGGCATTCTGTAGGGCAGGAATATGCTTTTCTCTAGGCATTTACAAGAATGCTTCAGTCCACTTTTCCCCTGGCTGCAACAGAAATGCCAAGGACACTAACCAAAGCATAAATGTGAAGGTTATAATTTTTAGCCTCTGAGAAAGCAAGATATGTCATAAATTATAATAAAATTATAGAAAAAAAATACATAAGCAGTCATTAACGACAAATTAGGAAGATTCAGTTGGTCAAACCATCATGATAAGGAGTAGGATACAACTTTAATCCTTTGTTCAAAGTTCCAGTTGTCTTTCTCAATTTAAATGATTTCTTCCAGATATTTAATTGCAGATGTTTCCAACCTATTACTCTGCCAGGCAGAACACAGTTTTTGGATATTACTTTGCCAGTGATCCCCTGTGATCTGGAGTTGTGCTTGACAGAGTTCAAAGCTGTGATGTGGATCAGACTGTTATGTTGGGGAGAGGGGAGGTCTGAGACGTCTATAAATAATCTTTACAGCAGGTAAGTATTTCTGCACCCTTGCATCTGGATCTTGGAGTACTCTCTTTGACCATTAGAAGAAAACAAACTGAAGTAGAAATACAGACTTTCTTGGTGCCAGACTGCAAAATACAATTGGATCTACAAACCCAGCTCTCTAAGCTAGTTAGGTACGAGTCTGAGCTCCAAGTCTTTGTATTTCTCTTTAACAGCTTCACATTTTAAGTAAAGGCTAGAGCAGAAACAAACAGTTGCTCCAGCTGAGAGGCTGTGTTTGCATGCTGTCCTGTCCTCTGGGCTGGCCCCAAGGAGCAGAGCTCAGCAGCGCACAGCACTGCTCTTCCCAAGCAGCATGGCTGGGATAAGGTCACAGTGCTAGGTACAGCTGTCAGTTGTGCTGCAGTAAAAGCAGATGAATACCTTTGAAATCTGTGAATTTCTTCTATCCCACAGTTATTCTGGCATAAATCACAACAGCCATTTGACTACAGCAGCAATATGGGAAGAGGTGGGCACAAAATACAATGAGAACAGACATGCTGAAGACAGAGTCTGATATTGTGCCCCAAAGGGAAGCAGGAGAGCACAGGAGATAAACAATGCAGAGCTGAGTGTCCTCTTTGGACATTCTGCCTGGAAAAGCAGCAATTGAGAAGTGGTCAAGTACCAATAAAGAAATATAATTGTGCTCTCATGGTTTTTACACAAGAGGCATCCATATCAGATCATGAAAGAAGTGGGGAGGGTTGTCAGCCTCATTTATATTTCCCTTATTCACTGTGCTTTTAAAAAAACCACAAGTTTCCCAGATTTATGAATCTGCTAAAACGCATGGCATTTCACAAAAATAGACAAGTATGATTGCAAACTCTAAGGTAAGAAAGAATGCTTGGATAAGGATGCTGGTCACTGGGAAGGCACCACTTACTATGAAAATGATGTGGAGGAAAAGCTTGCCAAATGCAATTGAAAAAAATTAAGTGGCCTGATCATTACAAGAGATCAGTGTGTGCAATTCCCAGCCACTTCAATGTGAGTCACTCATAGGTAAGGTCCTGTGATGGTTGGACCTGAGGGATTCTAAAGAACCATGAACAGAAAACCAAACCCTAGACCAAATGCTATATCCCCTGTAAGGCTACAGGAGAAAAACAAAACAAAATAAAATAGGAGAAGCAATTTTCAACAAAACTGTCCTCTTCCTGCCTTAACATCATTCTTGTTGCCAGCAAAACAAATCCAAGTGATCACCACAAACACACACCTCTCAGGAAGTCTGCCCTCACTGCTGGCTTCAAACATTTACTGGGTTTTTACAGTGCTGAAATTATTCCTGCATCAAATCATGGAATTACAGTGAGGCACCACCCTGTCTGTGGTTACAGGCTGCACAGACAAAGCCTTGAAGAAAATGCTGAGTGCTTCCTGTGGGGAAGTAAGGGTGGAAGGGGGCTCCAGCTGTCCTGTGCCCCTCCACCTCTTCCATGGATTTGCCCTCCAAACCCCAGGGCTGCTAGCCTAGACAGCCAGTACGTGCAGCTCCTTCCTCTCCAGTCACCCTCACTGCAACCTGTCATCTTTTCCATGTAGCCACACAACATTTGAAAGAACAAAACTGTGGGTAGGATACCTTTCATAATAATAAATAGGAATAGCAGTGCATTTGTGAATTTAGGTCAATGCATCACCCTTAGAGCGCATTATAAATTCATCAGAATCACAGCCTGAAGAAAATTTCATTCCCTGGCACCAGCTGCTTTTAGCCATGCCACAGATCTTTAGCAGAATTTAAACTCCAGATTAAGTATTGATTGAGTTTAAATAAATTATAATATGTTATAACAAGAAAGCTAGACTCTGACTGGTATAGATGTTTCCCTGTTTACCTCCTTTCCCACCTCAAATATTAACAAATGTATTCACTGCATTTTAACAGCACTGAACAACCAATTCAGAAATGTATAATACTGAAGTACTAATTTAAGCAGCACCTTCACGTACTTGGCATAGGAATGAATAGAAATTTTAAACTAGGTACAGAATAAACATATCAACTTAAAGGATTATGCGAATAGGAATAAATTCCTAAAGAATTAGCTACAGGGGGAAAGTAAATGCAAAACTGCAGCTTATATTAACATTTAATTGCATTTAAGAAGCTTTGTTCCTTTTTTAAGGTTTGAAAATATCTCTGTAGTGATGGCTACCAACAAGCTGCAACACTGTGATCCACTCTTGTGTCACGTTCAGTAGCATCAGCTGCTTTGTATACCCAGCACATTATTTCTGGACACCCAACAGATGAGCCTATCATTTTAAACTATATTTAATAGGGAATGAAAACTTGCATGAGCAGGTATTCAAAATGTAACTGTGATACAGTTACCATAGCCAACTAAGAAACACAATTCCAAATTTTACAGAAAAGAAAACAACAACTATCTTCTGTACTGCTAAAAGAGGACAAGAGGACACATAAGGACATATAGTTTTGTGTTTGACCTATTTTGGTTGATTTAATTTTCAGATTTTGTAAGCCAAGCTCCAGTGAGTTCCTGAGGAAAAAATTCTAACTGGCATTTTACTGTGAGTCAAACCTCACACAAAAAGTGCTTTGTGAATCAAGATAACATTAGAAGCTGTCTAGCTGCACGTACCAAAGTACCAGTTTGGACGAAAAAACAGAGCTGTAATGGACTTCTAACAGCAATAATACTTTGCACCTCTGAACTATGTTTCAATTTGAGATCTCCAAGTGTTCTGCAGTGTGTGACAATTAAGTCTATCACTTGGAAACTTCTGTAAAAAACAACTGTTATAATTTTACTGATGAAGAAACCGAGGTATAGAGAGGTTGAATGATGTTTATAAGATGTTACAGCAAACAGGATGCCAGAGCACCATCAGAAATGCCAGGTAGAATTTTGGAACTCCATCAAGGGCACTAACTCCGATTTCCAAACAGCCTATCTGCTGTGTGTTTCACTAATATTTCACCAGCTTTGTGAACAATAGAATTAATGTCTTCATTTAGAGGTAGCTTATTTCCTGGTGCTGTTCTTACCGAGCTGATGACAGAACAGTAATTCTTTTAACAAAAGTGCAGACAGTTTGGGATATGACAGCAATCCAGATAATGTCCACTTTGAGATGGAATGAGTGTCTGAAATTGAACATAGCACCACACTGCATATAGACATAGAATGATAAAATTGAGTCTAGTTAACATGGTTAGCAATCATCCATTTCAAGAGACAACCTAGAACTTTGCCAGCAATATTGTCCTCAGAATATGCACATAGCAGGGTGATGATAATCTTTTCTCTCCTAAGTTCTTCACTGTGAATAGACATAGCAAGCTTTGAGTCTGACTGTTCTTTTCTAGTTACCACTGAACAGCTGTGTTTAGTGCTTTCTTTCCATTCTCTGCTAAAAATGATGTAATTGCAATTTTTCCTGAAAAATATGAGAAGTAGTGGAGGATTTCTCCAAATGCCTCGTTCTTTAGTTAGATTTTGCACTGATATATCAACACTGCAGTTAGAATAACCCAGCCCTTCTTTGGGGCACTAATAAAAGCAAGAGGCAGTGGAATTAGATTTTGCAGTGCTGTACATTTTCACCTGCCTACACCTAGTTAGCTCCCACTGAAACCTTCTTGGCATTTAACCCTGGATATCTAAGCTTCTGTCTGGCCAAGCAGGGTTAGCAGTGGCACCAGTCTGTGTTAAGGGCATTGCTGCAAGGGTATATCCAAAGGCCTTCAGGGATTAGCACAGAAATGCCACGAAGCTGAACACTTTGCCTAAGCCCCATCTGTGAGCAGGGCTGTGGATCCCCTGTCTGGGTGTGGCAGCCCTGTGTGAAACTGAGGAGCGGTGACAGGGAGGTGAGGGATGGAGGTCAAGGATCAGGCAGGAACCACACAGGGTGAACAGCTATGCCTGTTACACTGCCAGATGAGGGAGGATGCTGCCATGTCAGGAGGCTTTCTTTAATCCTGAATCACTGCTCTAGCATGGTTATCTTGGAATACGTGAGGGACTTCCTCATGGCCTGGATGTAACCAGTTATTTTAGAGGAATGAAAGGTTCAAATTTGGTACTCCCCACTACAAAACTCTATGCAGTTTATGCTACCCTATGGTAGGTGCATTCTCTACAGTCAGAGGAGGAGGTTCAGGAATTACCTGTATGCATTTCCCATATATCTGTCAGTTTGTACATGGAAACTGTCAGAAAGAAACAATAAAAGGTGTGGCTAATAGCAGCTGCAGTGCTAACTCACTTGGGTCATGGTTGGGTAGGGTAAGGATGGCTAAGATTATCACAGCTGTAGAGCATAAAAATATTTTCATGATTCCTAAAATTGGTGTCTAGCTACTTAAGAACAATCTAGTTTTTCAAAGAAAATTCAACAGTATTCAACACATTTTACAATACAACAGTATTCAATACATTTCACTTTCTTCCTTCTCCTATTCTATAGAGGTAAAATTCCTTTCCAAATCTTTGGACAGACAATTGATAAAACACATGAAGCCAGTCCATGCAGATCATACAGATCTGCTACATTAGAGGTTATCTTTTTCCACACATTTATGATTCTGATCTGATAGCTTTATATTTGCATGCTGTTGTTTTGTCTTTGCTTAAAAAACAATTGAATTTTAGATTCATAAAATAACAGAGACTATGCAAAAATCTATGTGATGATGGCTAGCTACATCTTAAAATTCTTTAGTCTGAAAGCCTGGCAAGAATCTGAAGGGAAGTGTTAAAGCAACCTGACAGAAATCCCCTGCAGTGCTTAAGAAAAAAACTCAGCTCTCCCTCCTCCCAGCTAAACCCTGAAACAAGGTCAATGCACTAAAAGGCTCTGGAAGTAATTTTTTTATAAATAAATATCCTGGGGAATTAGTGCAGCAAGTGCCACAGTCATGTCTCTAAAATAAAGGTAGCTATGACTATGTAAGCATTTCCTTTATGTGCTAGGGATGACACACATCAGTCAAGGTGAGATTAAATGCATCTCTGACTATGCTACAGAAGAAACAATATTTTTTTTTTCCTCAGGAAGAAAACTTTGATCATAACCTTGAATCAGCAAGTTGTTTGAGTCCATGCCTAGTGTTATGTCGTCTGTGAACAATCTTTGATCTGCTGGAGTCACAGACCCCTGAAAGGACACTTGTGGCTCTAACAAGTAAAATGCAGGAGTAAATGCAGAAGTCTCCCAGATATGAACTAGTGTCAAGTTTCCAAAGCTTTGGTGGCTACTCCACTGATCAGATTCTGACACCCTGATATTCACCTCTGATTGAGTCCTGCCTATCATGGCAAGTGCCTTTTTTACCCATCTCATCTGTTCAGATACTGCATTATGGCACAGCAGTAATTAGTTTTTCTTTAAAAGGGATCAAAAGTTCCAATCTCCTATGACTGCAATCAATGGCAACCATTTCCCTCATCAACAGGGCATGAATTATACAAATATTCACATTAAATCTAAGTAAGGAAACTGAAGAAGGTGAAAAAATTACATTTTTTGGCAAGGACATAATAATTTGGGAATTTACATATTATTTGGTGACATCGATGGGACACTTTGCCCTAGCTTGGATCAGTTTTTTGAAAATTATTGCATCTCTTCCTCCTTCACTTTAATTTTATCCAGAAGCTTCTCTTTCATTTGCTGAAAGGAGAATATGGAAGAAAGGGGATCGTTCAATCACAAATCCACTTATCTTCACTGCATCTGTGATGTTGTTCCCTAAGCAGTAATCTCCTACATTCAGGAAACCTGTGCAGGTTTCTCACAGGAAAAGCACAACATCTGAGCCAGTGTGAACACAGCAGTCAAGGGCTGGAAGAAATAAAATAAATTAAAACCCAAGCTAAACAAAAGTCCAAACCAAAACCTTATTTTTCATCAGGATATCAAGTAGCAGCCATTTAAATGAAGAAGATATTTATGCCTTCCTTTTTTGGAGGAAATTTCCTAAGGTTTAAAATGCAGATAAAAGGCTTATGATTCTATATTGGCACAGCCTGATTTTCAGTTTTGCTTATCACTGCCTGCCATGCAGCTGGCTTGCTTTCTTTCTTTGAAAGTTTGAGGTTCTTTACACAGAAATTTTGTTGTCAAAATACAGTTGAGAATCCTGATGTTATAATAGTTTTCAGAGCCAGTATGTACATTACTAATTGTGTACATGAGTCCCTTCACCGACTCCACTGAACATGCTGAGACTACCAGCTACCAAAACATCATTATAAATTATTAGGTAAGGAGAATCAGGCCAGCTTTATGTTTCTGACTTGGTGAAAGTATTGATAGCTTGTAGTGAGTGGAAATTCTTTTAAAAATGAGGTTGGAAAATGTTCTTTTTCCTGAACTGTTAAAATGATAAATACTAAATAAACAGCTGCAAGTGAAATGGTTCCCTGCTGTCCAACAACTACTTTTCTAAATACCTAAGAAAGAATTCATAAATACAGCCAAGTTTAGGTCTGATATCCAAAGTAAATATGATACACAGAAAGTATTGGTCACTTCATAGTTTTTCCAGTGTATTCTTTTAAACTGCATGCAGGAAGACCTCTAATAGTCCACAGCTCCCAGTCCAGAAAATATTTGCCTGGATGTTTTAACTGGACATTACTGAAACCCTGAAAACTACTATAAATAGGACAAAATCAGCAAAATACTTAGCCAAGAAGGAAATGTATATGCACAAGGAGATATGCTCCATTTTTATATCTCACAGAGAGACTAAACTCCCATCTTATGTTGCCTTTCCATAGCACTCCAAACATTTTGGGAGCTGAGTTATGAACTAATACAGATTTCAAATACTGTGAAGAGTGGTTGAGGAAAAATGAAACGTAGATGCATTTGGCTAATTTAAAATGTACAAGCAGGGACTTTGAGTCATTTAAATATATACAACCCCTCTCTTATCTTGAACGTGATCATAACTGTCGCCAGTGAGTAGACAAGAAACTGCCTGGCACTCTGTTTCTGTTAACTCCTTTGAAGAGCAAACATAGTTCACATTGCAAAACTTGTGGGATTCTTTCCTTTATAGAATAATGTAAACAAACATTCTCTTATTTAATCTGTTTAATTAAGTGTTTTTTACTACCAGTTTTTGAAACGCTTCAGATAATAAAGCCTAAATCCTTGATCCTAGTGGGAATTTTAAGTGTAAGTTTTTTTTTTTTTAAATACTGTTACCCATTAAATGTTTTAATTATGGCTTTAGGAATTTTAAGAAAGTCTCATAATTTTTAATGTCTTGATTTCTAGGTCTTAAATGGGAAGTAATTTTTTGACCTATGTTAAGTGTTTCAGACTCTTTTAATGGAATATGCAACCAATACATTAATAACATCCCATGCATTAGCACTGAATATAGCAGAAGGTTAAAAGGAGCACAGGTTTTCCATTAAGCCTTTTTAATTTTTCCTTTTCAGGATTTTCCTGAATCTGGGAGTGGGTAGATCCAGTCCTACATCTACTATGCCAGTCTGGGGAATGATGCCACGAAAGCATTTGTAACCCCTTAAATATCACATGGTATATACTTTTTCAATTCTTGTGCATTGCCCTCAATCCCATCTCAGAAATTCATGCCATGTA
The DNA here is from genome assembly GCA_003676055.1 of Chloebia gouldiae. Taxonomy (NCBI): domain Eukaryota; kingdom Metazoa; phylum Chordata; class Aves; order Passeriformes; family Passeridae; genus Chloebia; species Chloebia gouldiae. The sequence goes on from QUSF01000010.1 coordinate 20,141,801, forward strand.
TGACAAGGGTCTCAGTCTGCAGGAGAGAGGCTGCAGATGGGGCACAGAAGTCTGGCAAGGTATCAGGAACTTGATAACAGAACTGGAAAGGGACTTAATTCTTTTTTAGGCCATTTTTGAAACTTTTTTTTTTAATAATGTGCATCATTTCCATAAATGTTACCTCATCCTTCTCTGAGCAGTTTCATTATGAAGTATATTTTCTTTCTTTTTTTCTTTTTTTTTTTAAATGAAATAACTTTACCAATTTTAAATTCAGATGGAACAGGAAGGGAAAAAGTGCTTTATTTCTTGCTCCTACTAAGATTATTTTATCAATTTCTAATTTTAGTTCTCTTCACATTTTGTTTGTTTAGGCATAACTGGGTCAACATTTTCATTCTTTCAGGTTGAAAATCCTGTCTGAAGAAAAGAAGTTACTTGTCACGAAGCAAAGCAAATGACTGTGAATAATTTATAAGAAAGTAAAAATATTCTGCTTTTGAGATTTTAACAGGAGAACAACCCTGACTTATAAATTATTACAATTACACTGGAATATGCTCTCCATCCTCTTATTCTTTTGCTCTGCTCACTGCCATAATATTTCTTGCTGAAATGGGTAACAATCTCTTGAGCAGCACAGCCATGGGTCCCCCCAGGTTTGGGGACAGTGCCCTTTGGACCATGAGTTTACCAGCGCTCACAATCCTGCTCCACACTTCTCAAGATTTTTGTTAGTAATTACTTCCTGCAGGTTTATCTCCTTACAGAGGATAAAATGCAAATATGCATCGAAGTCCAGTGGGATGTGAGGTGAGGACTGTCACAGAGCTGGGGGCTCCAGAAGAAAAACTGGTGCTTGCAGGAGATTCTGGCAGCATTATTAAACCACATCACAGATCTGCACCCTTACTGCTCAGTGCAAAGTAACACTGAGAGATAAGTAGTTAAATTCCTGGGGTTTGGTTAGTTCTAGCTCCTAAAGGCACAGTGTTAAAAGGTACTTGTTGTCATAATTATTATACTACAATGTATTTCTCTGTATAAAGATGGTAAACTGAAGAAATACAGTACATTTAATGGAAAAGTAGTGATTACAGCAACTTGGTTTGCCAAGAAATCAGTTTCACTAATGCTCTTATTAAAATGTCTGAAATGAATGTGTCAGTTCTCTGTGGCTCCAAGGGAAGAAGATGAATTACTTAATATCAAAGTCTGTCACTTCTTTACATGTTTTTTATACACTTTCTGCAATACAACATTTATAGTGTACTAATACTGGCATAAACTACTGCGATTTCCAGCATCTTGTCCTCAATAATACATTTTTATTTTTGAAACTAATGTTTAGAAGCACAAGTGGAAGAACTAAAGCATGGCAATGGATATGTATGTAACAGCTTCCATGAAGAAGTTCATGTAACTGAGTCAGTAAGCTCCTATGCCCTCCTGTGCCAAGCAATCTTTAGTGACCCTCACCCCCTTCTTACACAGAGCCCAGACTGGCAGGAGAGGGGAAGGACAGCCAGCCCACGGGTTCTTACACATGCAAGACTTCAGCCATGCATTCCATCATTTCACATAATGCATGGTCGTGTACACAAAGGCTGCTGCTACCAACATTAGCAAATCCTGCGGGAGGAGTTTGAAGTGTGGAATTCCCTCTGCTCATCCTGCTTGCCATGTTGTGGGTCATCCACTGTTGGTGACAGTCTGAGCCTTGGGGGAAACTGAACATGTCTGTTCTTTAACCTTACCACTGGTTTATGACAGGTAATAATGTGAAACCTCTGCCCATAAAAAAAATGAAATTCCTGATTGACACACATTTACCTCCCTTATTTATCAGTCAGGGAGGATGTCAAAATTCTTTGATCAAAAGTTGGTGGGGAAGTTGACATTCATTTTGAAGTGAAAGACCTATCTAAGGAAATAGTGTAAGGGGGCTTGGACTTGCTGGAAACAGCCCTGCTTTAGATTTGCACTTCTGGGACACTAATAATTTTAAATTTAAGCCCACAAATTTTAGACTTCAGAAAAGTCAAAATATCTGTGAACAGATTCTGAGTATCCCAACTGATTGGTCCCAGACAACTGAGTTCTAAGCGTGTATGATATCTTTTATGTTTTTACACATTATTTATATTAGACCTTATCTGACCTTCTATTCCAGGATACTAATAAGATTTCTCTGAGCTTTGCAGTCATTAACAGTCTCAGTGGAATTGCACTTTTCCATGTCAGAATTACACCTCCCACTTTACTTATTCTCTTCACTACCTACAAGCTTGCACCAAAATACCCACACTTCCTGTATTTCATTCTTATCCAACCACTTGTTATACATTAATGAAAAAACACTAATGCAACTGAGCGGTTCAAATCTGTACATTCTGGATGTGTATAAAACAAGATGCGCTTTGATTCTTCCCCTCAGAAAAGTGTACTAAGCACTAGAAATTAAAGTTGATTAGTGGCAGTTGTACTAAGAATTTAAAATAAACTGTCCCAAGCAGGAATGGGATCCAATATATGACTGGTCTGCGGGATTTCAAGGAGAGTAATTTGCTGACTATCTTCTAAGAAACTCTTGCCTAAGTTAAAAGTAGCCTTGGGTAAGTACTGATCACCCTTCTTGTGATTTTCAAAACTCCCTCTGTGATTTTAATACCCAATTCCATTAACTTCAGCACTCGGCCTGCTAATCCTGTAGGTAGGCTAGAAAATCTTTAGCTGTATGCAGGTGCTTCAGAGATTATCATGCTAATCACTCACGTTTAGCTGCTACTATCAGTATGAGAAGGAAAACAAAGCAGGAGGAAGCTTGAATTAACAGACATATTTATCCCATATGCTTTTTGCCTTTTTCTGAGCAAGAATAACTCAGTCTTCTCTCTGTCATTCTTATCCTAAAGCTTTGGAGCCCCAAAGCACCACATACCTTTGAAAAAAGGATAGTCTGGAGAACAAAAAATATTTTTTGGGGAAGGGAATCCTTTTGTTCTCTTCTTTGGAACATTTTCTGATTATAATATAAAAAAAATTACCAGTTTTATTCTGGAGATTTTCCGACAACTGGAACATACTTCTGCAGGGAATGTGTGAGATCTACTCATGTCATATCTCTGGATGTGATTCTAGTGATCTTTCACTAAATAAATGTTCACCTGAACACTGATAGCTGTTGAACTCTGCTCACTTACAATGCAATGGACCTTTAGAAAAATGATAAATGAGCACTTGTATTTTCAACAGATTTTACTCCAAGGAGGTCAGCTGTTCTGCTTAGTTAGCCTGTATTCTCCTCCTCAGGCATGAATGGGGGAGAGAAATGGGCCATATTCTGTGATTGTATTTTCACTTTTTTGGTCTTGGTTTATGGATTTTTCAGTGTTTTTCTTTAAGCAATTATATCCACATCTTTTTGTGTTTGGAAATGTTTTCACATGGGAAGGTGGCTGTTGCAGTCAACAGCTGAATTACATAGCAGAGACCACTGAGAGCTGCCAAATTACAGCCAGGGCTCACTGAGAGACTAAGGGAAATCAGGACATCTTGTATATCAGACTGAGAATATCTTTATACAGTCAATAGAGAGTAATGAAAAGCTTGATTTTTCTAGGTTTGGAGTAAAGAAAAATGAAAAAAGCAAAATTCCTTGATTTCATGAAGACTTTTATATGCTGCTTATTTAAAAGAGCTATTTAGGATAATGTAAGACTTATACATGTTAGCGCTCTCCTGTGGAAAGAAGATATCCCTGTCAAGTTAAAATTAAGTCCAGAAAGCTTATGTTTGATGCAAGATTTATTGGTACTGTAGCCAAAGATTTCCCACAACCTCTTGTCTTTGTCAGAAAAGGTTCAGGAAATGGCTTGATGCTGTCTCTCCTCCTCTACATTTGCTTTTCCAGAACTGAGTTTGCTTTTATACTGTTCAGTTTAGGATGTTACTGCACTGGAATGACATCTACTTTTTTTTTTTATATTATTTTATTTATTGAAATAATGCATTGACTCATACTGTTTGGATTCTGTTTTGTGTGAGCCTAAAATGAGACTGTGACTTTCTGTAGCCTTGGAGCTGATGCATAAAGACTGAGAGAGAAATGGGTGGGCCACTGTGAGTTTGTGGACATCTGCAGTTAAAGTTCATTTGTAAAAGTACAAAGGACTGCACATTGTGTAAGGCAGCCAAGAACTGAAATATTCACCATGAGAAATTACTTATTTATAGTATATACTTATTATTTATTACTTATTTATTATGTATACTTATTATAGCCATATAGTGGGGCAACTACCAAAATAGCAATAATATAAAATAGTTTTTGCCTGTGGATCTTAAATTAATAGAATTGCTAACAATTTTACTTCATCCTAAAAAACCTATTCTGCCACTTTTCTACTATAGGCGAAAAAAACAGAAAAGCTCTCAGTATATTATGGTTTGAAATAAAGGAGAGTTGAGGGAAGTTAAGTTTCCTTTGAATGAGTTTTTTCAAACAGTGTATGGAAAACCACATGAGAAAATATATGAATATACACTTGCAGAAAAACCACTTTTTCCTTCTGTAATGCCAATTAGAGAGCAAAGACTTACTTGTTTTCCTAAGACAGTGTGTGTCTTCATAGCCAGAGTAGAAGAGAAGATGGATGCTGTAGATTGCCCTGAGCAGACATCTAAATTTATTCCTGTCAATGTTGAAAAAATGATTTGAACCCTGCTTTCCCAGTGAAGAAAAAAGAACCTGATAAGAAATGGCTCCAGACCTCCTAGGATGAAAAGAGGTTACTGAGAGAACTAATAACAGAACAGTGAGAAACTCAATAATAGAAATTTCAAAGGCAATGATAATTTTAACAAAGAACATTTCAACCCAGGGTGTTGGAGTGGAAAAGGACAGGGAGGATCACAGGATAGTTATACATCCCTTGTAATTAATTTGTGAAAAAGGCAAATGCAGTCCTAATGTCCTAGGTGCAGTATTTCCATGGATGAGTAAATACACTGCTGACAAATTGTATAGTATGTACAATGTTAGTTCACTCAGAAAAGCTATGTTAAAATATGTGACAGATGAGAACTACTGAAACTATGGGGAACCAGGTTCAGCAATTCAGGGAATGCCTTCTGTCTGGATGTGACAAGGAAAGGAAACGAAAAGGGAGAACTTGTTCCCCATCTGTGACACCAAGACATGTGCTAATCACTCCATCCTGTAAGTGGCCCCTCATCACTTCTGAGCTACAGGTCCCACAAAAGACCCTTAATCTGGCTAGCTGCTTCCACTGTCCAGCCCAACAAACTGCTCAGTGCAGCAATAATCAGTGAAGTGTGAGATCTGCTGTGCAAAACCATCACCTGCTGCCTGTGTGCCTGCCCCTGGGACCCCACTGCCAGTCAGCGAGCAGCTCTGAGCTGCGGGCAGCAGCAGCAGTGCTTTGGCAAGGTGCAGAGTCAGGCTGGTGACCTCCTTATCTGAAAACTCGTGTTGCTTGGGACTACTGTGATACAGATAATCCTTTTACTTAATTTAGAGCCGCTCAACAGCCAAGAATCTGTTTCAGCTTCATGAGAGTTCTTTCATAAAGATGGTACAACAATAAGAAGTGTGATATTTTTTGACTGCTGTTCCGGTTCTACTCATATGCTTGTCCAGCGTGCCCACGGGTCATAGAGCTCATGACTAAGTTCCTTTTCTTCCCTACATGATGAGTCTGTAACCAGTGAATCTACAAGCAGCAATCCTACATGAGACAGAGCCAGCAGGAGACAAAATGAGGCAAAGAGGATTGCGTCTGACAGAGCTGTTTAAATAAATTGTTAATTTTCTTAGAATACCAGGGGACCTGTCTGTAGCACCAAATCTCCATAGCTTGTAATCTTATGAGCCATCTGTCTCCATGTATAGTGGAGAAGGCTGTGGACTTGGGAGGATGATGAAATATTGGGATGTAAATATTGAGGGGGGTGGGAGATTATTCCAATATCTAATCTTGCATCTCCCAAGTTGATGGGCTCCCCAGCCTCCTACTGTGCTAAAGGAATACAGGGCACTCAAAATTTTCAAGGTTTGAGCTCTGAAATGCACACACATTTAGCAAATTTGGTAAATTTTACTGTTAGCTGAGTGTGCCTGAGTTTTGTTTTTCTTTTAAATAGATAATCTATCCACTAAAAAGAAGAATGTTATATTAGCATTATATGTTGTAAATAATAATCCAAAACATAGAAAAAACAGTCCATTCAATTTATATACCTTTAAGACCTACTACAAACCAATGTTTTCATTCACTTTGCAAAGGATAAGGACTAGGTTAAAACTAGCTAGTACTTGTTCATTGTTTTATAGGAGAGATGAGTCTTGGAAGAAAAGAGCTCATAAGTTCTTAATGGTTTAGGGCATACATTACATTTGCTTTCTAAAATTAATAAACTCATTATGTAGTGGTGTCCTGGTTTAGAGCAAATCTGGGAGGAAACCTCTGAATGGGGTCCCTCCAGAAAGCAAATTCAAGCTGGCCCTTCCTCTCACCAGTTCAGGAGACATAAACCGACTTTGAGAGAAGTGGAAGAAACTGTTTCTTTAACAAACAGAGTACTCACAAACATGGAAAAATGAACAATAAACAACGGAACCTCTCATTGTTCTGAAGAGATGGCAAATTCAGAGAGAGTCCTTTTTGTGGGGTGTAGCTCGGCTTGCCCAGTCCCGCCTGTGCTGGAAAATGCCATGTCCTGGGCCCTGGTGGGCTGCAGGCGTGAGCTCCCAGTGTTTTTCTGGGTCTTCACTCCAGAGCAGGGCTGATCAGTTCCAAGAAAAGGAAAAGTTGAGGGACATTCTCTGTCTCAGCTAGCTAAGAAAACTAACAGGAAGCACAGGAGATCTCTGCTGCTGTCCATGCTGCAGACAGCACAGGCCGGGAGGGAGGATGCAGGGGAGCGAGCGCAGTTTGTGCACACAAACCCAGACCGTGCCCGTCTCTCCCCGCTTCGCTCTCAGAACCACTCTTAAACCAGTGCACAACTTAATATCCACTATCAACAGAACAGTCACCCTAGGACAAATGGGAAGTCTTCTTTTTAAGCTAATTTAAATATTCAAAATGAGGTCAGGTCTGTGGCCATGAAATGAATTTATTTATATATCCCTCTACTGAATAATGATGTGACTTCTTTGGAAGACTAATAAATATCAACTCACAAACCCTTCAGTATAATAATTCCTGTCCTCTGTGGCGTTACATCTCAAGGGAGACAATATAGTCTTGTGGTAGAATACAAGAGCTGTGTTTAAATTCGGGTTTAAGAACTGAGAGATTTGAAAGAGTAGGAACCAAACTGTATCTTAAGAACTATCCTTCAGTCACCTTTCTTTGAATTTCTCCACTGTAGCAGTATTTACATGCCTATGTAAAGCAATTTAAAATTCTTTGCCTCAACTGTATGCATATTTTAATTGGAATCTATTATGTATTAATTATAATTTACAAAGAAACTATCACACACTTCAAGTTCTTACAGTTATTTTTAGATTCATGCTGTGAAATACAACTCCTGCATTTTAATAAATATTAAACTGAATACCTTCTCTCTAACTCTGAAGATTATTGACTGTAAAACTCAATACAAAATTGCTCCATTCGTTCTCCTTTAGCCACCTAATTTAACAAAGCACCAAGCCTCATAGAAAGTGAAAATAAGAAAGAACCCCTTCTCCTCAGCCCGAATCACCTGAGCCCAATTTTACTTCCTTTGCACTTAACTCCCAATCAGTTTTTTATATACAAGAGATTAACACAACTTTTATAAACCAATTATCAACAAGTCCCTAGGTGAAAGAAATGCCATATATCAACTTCACTAAATAACATAAAAAGCCTTACAAACCAGATGAGAAATATCAATTTTCCCCTTCCGATTATCCCCAGTGAAAGCACATTGCACAGATGGACTGCTATCATTAAAATCTTCATATAAATATATACATACATATATATAGGCACTTAAAGCATTTTCCAAACTTTCCAAGAGTTCTATCTCCTGTATGGAAGGTTTTTCTTTCTGGAATTCCTAATCATACCTTAAAAACCAAGAAATTCCACTGAAGGAAGATGCCAGAACAGTAGGTTTCTCAGCTGAACAGCACTAATGAATATTGACAAAGATGAGTGTCTTGGTGTGATCCAAGAACATGTATAAACAAGTTTAGCCAAAACCAAAGATAGAATAATCTTTATAAAGGCATGATGGAGTAATGCAGAAATCTACAATGTAATAAATTGGCGAATAGCTGAAATAATTTTACAGTTTTGATAATTTAGAAATAAATTCTCTAAGGGACATTAACAATGGATTACAGACATTTGTTAGAGAATAAATCATGCTCTAATTGCTAAAATGGTTCCAATGAACTAGAAAGCACATGGCAGCACAGAGCAAATGATGTTACCAACCTTGTCTGAGACTCCAAAACTGCAGTATCTGCATGTCAAATAATAGCACTTTTATTTAACCCTTTATTTCCATACTCTGGAAATGAAAATAACTTGCCTTTATATGAGATTTTTAGAGCCATTAGACTGTGTTTTTAAAAACAATGAGTGTGGAACTAAGAATACAGATTCTTTTCTTTTTACAAATGCTGGAATATTGTATAATCACCTTCTTCTAAATGAAACCAACAACAAATTCAATCCAAATACCCAGTACACAAAATAGATGTTCAATTTAAAAAAAAAATCTAAATTTGAAAATTATATATTGAGAAGAGGCTTTTGAACCACCAATACTTCAATCTTGCTACTTAAGAGCTATAGACACCCCTTGAACACAAGTATTAACTTCAATCTCACTATTTTACTGTAGAGAGAAAATTGCTTTTTAAAAGAACCTCAGGGTACAGACAAAAGAAGAGTTGGGAGGAATATATTTATATTCACCTCATCAGGAGGTATTCAGGCTAAATATAAAATAGCGCATCATTATCTTATTTGTTTGGTTTGTTTCTGGCATTTTCAGTAATTGTTTCAGTGGGAGGTTGGTGGGACTTGAGACCAAAACTTTGGTGCATAACCCTAATTCCTCCTAGAATTAGGTCAACTCATGAGACAGAGATGCAAATTTGTTTTAATGATTTTGGGTCTCTTCTAATGGGAAAGCATAAAATACATAATATATTACGAATTGATATATAAATATCATAGAAGTGTTTTTCTTAACAAGGCATAAAATTGTGGATATGTGTTATACCATTCATAGAAGATAATGCCCTTTTTACATTGGGATTTTTATGCAGAATAACTCAAATATCAGAAGATTTATTGGCTTACTTTCCTCTTTTCTGTCCTTTGTTTTAGGCAGTTCAGTTACTCAAATTACTGACCTTATTTTCACACTGTGATTGACACAGTTGTGGTTTTCCAATTTTTTTTTTCTTATATTTCAGGTTTGATGTGCTGTAATGGCTACACATTAGCAAATGCTTCCAGTTCAAGCTTTCACTAAATTAACCTTTTGAAGCTGAAGACAAATGTAGTCTCAGCCTGGGACTGTTACTCACCAAGGCCCTGCCCAGGACTGGCAGATACAAAGCAGAGCTCCCAGCCAAGGCATGCTCAGCTGCAGTGGCAGCTGGGGTCAGCCTAGGGCACCCCACACTCAGCTACCTAAATTGTTATTCTTGTGTTTTTAGGAACAACTTGCATAAAACCTTCTGGACCAAGACATCAGTGATTTAAATGGTGGCATAAGAGGGCAAGCAGAATAATCGACATTTGTCTGCCAAGTTCCAAGTGCAGAATTCTGCTGGGATAAGAGTGCAGTGAATGAAAAAAGATATGGTGCTTTACCCTTATATTTGTCCTTTGGTCATGAAATGAATGCAACACAATTTATTTTGCAAGTGATGAGCCTGTTTCATGGAACGAAACGATGAGGAAAACTGTTTTGGGATTTTTATTTCTTTTCAACAAATATGAATATTTTAGTACACAACATGCTTCAGATAGGATTTGGCACTGATACTCTGCATTTTCTTATGCAGAGGATCTGGGTAAAGATATCTTACCTCCAACCTACAGCAAGGCTTTGGTTGTTTCCTGAACCACCTTTGGGTCCTTTCCCTCCGAAACACTGTCCAGAAAACCTTTGCCAATTTATATTTCTTGGGAAATTAACAAGTATTTTGCCATGTGGATTCCAAATGTATTTACTTCTAAATTCAATGGAAGCCTCCTTGCTCAGCATGTGCTCAGCTCAGAAAGAACCTATGTTATCCACACCCATGATTGTACACTCATTAGTTAGAGCTGACTGCTGCACATCAGCACACCCTGCCAGTGAAGGGGACCACAAAGGACATGTATTAACAAGAGCAAAGTCAGAAGGGGAAGGAAAGTGATTATGCTCCTCTGCCTGGCACTTGGGAAACAACATCTGGTGTAGGGCATCCAGAGCTGGTTTGCCCAGTAAAAGAAAGATTCACATGCCAGGGAGAGTTCTGTGGAGGGGCTGGAAAATGCGATGAGGAAGGAGAGGCTGAAAATTTGGTTTGTTCAGCTCAAAGAAGAGAAGACTCTGGGAGGACCCTACCACTGGCTGCAGCTCTCCAAGGGACGGTGCAGTAAAGATGGAACCAGACCCTCCTCACAGGTGCTGGATGATTGAACAACCAGCAATGGACACAGCTGACAGCAGATGAATGCTCATCAGGTACCAGGAAAATAAAATCATTACCACGACAGATGTGAAATGGTGGAAGGGACTGACTGAAGAATCTCCATTCCTGGGGACAGGCAGAAGTGGTGGGTGTGTAGCACTGAGAACCTGGCCTGGAAGGGTCTGCTCTGAGCTAGGGGGCCTGACACATATACTCAGAAAAATATATGTAATTATATAATGAAGGGGGCAGTAAGACATGTTCTGCTTATTAGTATCAATAAGGCAAAGTCATGTGAAAACAGAAGACAAGGTGCTGGATGGAAAAAAAAAATCTATAACAGTCCCTCAAATTCATATTATTCAGAGGTTTTCTTGTGTTTTGCTTTTGTCTTTTATTAACTTCAACTGGTTCACTTGAGAATATTTAAGATTATTTTGTGCTCATAAATGACAGCAGCATGTAGAGTAAAATGTACCACATATATAAAAGACTTCTTATAACATGTGAGCACCACAGCACAGAATTGAGCACTTGAAGAATAAAATGGTGGGCCTCTGAGTCCTGGTTTTAAGTCTAAGCTCTGTGAATCCATCCAACAATGCAAAAGCAATTAATTGCACACACAGGTCTGGCAACTGTCGTAGGGAGTGACAGTTCTGAGAGCTGCAGGCACCCTGCAATTCAGGATTAATATCTATATCTATTTTAAGTTTTGTAGATACTTGCAGTGGAGAAAACATACCAAGTGTCTCAAAAAATTGTTATGACAGATAAGATGCTCTTGTAATCATCAACCAAATGATGAAAGGAATAGACTCTCAATCTCTCTTACTATAGAGAGTACTATAAAAATCTTATTTTTTTGTTTATAGAAGACTGACATCAATGCACGAAATGACACTTTTTTACGCAACCTCCTGTCTGATTTTTTTAAAAAATAAATTATCTCTGCATTGCTCCAAGCTGCCATGTCTGTACCTCTGTCAGGAGCCAGTCCACCTCAAACAACAGATTGTCAGTATCTTGACAGTGATGTTGGTCCCACTTGAAAACCCAGCATGTGTGGCTGTAATATTTTCATACACCACTAAAAAATGCTGGTTTACAGCAGTTGAAAGAATTTGTCTCTTGGTTTTTTGGTGTAAAGAGGTTGTGTCTGAGTGGTATTTCTTGTTTTTTGGTGAAGACTTATATAAAAGGCAGAAAATAGAACCAAAACCTCCCAAGCAGCCCCTTGTTACACCACTTGCCACCACAACAAGCAGCCTGACTGCTGTCTTTGTTGCTCCTCTTCAAGTAGAGTTTGGCTGCTCTGAGCTTGGCCTGAGCCTTTTCTTCAGCTGGGTATTCTGACCTTTCCTACCACAGACTCAACTGCAGGCCCACTGTAGGGTAAGTGAATGTTCCATTTAACATTTAATAGCTGAATCTTCCTTTTAGGTGTTCTTTTAATTTATAGTCCTGAACAACAATCAATGTAACCCTCTGCCCAGAGCATACTTGTAACAGTAGTCTTGCTAATGGGTGATTTAAACGTAACGTTCCTGTTTCTAGTAAGAGCACAAGAATTTGAGTTTAACTTAACTATGCTGTCAATACCTAACGGAGATCCTTGCCATGGGCAATAAATGCTGTTCTTTTGTAATTCTATCCATAAAAATGCTACATCTCTGAAATACCATCATCAGTAGTTGACAATCTGCCATCTTGCTCTTGGAAGCATTATTTCTCTGACATATTATAGAATGACATGATAGCAAATGCATGGTTCCAAGAATCCATGAGTACATTAAAATAAATCTTACCTTACATCAATGTGAATACAAAGCTCTTTTAGTGTATCTTGCTATATTTTCTGTGCTGCTTTTGGATATTACAAACTAAACTGGATAAGGCTGGATTAATACTTTCAGAGATTACCAGCAACTACATTCTTCATGCCCTGGTACAAAAGATAACAAGCTGCTTGAGCACTTATTCCTATATGAATATCCCTAAATCACCCCAAGATAGGGTGTGATATAACATGCTGCTATAACAAACTGCCATTTTTAGGAAGAACTTAAAACAAATGCCCAGCTAAGATCTGATTGCAAGTACTATGACATTGGTAGCTTTCCAACTGGGAGGTTGCTATTTTTAAGACAAAAAGTAAACAAAATAAAATGTGAAGGTACAGTATGGCTCTGATCTAAAACAAAGTTTCTCACAGCTTTTGTTCTCAGGGTACAGCACTGCAGGAATTAATAACAAGATGCTTTCCTGTCTGTTGATGCCTGCTGAACTTGACTATGGAAGGGCAGGGCCTCTTCTGCAAGGCAAGACCCTCTGCAAAAAGAATCATCTATTTTTGTGCCACTTTTTGCTTTCACACTTTTTCTATCCCATCTGAATTCTAAGAAAATCTCTGCAGGTCTTAAAAAAAATCTGAGGCACTTTTATAGATCTTGAAACTACCTGATTGCTACAAACTGCTTTAAAATATCTTCAACATCTAAATTAAAGGCTTATTTTAATAGAGAGACCTTCCAAACTATGCCTGTATGTCCATAAGAGCTTCAAGACAGGCCTGAGTAACTGTGGGGAATTACAAGTACTCTATAACAGCAGCTGCCTTAAGATTCCCCTCATGCTTGGCCAAGGCTATAGGGAGGCTTTCAGGTCCCAGCAGGCAGGAGGAGGAGGTGAAGCCCTTGGCCAAGGCTGGGCAGGGCAGGAGTGGCTGCCCGCCCTGCACAGGGCGCTGCTGCAGGGCAGGGTGGCTGTCAGAGGCTGCTCCCCCCTGCACTTCACCTCCTCTCCTCCCTCCTCAGCACTGGGCTCCCACCTTGTGCTCCTCGCTGCAAAGGCTCTGCCCTGCTCCTGTGAGCAAGGACACAATCCAAAAAGCAAAGAGAGCCATCAGCCTGCACAGAGCCAAAGTGCTGCTTTTTATTAATGTAACAAAATCAATCGCAGGGAAAAAGTTTGAGAAACTTTCATATGCAATGCTCAATAAACCCAAAAATTTTAGCAGAACCTTGGCAAATAAAAATGTTAATGCTATGCAGTCGCTGTAGTGATGTAACAGATGGATTTTTCTGTTTAGTTTTCATCACATTACAGACATATTGTTTGTATATAGCTTCTTTGGCATATCTTTCCAAGAGAAAGAAGTTGCTGCCTTTACAGATGAGGCATCTTTTTATGACTCTGTCTGTGCCCATAGGCAATCACTGCTTACCCTGGGTCATTTTTGCTCATGATCTTTTATGACAGTCATAGGATTTCTTCTAAAAAAGAAGCTGTAAAAATCAGAAAAATGTAATCATCTCTCAAATTCAAAAGCAGCTGACTGAAATCCCACAGTAGAAAACAGATGCAGAGGATAAACCAGATCAGAGCATGGTGGTGAGTACTGTAAAATGTTTTCTTTGTAAATCAGATGAAACACATGTTTATCAAAAAAAAAAAAAGGAAAAAAAAAAAAGAAAGACTACATAATATTAATTTAGCATACTAATTCAAACTGAGAAGTGATTTATTTGCTCTGCTGCCTCACTGAGAAGTACTCTAGCCCCCAAACCAATACTTGGGCTTGTCTTTTGGGATTGAAATATACTATAGCAAAATATATTTTCCATATTCTTGGCTTCAAGTTGTTTGTTCCTATTGATATAACTCTTTAGTCTTCCTTTTGCTTAATTTGAAGGGTTTTTTTGAATTTCAGTACTAATTTATTTCTAAGTTTCAAAATTCATGTTAGTAAGAAGTAATCACTGTGGCAATTCAAATATCATCTATGTTAATCCTAACAAACTGCATTCAGATAATATTAATGGGCTGATTTACAAGAAATAAAGCAGAGATGGGACTAGTCTTAATTCATCCTGCTGTGTTCAGATATTACCACACATATGGCAGAGAAGATTACCAGCAGTTCTGAGACCCCCGTGATTCTTCAGGCATAATAAAGCAGATTAATGACAGAGTAATAAGGTCAGCTCAGGTATAACACAACCTTTTCTCCTGGATTAGTTAGTTCAAAGCTAAATTTGGCCCAACTTAACACAAAATTTCCTGTTACTTGTTGATATGGTTAAATATTTTAGAGCAGAATAGTTGTGAATTCTGTGTCTGAAAGAGATGAAGGATCAACAGCCCAGGGGATTAAATCTCTCATTTGGTCTCTTGCTAGTTAAAGTTCTAGACAACAAAAAGTAGCACGTGCCTTCACACAACTGGTGAGAAGAAAAGGATTTGCTCTCCAGATTTAACAGCAGCGCTTGTGAAGCATAATGAAACAAATTGGAGAGATAGTACAGAATGTATTTCTGGTGAATTTTGGGCCATTTGGGAAGAATTAAACCAATCTCATGTGCAGCTGAAAATAATTAGTTTAGCTGCTTAAACAGACAAACTGCTTATTGTCATTGTGAGAAAGAAATGAAGACAGTAAACAGTAGGTGAAAAGAAGTTAATAGTGTATCTGATAACACAACTCTGTCCCAAAAGAATTCACTGTTAAAGAAGACTTATTACCTATAAAATTAAAGGCTATAAATAAAACATAAATTGTCCTTGAAAAAAGCTAATATATTGCCGAGATTTCATATACAATTTCAGGTTGTTTTCTGACAGATTAATTACCTCATAATAAAACCATAAAAACATTTAATTAAATGTAAAGTAAAAAGTCATGTACTCCCATGTAATGGAAACATCAGCAGTGTTAAATGCTGTGCAGCTGTAGTGAATATTTTGTTATACCTGTGTTTATTGAAAGGCAAAGCGAAACAGGTGTGGTCCATGGGGTAAGCAAGGGATTTAAGGTAAAGGATCAGGTTTCTAGGTCAGGGATAATTCCTAACATTTAATTTCTTTGTTTATGGTTGGACTGATTTATAAGCCTACATAACAAAAATAAGACTCCCTTCATAGCCTTGTGGGAGACTGAATTCCCCATACTTCAGAGTTAGAAAGTGCTCTGAAAATTAACCTTGTTAGTTTACATTACAATCCGTTATTATCTGGCTTGCAAACTGAGTTCTGTGCCTAGTTTTCTACATGATCAGGTAAAAGACAACGAAAAATGAGCTCTGAAGTTAAAGAACAGACCCTTTCCCACGTTAGCCTTTACTCCCTCTTTTCTCTTGAGACAGACAGACAGGCACACAGTTTTCTGACCATAGGATAGAGACAGCTGGCTTGGGGCAGGGCACCTGCCTTTCCATGGAGTGACCTATGTGAAAACCCAGACAGGGATGCTCTGAGAGCACCATAGCCTCTAGTGCTTATTAATCACAGGTGAAGTGCTGCTGCCTTCTGCATGCTCTGGCCAAGCCCTGTGTGATCAGGCATGAGAACGAAGAGAGGCTCTGACAGGGAGTGCACAGGTCTGCCCATATGTGCCCATTTCATTAGTGTTTGCTCTCACTAGGAAAGCAACTGCCCACCATCAGTGCAGGAATTGAGGCACCCTAATGCTGAAGTCAAGTACACTGAGCTGGAGAACGGGATAGGGAGCAGAAAGCCACAGGTAAAGCATCAGGGAGCTCATGTTGGCATCATCCAGGGAATGCTGACTGCCTCACTCTATTGCCTCTGTGCAAGAACACAGAGCCTTCCTGCAGGACTCTGAATGAAGGACAGATCCTTGTCATAAAGAGAAACTTCTTAAACCAGCTGATGAACACTAATACAGAAATCAAAATAAATCATAACAACCACAGATACTGGAAGCCTTTTACCACTCTGTTATCACACACATATGAAGCAGTCAGAAGGCTGCCTAGAGATTTAAAAAGGGCATCATATTGGAGTGACTTCTGCTACTCCAGCTGGAACATTTAAGAATACCCTTCTGTCACCATAACTTCTGCAGCCTCAAGAAAACATTCAAGAAGAATTAATGTCCCTAACCAAAGCCTTGAAAATATGCCATAATATTTTTCACACAAGAAAATAGTTTCTCAGGTTATTTAGGACATTTTTGGTTATCTTTACCACAATTTCATCTTTTACAATTCATTCAGGCTTGAACAAAATTGTTAGATACATGAATTATTCATTGTAAAAAGCAGAAGATTTAAACACTGGAATGCAAACAACACATCATCTGCAGATTTCTTATATCAATTTCCTGTACTTTCTGTCTTAAATCTCCCAGGCCACTTGAACTTTTACAACAACTGACTCTTTAGTCAAAGATGGTACCTTTGGAGGAAGAGACCTCTCATACTGACACAGAAGAGAGAGTGAACGTCTTTACTGCAAGAGAGGTGACAGGACTTCCTGCAGCAGTGTCTGTGGAGTGAGCCTAAATGCTCACAGCACGTGAAAACACTCGTGTGGAATGGCTCCTGATGGGCTTGCTCAAGGCAGATGGGAGGATGGGAGATGCTTGGGGTTCTGGGCAATATTCAGTTCATCAAACAGACAACTCAATAATCAAACAAAATTTATGGATCATAGTTTGTTTAAACCCAAGACAGAGACACTTCTGAGATCTTAAAAGATTGATTATCACTAGCTCAGTGCTTACTTATGACCGTAATGTGCCACTACAGTTCTGCCTCTTTGGCATAACAGAATAAATAGCATTGATTTTAAATAGGTTGTGGGAGGAGTGAAAGAGGGAAAAGAAAGATGCAAATAGAGGATAGAGTTGACTATGTCATCTGCAAAAAATGTTGGCTTAGAATTTAAAAATACTATAAATATTAGTCTTAATACAAAGTAGAATAAAATTGAAAGATGGTTTGTCTAAAAATTCGGAGGCTCTGCCAGTTGATATTTCTCAGATTGTTTGATGAATCCTTCCTTATTTAACTCCTTTCATCCCCATGCTCCAAACATAGCAGTTCTTAAAGCCAGCTGTCCAGACACAACACACTGATGGTCTTTGCCAAAGCTGACTCCTACACTATACAAAAAAAGGACAATGTATATCTGCAGTTTTCTAAAGGGATGGAACACAAGCAAACTTGAATTAGCACCATATTACAATGTTTAGCAATCTGTCCCAGCTCTGCACTGAATCCCTTCACTGGCATTAAGAAATGTCTTATTGTTAAGGTTGATTCTGTGGACATGAACCAGCATAGCACATTTTATTATTTCTCTTATTGGATTAAAGATTTTGCAATGTATTTAAAAGCACTGGAGGGCTTTCTTATGGAAGAAAGCTATAAAAGTGTATTTGAAGTTTCTCCTTTATGACAAACAGTTGTATTAAAATGGAAAAACTAAAGGGTATGAGATATAATTTATTTAGCTTTATTATGCTGAATAATGTTTAGATTAATAACAACTAGGTAGAAAGCATGATGTGAATGTGACTAAAGAGAAATACTTAAGCCACGTGTTAGTTACTAATAAGTCAACATAATTTTTGATGGCAATCCAAATATCTTAAGAACCTTTTACAAGTCATAGTCACTCTAGATGCAAAATCTGTATTTATTTAAATATTGCTTATCAAAAAGAAGATAAATATACAAAATCTAAGCACCAAAGTATCTGTATATTCTAATGAAAATAAGTTATCCAAAGTGAAAGTCAGTGGAAAGTTTTTTTTATGGTACATTTGAGAGATTTTTAAAGATTCTTGTGTCCCTAAAGATACAGATGGATTTGTACAGGAATTTTTTAAATGTTCTGAAAGACCTAAATGATTTGTGTACTTACAAAAAATAATTTATGAGAGAAGTCTTTGTCTATGATCTATTGTTCAGTTACTTATTATGAACTTTCTAGTTCAATTGAAGTCTTAAGTTCTAGTCCAGCACTCCATTGATTTAGGTAGGGCCCAGTATTGCCTCACAAGCTGTTTACAGGCCTAGGGACATGGCACTAACATACTAACGGAATAATAAAACTCACCTGTCTACATTATTCATGGGTAATTTTAAAAAGACAACCCAAATGTCACTGGTATTTATGAGAAGGTTTGGTGAAAGGCTGCCGAGCCCTCAGTATGGACACGAGCTACCAGAGGCCTTGACAGAGAAGGCTGTTTTTAAGTGAACAAATTTAGCTACCAATTAAAAATAAATAACCCAAATGTTAAGCATGGCATCTGTCCTTTTACAAAATGTTAAATATTACTTTTTCATTTGTTATATATCTCAGCATGACCAACTGAAATGTTACTGTTTTTTCCTGTGCCAAAAGTCTGTTTGTTGATTGATTACAGAACAGAAACTTGCACTTGTGTGATACCACCTTATTGACAAAGTTTACTTTTTGGTCACATGGGAGAAAAATAAGTCGGAGAAAAAATAAGTCATAGAAAAAATAAGGAAGAAATTCAGTCTTTGAATGTATTAGTCTCAAATGTAGAGTAAAACCAATTTCTACCAATTTTCTGTAACCTGCTTCAATATTTCTTATGTGAATTTACAAAAGTCCTGTTTGAAATAAATTCAGCTTAAGAATACATGTAAACACACACTTTACACATAAGTTAAAATTCCATGAAGTTCCAACTATTTATATATACCCACAATAATGGGCATTCTCTCAATGCCTTTTCTAATGGAGTATATTTTTTTCCCTTTTCTGCACACAGTGAGTTCCTTTTTCTCCAAAGGCTACTGATCTTACTGACAACTGCTGCAAACCATGAACATTTCATGCTGGTGCCTTATTTTCATCTGATTCAGTGTCTGAGGTACTGGTGGCTGCTATCGTTGTCCCCCAAAATAGTGCAGTAAAAGGCTACTGCACTCAGGAAAAGAATGGAGCATTGACATGAGAAAGCAATTATGTGGGAAACATTGAATCAAGCATTCCCAGGTGGTATATTTATATTGAGAATAAACTGTAAGGCAGCCAAGTTGGAAGTCTGTGAAACTTCCATCATTGTTAAAGGGCCACTGTCCCTTGGACTGGAGCTCCCAAACTGCAAGGGGATTTTACAAAATTTAAGATGAAATCCAAATATAAATTAAAACTCAAATCAGTAATTTTATGTCTTTTAATATAAACTTCCATCTCAAGTATTAAGAAGACTAACAGTCCTGTTATACAGGGGTACATAAAATAAAAGAAAATAAGAGTGGAAGTGGGAAGAAGTCATGCTCAGTGTTTTCCAGCCTGGGTTTTGTGAAATACAGAAAACAAACAGGAGAGGGGTATATCCAAAAGCAAGTATGTTAAATTTGTTTCCTTTGTGGTAATCTTCATAGACAGGTCAGCATTTTCTATTTTTTATAAAGAATCAGCTTGATTAACTCAACCACTTTCATTAAATGTCAATGGAAAGGAGTGAGTAACTGCTCAGATATAGGATCCCCAGGAACCCCAGCAGCAAGGACAACCAAAACAGAAAACAATGAGATGCAAAAATGAAAATAATAAGTGTAGAAATTTTGTACACACCACCAGCATATTTTTGTACACACCATGCTGCATATACTTTTCCTTTCAGCAAAATTTTTGAAGGCCAGAAATTGATTACATTTTGGACTTCATTTCAGTTATCCAAACTTACAACTGTTTCTCTCAGGTCTTTGGTCCACTTTCACTCCTCACAAAAATGAGAAGTCTCCAAATTTTTATTTGTTTAAATTTGCATATTTATATATGCATAAAAGTTTTAAAATGTAGGCTAAATATGCACATTTTCTTGTGCATGTTGTCACAAATTTGGGCAAGAATCAGAAGAAACACTGTGAACATGAAAACCAGAGAGAGAAATCTTCTCTAGACACCCTTAAACCCCCTAAATATCTGGGTGAAGTTTCAAGTCAGTTAATTCAGTTGAATTTATTCGTGCATATTGAGACAAACCTACTGCATATGTGCATGGAATGAGTTAGAAATCAAGAATAAATGTGATGAGCACAGCCCTAGTGGATATGTAAATACAGTAAATAGTGTTTTCATCCTTAAAACAGAAGCTGGTTAACAACAGAGAATGAAATTTGAATAGAAGCAAAATCAGAGTGACACTATCATAATCTTGGGACTTCATATATTCTTTTCAGGAGTCCCATTGAGTTCTAGTAAACATGCAGAATTATCTTTTTCTTAGCAAAAAGCATGGCTGGGCATGACTTGACACTGCACTTGCAAGAGCTCCGTAGGCACTGCAGTCACTTCATGGCAGCAAAGCCTACCTGCTGCCTGCCATTATCTGCCTTTTTCACACAAAGGAAACGCACTGTAACGCCAGGCACCAATTCCACCTGACAAAAAAGTGTGTGAGTCACAAGATGTGAAACGGTCATTAGAGAAAAAGATGATTCTGGTGAATAGCCAGAGCCTGGGACAAGTCGAGTTTTGGACACCAAGGACATTACTCATGTAAAAGCCTGGGCTTGGCTTCCCCCAGGAATGGGCAAAGTTCCCAGTCCCTTGAAACATCTGTTTGATATTACCAGACTCACTGGGGAAAGACTGAAGAAGTGCAGAGCTGGCTCAGAATGTCTCAGCCATGGAGGCTCAGTCCAATTTTCTGGCAAAGGGAGTTTAGAAGTTTAGGGGGCCAGAGGGGAAGAGGACTTGGAGGGTCATCTGGATTCAAGCAGAAATGAGGAACAAAGAGGTTCTAGGGCAGGAAGGATCTCCAAGGTTAGCCGAACAGCACGATGCAGATAGGGGAGTGAAGTCTCAGGAAGCTCTAGAGGCAAGCAGGAAGACATCAGGCTGGGCTGGGTGGAAATAGACCAAAAGAGAGCCACAGAACACAGGGGATGCACCACTGCTCCCTGTCTCTGTCTTCACTACCTGTACTTCTCAGTCTCTGCTTCCAGCTTATATGTGAGCAGGAGCTGCCCCTTCCTCCCTGCCATGTGCCTGCTGCTCACTCTTAATCCTTCCCCAGCTCCTGGAGAAGGGAGAGGGGACTGGTGTGGGGGGCCAGTCTGAACTCAGTGCCTGCAGTGGGAGGAGGAATATGGATGGGCTGAGGAGGCAAGGGCTTTGCCTCCTTTGGAACAGCTTTACAGCCATGTGCTGGGAATGGGAGTCCCCAGGGTGGAGCCCCAACCTTTTCCTGTGGGGCAGATGGTGGAGACACTGCCTGGGGTGAAGAGGCCATTGCCTCAACTACAGAGTGTGGGGGCAGACATGGCTCCTTCAGAGGCTGTCTAAAAGCTGGTGGGGCCTGGAGAAATTGCAGTGCTGGGCCAGAAGGAAACCTGATAAAGAAAATTATCCTAGTAAAAAAAATTATAGGAAATTGTGACAACTAAGGGAAAAAATGCATCAAAATAATTATACAAACTCCTGGAATAGAATGAGGAAATGGACTAAAAAAATTTGTGACTTTGTCCATGAATAAGAGGATACTTTTTGAGCTATACAGTGTGAATAAATAATTTCAGGATCCAAAAGACAATATCATAAGCTCGTATAATATCCTGAGTCAGAAAGAACCCACAAGGATCATCTAAGTCTAACTCCAGGCCCTTCACAGGACCACCTTAAGGTGAGGCTGTCCCAGTGCAGAGCCCAGCAGGACAATGCCCTCCCTTGCCTGCCTGGCTGTGCTGTCCCTGCTGTCCCCAGGACAGGGATGTCCCTGCTGGCTGCCAGGGCACTGCTGACTCGTGTCCAGCTTGCCACTGACCAGGACCCCCACGGCCCTTCCACAGTGCTGCTCTCCAATGTCTCATTCCTGTGTCTGTACCTCCAGCCAGGGTCCCTGGGTCCCCATGCAGAGTGATTCTATGAACAAGCCATTTCTTCAGATGTTCCCAACCTTGGAGATGCCCAGACAAATCACAGTGCTAGTTAACACAGAGTCAATGGAACTGCAGGGGCATGGCAGTGTACCTGAAATTGCTTTCATTTATAGAAATAGCTATTTTGAAGAAGTTTTGTAGATATTTTTTTTTAGTTCAGAATCCCAGATTTGGACACACAAATATTGCAATAGTTAGCTGATTTGGACACCCTTGAAGATCACAGTATATCAAAATTAATAACTGGCTGATTTGTCTAAGCTGGCAACAACAACAAAACTTGTGGTCCAGGGACAGAACAGATTGATTGCCCACAGCCAGGCCTGTTCGGGTTTCATCAGCATTCAGAGTTCAAAAATACAAATAAACCACCAACACCTGAACGAGGGAAGGACTGAAATAAGCTCAACACCGCTTTCTTTCTCCTCCTGCAGGGTGAGCTCCCAAGTTACCTTAAATCACACACCCAGCACGTGGTGTGCCTGGCACAGAGAAGCTGCCCAGACCTGGCCCTTTGGAGCGTGGGCTGGGGTGTGCTGGGCAGAGAGGCGCTGCCCAAAGCCCTGCAGAGCTGGGCATGGGCCAGGCAGTGGGGCACGGCTGCTCCCAGCAGCGGGCACAGCGGGACACGGCTTCCCACCGCTCGCCAGGACTGCATTCGTGTGGGGAAAGGCTGTGTGGCCTCTGCGCTGCGACCCAATAAAAATATTGCAGGGACTGAAGAGGAGGAGAATTGTGGTAGCACACAGCAAATAAAAGATGCAAAATATCTGCATCTGGTTGAAAGAAAATGCAGCAGCAGAGTCTGTTATCTGCATAATTTTCCCAAACAAGCTATAGAGCTGCACTCGGATTTCAAACCTGAGATCTGGGTCTTTTCTAACTGAAACAAATGGGTGTTTGCCAACTACTTCAAAGGAAATGTTTAAAAAGGAGACTGTTAAACAGCTAAGGGAGCTGATGTAATCATATTTTAACCCAATTATCCTTTCCAATATGTATTTGTCAGCATTTAATCCCATCTGCCATTGTGCTGCCCAAGTGCCTAAATTGTATTGGTCCCTCAAGAGTTCTCTAGTCTTGGCTAACCTAAACAATTTCTGTGCCATATGCAAATTTTAATTTGCAAATGTTCGCCCTCACTTCCAGACACTATTAAACAACTGGCCTTATTTTGGGCACTCCTCAGTTAATTTTTTGCCATTTTGGAATTTTACCATTTTTTTCTGGTTTATTTTCTACCACTTTATCAATCTCCAATCTATGCCAAAGATTTACCTCTAAACCCTTGAATACATAGATACTCTACTACCCCTTCTGAGAGACTTTGAAAAAATAAAACTAAGAAAGTAAAAATTACTTAAACCAAACAGTTCCTTTAGTAACTTTTTTTTGTTGACAATAAATAGTAAACTTAGGTGTTTTTTACTTTTCAATCAAATATTCCTTTTTATTGATTTTATATGTTGTTTCTATTTATGCAGATAATTCATTATTGTCTCTAGTTACTATTTTAGTCCATTTACCTGCAACTTCAATGAAGTCCCCTGGTTTCAAAGTATAAGTGTATTTTTAATTCTTTTTCAATAAATAGGTCCAATATCTGCTATCCAAGCTAATAAAAGTTCAGGTAATAGTATATCTTCTGATAGGAAATAATCTGTGCCTTAACAAAAATGATTTAATTCAAATGTAAATAAAACCATAGTAGGGCAAAGAGTCAGCTAAAGCAGTTACAACAGTGTTAAAAACACTCTTGCAGGAGAAAAGAATCTTAGTGTACATGAAAATAGTTCCAATTGGATTATACATATGCTCAAGTCCTATGTTGAGTTGAAGCTTGAGAGGGAAAACTGTATAAATTTCACTTGCATGACAAGTCTATTGATATAAGCCAAAGTGGAAAACAGTTTTCTCTTGCACCAAAGGAAGTTTCTTGCAGAACAGTAACTGAAGTGGTAATTTCCATTGATGAATATAGGTAGCAAAATTTATTTGAACATTTAGACCCTGTGTTTCAGAGACAGACCCATGTGAAGAGCAGAATTTAACATTTGGAGCCACAGGCATGGCTCATTACTATAAATGTCTGCAATACTAATCAAGAGAGATAATATTCTAGTCAGGATAATAATTATCATTTAACTGAATTGCAAATGTAAAAACCAGGACTCTCAAAATCCAGACATCTACAAATTGAAAGAAACAGGCATTACTTTTTTAACCACTTGAGTTCCTCCCCCTAGAGGACTACTGCAATGCTCAAGGGAGATGATTGCACGTTGCAGTGCAGCGCAGTCAACACTAGCACATCTACTGAATGGACACTGTACCTTGGGCCTGCTACAGCTTTTGTACTGGGAGCCAGCCAAGTTTACTGTATCCACATATGAAAAAAAAAAAAGTAGAAGATTCCATCAAGAAGCTCAAATGTGAGTTAAAAGCAACAAAGTGACTATGGTGTAATCCTTACTGCTTATATATGCCAGAATAATATCAACAATCTTTTTCCAGTACAACCGCCAGCGAGCAAGGAATAGTACTAGACTAAACACAGAATGTAAAAGAGCGTAGAGAATTGGGGTCTGTGCTAAAAGAAATGTGAAACCCCAATGAATGGAGCAGAATGAATTTCAGACCATTCAGAGCAGCATTATAGGTTTCCCACGTGGGCACTAACAGCTGAGTTCCACAAGGTTTTGGCAACAGTACAATTTGCAACAACAACAAAAAGAGTTTGCTGAATTATTTAAGCATGAAATCAACATACCTCAGACAAAATTAGCCAATGTGTGCTGAGCTAAATAACTTAAAAATAAAGCACTGAATCTGAGCGGGAATGCAGTGACTTTAATTCACCCCACTTGGTACACTCTTATTTCTCTGGAAATGCAAGGGCAAGCTACCCAAGGCAGAGTACTGCTGAAGAGCTTTCCATGAGCTTACTGGGGTAGGCTGGGAAGGGGAGGAGTTGTGTGAAGATGTACACCTCCTTCTCCTCCCTTCCTTTTGCTCTGTTAACTTACATAAATTCATAGTGATGTGATCCCTGCCATCCCTAGTCTTATTTGCTGGTTCATGTTGCTGTTCACAGAGCACAGGTGCCTGTTGTTTTTTTGGTAAAAGATAGCTTCGCAAGAAACGTATCTTTTCCTTTTCTCACTCCACTGATTTTCTTCAAAGGTGAAAAGAACAATCACCTTTTGCTGGGAACTCAAATTATTTTTGGATTAGGCTCCCCCCACTTTTCCTGTGCAGTAATCTCATGGTATAACACATACATTTTTTTAGAACTTCTGTTTCATACGGCATGGCCCTGCGTACATCTCACACAGGGAAGTTCTGGGAGAAATCGGGGGTGAGAACAGAGGCTGTAATGTATCCATGGGCCTTTCAGGATGCTTGCATTGTAAGCATCACACACTTTCATTGATGCAGAAGCACTACCCAGACCTTCAAACAGACAGGTAGAATAACCAAACTATCAAACATGCACAGCCATAGTGGTGGAAAACATGCAGCAGGTTTAGTTCTCTTTTAAAAGTAAAAAATTCAATTTCAGAGGAATTCTCTTGGGAGGAACAGAATCAGCCAGGAACATTTTGGACCTCTCTCCTTTGGGTAGGAGGAAATGTTCCTGGCTAATTCTGGTTCCTTTTGGCAGGAGGTTTTTCAGCCAGGGAGCATTTACCACATCTCAAGGGCAATGTAAGCTGGAGGCTTTGCCTTTGCCACAGCTGGGGCAGTGCTGCCTCTCTCATACTGCAGCTGGGAGGGGAGGAGCCCTGAGGCTGCCCTTCCTACTCCCTGCTCAGAAAAGAAGGAGTTGTATGTGTTGGTGGTGACCCATGACACCCATGAGGGGATGTGGACAGTGAAGACATTCTGCTCATCCCAGTTCCCAAATACAACCATCTTTTGGAGGTGCTGCAGAAGGCAACCTTCTCCAGAGATGGATGGTGTTCCTGCCAAGCCTTGCTGAAAGGGAATTCCATGGTGGTGGACAGTGAATCAGTTGTCAGACATGGTGAAAGCTCACAGCTCATGCTTCATTAACATTTGGCATTAATTGCTTTCTGTGGAGTGCACAGAAATTAAGCTCTCTTATCAATATTGTGACTAAGAAATTGTAACAGCAAAGTCTGAAACAGAGAACAAGATGCAGTAAAACTATCCACTAAAGGCAGAAGATGATTATCATAACAGATCAAACCATCATTTAATTACTTTAGTAATGATATGAATTAATTTAGAAATGAATGAATATAGCAATTTCTTACCCAGAAGGGTTCCTCCTATAGAAACAAATATTGTATTCAAATGTGAAAATCAATTCCTTTATTGCTTACTCCAAAAGTATTTGGAAATACTTTTGAAAGGAATCTGAATATTAGAATGAGGAATCAAATAAAATCCCAAACCCAACTACATAAAAAAAGATAGCCAGTTATAGGACTGAGTTCTCAGCTAATTAAGGAGGAGTCTGGCATCAGAAGATCACATTCCAGTGACATGACAGAAGAAAAAAAAATTTTTTTCTTTGGACACTGAAAAAGTCAGCTCTTTCTACTGCCGCAGATCAAGCATCTCAGCTTTAAAGAATGACAGAAAATGAACCTAAAACAACAGCCAAAAACCAACTTGATTCTATGAAAATAAGCAGCAGCAAAACTGCAATGGTATGTCCATTTTGAGACTGGCAAGATCTACCCCTTCTTAGTTATCTAATTCACCAGAAATACTAATCAAAATTTTTCTTTATCAGCACTGCTTCTACTAATATACACACACAACACATGGTATAGAGTTTCAGAAATTCTTGGATACTAAGCCCTCCACTCCCACAAACTTCACTCTCTAATTCTCCAGGGGGCTATATATTGAAGGAGTGTTTATTTTTCTACAGTGGTGCAAAACGAAGTCAGTGAAAACAAGAGCTGGGCCTCGATGCTCCTCTGAAATTTGCCGTCATACTTTGCAGCTGTGCAAAGCAGTAGGAGTGGGAAACTGCAGAGCAAGAGGTCACCAGTGCCAGCACTGCTCCTCAGAGTGTTCAAGGGGTTTGAATTCAGAGCCCTGTAGTATGAGCTATTGTTTCCACTGTTCGCCTCGTGGCCCATGAAGGCTGTTTAATGTGCTGTGGGAGGAGGGGTGCACTGAAATAAGAAGGGGAAGCTAAGGGCATGAGAAAGATTAAGGCAAGTGCTTTGGTGAAGGTTTTCAGTGTGGCTGTTTTCTCTATAGTCGCAAACCAAAAATAAAATTGTCCCTGGATTTTACATATTACACAATCCCCAAGACTTTCTATTTATTGTGCCTATGCTGTTTTTAAGACTAGCTCATACCCCACCTTAACACTCCCTTTGAGATGCACTACATGTGCACTCACAGGAGCTACAGTGGCACCAGTGCTGCACTGGATGATAAAGCCCCAGTGTTGCTGTAACTTCACTGGAAGGTAAGGATGTTCACTTTAAGTATCCGTATTTTCTCCTGAGACGCCTGCAGTGGTGTGGATTCTACCTGGACTAATAGTGTTGCAGTCCTCATGTGCACATCCAACTGCTGGTAAAGTTAAAATCTGAATCACATATTCTTTTTCAGTAATTGTATGATTTGTATAAAATGATTTATACTAAATTTCACTGCAGGTAAAGTAAACAATATGAAATTTTACCAGTGTCAAGAAGGGATTTTACTTTATTTTAACTTAAAAGCTGTTCTTCCAAAAATCACAGTCTCAGTTAGTTGAGATTCTGTTTTTTTCCTGCTATGCTAGAATAATTTTCTGTCTGATTTCAAAAAGATATTATGTAAGTTAATGGGTTTTAGTAATTTTCATCATCGTTTTCCTGGGCTGCTTTTGCATTGATTGATCTGTTTGGGACCCTTTATTTTTCGTTTTCTCCTGACATCCATAGAATCCAGGCCACAATGGCATCAATTCACTTCCTTATATAGCAGAGAATTTTTCCCTGTTTGTCCTTTATGGTTATTCATCCCCAGTGATCGAGGTCAGAGGCCCTTTTGGAAGTGCAATCTAGTGCAATTCTATAATACCTTGTAAAACATTTAAATCTTTTTTTATAATTATTTTCTCTTTCTAGGCTCAGTGCCATTTTCCAGTGGATTTAAAACTAACATGAAAATTTATAAATCTAATTTAGCAGAATAGTCTACACTAAAACAGTTGTTTAATTATTTCTTCCTAGGAAAATGAGCAGGAATTTTGAACATTACTTATCAGCATAAGCATCAGTATTATATCAACATCAGTACAGCAAAGAAAAGGTGACACAAGCAGTTGTGAGGATTTTTCGATCAGCAGACTTCCAGCTGCATGCTGAATTGTACACCTCAGGGAAGGGGAAGGGAACATTCAGATACAGATTCACACATGCAAAACTTCAGGTCTGCTATGTGGATGGCATTTCTTCTGCCACAGGAGCCTGCCTAAGTCCCATCCTACATGTAAAGCCATCTGGCAGGATCAAGAGCTCTACATCACCTCTGCACTGCAAACCAGAGGTATGACTTCTCCCTTAACTACACACAGGTGAAACTATATAGCAAAGCATACAACATATGTGCTAGACTACTTCTGGTATGCAGCCAATCCTGAAAATCCATCTCTTAATTTATTTTATGATTTTTACTTAAATAAGTGGAGCCAAAAGAACACATTTATTTTCAGACTCTTGAATATAAAAGACATAATGGTCTAAAATAAAATTAGACATGATTTAGGTCAAAAATATTTGCACTTGATTGCCTTTATGGTGACATATCTAAAAATGAAATATAGATTCTAAGGCCTTACATGTAAAAAAAATGGGTTGTTACTTAGTGCTATATTTAAGGAAAAGGATGAGATACTCTACTGTATCACTCACTTATTACTTGGGATACTCAATGCAGAGAGAACCAGAGCTGTGCTGCACACAGAAAACATAAAGAGAAACCTCTCCACAGTAACGGTTCAAACCAGATTATTCTTGCTCCTAGCCATACCTCATATTTTAATCTCTTTGTATTGTGTTATCTGTTTGGACTTGGATTTTCACTGCTCAAAATAATTTCCTCCCAGTTAACGGGTACTCGAATTCCAGGCCCCTGATTTTTACTAATTTTTTTCTGTTTGAAAAGCTCAGCTTAGCCTTTTGGCATGAAATGTCTTGTTTTTGTCAGGCCTTTGTTAGTTTGCAAGGCCTCTGCAAAACACAGCCTCATTGGCGTGAGTGGGGAGGCACTTTAGGAAGGTGGCAGCACAGCTTTCAGTCCCTCTTGATAATGCAAAATGGAGGCTCATACCCACATTCTTCCTGCTGGAAAAAATTGCAAGAAGGGTAAGAGAAAGGCAATAGGCTGATGGATCTGGTTTTGTTTTGGTCTAGCCCAAAGCAGGACAATTTTTCTGAACCATGGGTGTGCTTAAAGGTTGGCCTAATTTTTAAAATTTATTTTTAGGAGAGATGTTTGCTAAGATCTACAGTGTGACTCTAAAGTATTTTTGTATTTCATTGAGCCAGGCTGAAATTACTGTGCAGTATTTGCAGGAGGTAGGTTAGAGAAGGTCTCACTTTGAAGAAGAAATACTATCATGGGCTTCCCTCTGTACTTGTATGGAGAGGGGTGGCATGCAAAGCAGTGTCTGACTACTGACACGAAATAGCTGAGAACACGTGGTGCTGGGTTTGCTGTGCCTTTGGGTTAGTGTACAGAGAGCATTCACTGCTGAAGTCCTGATCACACCATCCATAAATGAGAAAGACTCCATTATCTAGCTCACAGGGATGCTGGGAGATTACGTAATGTTTGCACAGCTATTTAAAAATAAGAAGTACTGTGAATTAGGCAGTATAATTGCTGAGAGCAAAGACTTATCCTCTCTAAAGAAAATGAGAATGACAAATTCTAAAGAAAATTATTTTGGAGAGCATCTTTAACTACATTAATCTACACTATTTATCTATTTGCTAATTAAAATTATTTTAATCTGTTAGAACAGATCGGAACAATTTACATGAAAAAAGACACCTGACTGTAGTTGTCACTGAAGTGTACTCAATCCATTGAGAAAATCATTAAAAAGTTAGCACTGTACTTTCAAAAGTTCCCCCTTATTCCATGCCACATCTTCATAAGCTACTTAATAATTTAATTCTTTCTGTGTCTGTGTTTCAAGTTGGTTAAATCTGGGCTGCTAAGTGGTGCTTTCCTTTCAAGGGATTCATTTACTCAGGAATCCTCTTCACTCTGATTTAGTCTTTCATCTTGCATGGATGCTGCTTTACTCATCACTAATTCACACCACACATCACAGGCTACATCAACATCTGCATCTTCTGGATGGAAAGTTTTCATTTCTTCCCCTTTAAGAATATCTGTCATGCTGCAGTCCCAGTCATCAGCTCCTAACAACCTTCCCAGCTGTACAAAAATGCATTCTGAATAAACATTGGAAGGAAGGAAGCATAAATATTTGACAGCATTCACAGTCGAGGTTATTAAGCACTCTGAGTTTCAGAAGAATACTCAAGACTGTCTTCCAATAAAGTATTAAAAGTGATACTCCAAGTATTTTTTAATCCAAGTAAGCTTTTACTTGAGAAGAGGCTAGTAGTGCCTGGATATGAGAAGATTGTGGGCACACAGATCATTTATAATTTCATTTTAATTTTGTCTGGTTTTGTGATTATCATATTCTGATCTTTGTTACTTGGAATTTTGAGCATGCCCAGAACAGACATGGTAACAGAAGTTAAAATCAGAAATGAATTACTTCCTCCCTGTGGAGTTACTTAATGCTTATCCCATAGGCAAAACTTTAAGTGATTTGGTCATCTGAAAGACAGCTTGGTTCTCTCATTCTCCATCTGGGAGGTGTTTAATGCTATGGTGCTGTAATATAAAAACTACAGAGGAAAGCATTAAGATGGAGAGGGAGTTGCTTTTACTCTCTCTCAACACCTTCACTAGAACTCCGACAATTTTCTCAGTAATGTCTATGTGACTGCCCATTAGAGTATCAGTGAGGTAGAAAT
Organism: Chloebia gouldiae; assembly: GCA_003676055.1. Taxonomy (NCBI): domain Eukaryota; kingdom Metazoa; phylum Chordata; class Aves; order Passeriformes; family Passeridae; genus Chloebia; species Chloebia gouldiae. Next base: position 20,173,165 of record QUSF01000010.1, read on the forward strand.
GAAGCCTAATATGAACACATTATTGGAAAGCCAGCCTAAGGTGTTTTTTTTTCCCCAAATATTATTTTTAGCTATGAGACGCAACAGCTTCTTAACAGAATTAATAGATTATTTTAATCTGAATTCTAAAGTTTCTAGCTTTTCTTAGCAGGCTGATTTCAGAATAACTTAAATCACCCAATCTAAATTTGGTCCAAGTACATTCTTTTATTAAAGGATTAGCACAAATACATGTAGTTCTTCCTATATTTATATCAACCCCATTCATCTGTTACAAACTTCCTTGTCCACACCTATATCATAAAGTTATCATTGCACTGTTCTAATCTGTTCTCCTAATCTGGGCCCTACTAAATTTCTGGAAATTTTATGATCTGGGCTGCTGGAAGCCAGGAAATCCTTGCTCCAGCCCCCTTACACCTGTGCAGAGCTCTAATGCATCTGCACAATTAGTCCAGCTGGGGCTTCTGGCACAAGTGGCTGCACTGGCAGAGCCAGTTCTTCAGATTATAAAACATGTAGATTAGCAAGATTTTTCCAGTGATGTCAGTAGAACACTTCTGGTGTTAAAGCTTGGCTGGATAACATTCCACATTAAAACATGGATTTTTGAACAGACATTCGCCTAAATTTAATATTTTTTCCAAATAGTCCCAAACTCTGCAAAATATTGAAAGAAGTTACTTACAGACTGGATTTTTTATAGAAATCCCACAGAATTCCCATCTGAATTCCTATTGCATGCTTCCTTTCTTTTTAGCTTACTGTGAGATTTGCCATATAGTAGGGGACACAACTCCAGCAAATGTAGAACCTGCAGATGGTATCTACAGAGCATCCCCTATACAGGAAATTTTCCATTTACAGGAAAATACTGGATACATAACCAGGAAATCCTTCCTGCACATTTTTTTTTCCCTCAAATGAGGCTTCATCTTAGCATATTCTTTGGAATATGTGTGTGAAACACACAAACCTGAATTGCATACTGATACTGCACTGACAGTAAAATACAGCATGAGATAGTACAGTCAACCTGACTGTACAATTATAAACCTTCATAGAGTAAGAATTATCTTGGACATGCAAAATTGTCACATGCTAGCCAAAAAGCAGACACATTCAGCACTGAGCACTCAGTATTTAAGTACTTAATTTCTGTCATTGAATAGAGCAGCTCTAACTACAGGGCACTGTAAGAGCAGACATCAGAATAACCAAGCATGTCAGTACAGACCATAATGATAAGCTCCTGACAGAAAAGGACAAAATTTAGATAACTCACACTTCTGAATTTCCTGAGGTATAACAACTGTTCAGGCTGCAATGCAAAATGTACAGTAAAGTTTCAGCTTTACGTTTTTTTATAATGGAAATCCATATCATATCCTAAGCTTGATTATTAGTGAGAGCAGTTTAGAGAATATGTCTTTGGGTATTAGCATTTGTGTGCAAATGCTTGAGGTTATTTTACACATCACACTATAGTACATAACTGACCTCTGAGAGACAGAAAGCAGCAGGAAAAATCATACTTGCTGCCTTTAAGAAAAACACTTAGAACAACATGAGCACAAGTCATAAATGACTTGTAGTACATCAGTATTAAACTGATGAATCTGGCTTATAGCAAGCCAAATTTGGACTGCACAATCCTACAAAATCCTTCAGCCTGTAATAGCTTTATGAGCAGTACTACACAGCACAAAATTTGCCCAGGAACATAAATTCTAAAAAGAATATATTCAAATATGGAAGTTGTTTCAAACTTTATAGAAAAAATTTAATTGTGGATGAAATGTAGCTAGATAAATAGGGTTTATTTGTTAGCTAGACTCATATGCCCTGAATGTACATACATTTGAAAATCTTGTTTAACCTGATTTTTTAAAGTATCTTGTGCCATTTAAACATAATCTTTTAAATGTATTACAGCAAAAAGAACTCATATGTCACATATATTCAGCATCTTCAATTTGATAAGCTAACTAGTGCAGGGGCATAAATTGTATTTTTCTGCTTTGAGACTAAATACATTATTTTTGTCTAATCCTCTATTTTACACCGGATCCTTCTTGATGAATTTTAAAAATTCAGAGCAAAGAACAAGATAATTTTATCATTTCAAAAGGGGACATGTAAGTGGGCTACACCATTACCTGCAACTACCTGAGAAAGGCACACAACTTGCAGACGTACCTAGAGTGGATAATTAAAGAGTCTTGATGTGTGCATGTGTGCAAGCTTTAGTGGCATGTGTTACAGACCAGATAAAATGGCTACTAAATACTTACACGTCTTGCATCCAAAAAATTTAAGGCATGCACGAGATGAAACCCTGGTCCAGTTAAAGGCGAGGGGCATTTTCTGGCTGCCTTCAGTAGGTTAAGCCTGTACCCTGCAGTGCTAGGACATGCTGGAAGGCAATGTCTTCCTCCCTGTGCCCACGAGCGCGTGGCTGGCGGCTACAGAAGTGTAGCACAAGCTGTGGTGCAGCCTCAGTGATGCTCTCAGAGCTGCGTGCAGAGTCTAGCACCAGAACCCCAAGTGTTACTGCGAGATCAAGGCTTCAACCACACAGGCTCAACTTCCAGTCTGTCAGAAATGAGGCACTTGGAGCTTCAGTATAAGCTGTGTCTACCTATTCTGCTTGTTAAGCCAGAGACACCAAGCTCCAATCACTAATTTCATATTTGTTCCTCCAGAGAAGAAAGTAGATCTCACTCTAGGCTGAAAACCCCCTCACACCAAAGGACAATTCTTAAGCTGACCTACAGAGTGAGGCCAGGAAAACCTGAACAGGAACAGTTAGATGGCCCCTAGACATTGGTTTCATTGGCAATTGTTCCACAGAGAATCTGTGGTGCTCGTAAACATTACTGTGAATGCAGGGTTTGTTACAAGTGGATTTTATATAAGACATGTCAAAATGCTATCATTATGCATGGATGGACAGAAAGTATAAATTAAATATTTCAAAAAAAGATCAGGGAGTTCAGTTCAGAAACTGAAGTCAGCTGGAAAATGAGTCCTGCTGTCCTTGGAATTTCAAAACTATTAGGTGAGACAAGCATTTTGAGAAAAAAGAGAGGCTAAGAAAACAGCTTGTTTATATTTGAAAACTCCATCTTGATGAGATAAAAATTATGTCAGTTGTCTGTAAGAGAATCCTGATTCTTTCTCCAAATGAAATCTGATGTCTCAAGATAGGTTTGGTTGTGTTTGGCTCCTCAAATACAAAGAGGAAAACTCTTACTTCGGTCAGAATACATTTTTTTTTAAGATTTAAGACTACAATGTCTTTGTGTAACAAGACAATGTGTCTTTTACTGTACATTTCTCCATCTTGAATTAATTTCTACACTTCCCATAGCCAATAAACAAACTCCTAACAAAAACTACAGTATATGAAGCATAGAACTACACCATTGTATCTATGTTTTCATAACTAAGGAAACTGTAACAATACTATAAACTAAACCCAATCTAAAATAGCACATCCCAGATGGAACAGAAGGGATAAAAATATCTGTGAAGCTTTCCAAGGCTTACTATGCATGAAGCCATTTTTATGTGGTGGGTTTTTTATAGCATAGTGTATTTAAGTTCAAATTTTCTCTCAAAGAGCTTTTAGATGTCATAGCTAATACAGAAAAATGTAGAAGCTGTGGTTTTCAAAACTGCACTCCACCATTTAGGGGCAAGAAGGCAAGAAAGTAATTCAGCTCATTCTCATACAATCAGAATGTATTGATATATTGATATGATTCCTGGATTTGGATGAAAGAGGAAGTGGGACTCTGAAGTTCAGATGTTCAGTGGCTCATGCTGGAGAAAAATATTGTGACAAGCCCTGGGACAGACTTCTGTTTTGTCACTTGTTTTAACTCATTCAATACGTGCCATGGCAAATTGATTTCTCAAACTTTTGCACCATTCTAAGTTGAAAGCTTTATAAAGCACTATTAGCACCATTTTTAATACAGTCTCACAAATAAACTGATCTGACAAAAACTTACTTCTCTCATCCTCTGTTGAGCAATATTATTTACAGTACCATGGTTTCAACCTGTATTAGAGCTTTAAAGGCCATTCCCTCATTTTTCCCATGCCTGAAGTCAGGTGAACAACGCTAATAATTACTTGACTTACCCCTTTTAACATTTTAAACAATGGCATGTGAGATTTTTTTCCCCCCCAGGCTTCTGAAACTTTCTCAGTTTTCCTAGATTTGTTAAAAATAAATACTAGCAGTCAAAAATACTCTATGAGACACATCTCCTAAAATACTTGGGGTGAAATTTCTGTTCAATGTTGACTTTGGGGATGTTTAAAAATTCTCCTGAATAACTTAAAAAATGGAAAATATTTCATCCCATTAATATATGCTCTACTGCTTTCCTAGTTATAGAATTGAAAAACTTATTGAAAACATCTACTCCTCCCATTACCTGTTCATCTAGTAATTGTACATAATTGATTTAATATATCAATTTTAATATATTACCATTCTCTAATGACTATAAACTTTTTCTACCTTTTTTCCTCCCCTATAAACCTTCTATTAGTCCTACTTTTTTCAGTTTAATTTGCTGAATTATTCTTCTTTTAGATTTAAATACTTCCCTCCTATCCTATACATTTCTTTTTAAATCAGTATAAGGTTTTCTTTCCTAGATTTGAGGTTTTGGGTTTAGGGTTAAAAAAGTAAAATCTTGCCAACTACCGCTCAAGTATAATCAATATTTGTATTTCTCCCTGATGACTGAACTCATAATCAATTACAGATTTATGAGTATTAGGTGAGATTTTATTATACTCATATATATCTCAACTAATCATTTCATAATCAGGACAACCACCAATATTTAGTTCCAAAATCAGTTCCTACATAAGCATCAAGATGAGGATTACTATGGATTTCCCATGGAAGATGTAATGCTTATCAAGACAGGAAATGGATATTTATAATTTACAATTTTGAAAGAAATTCCAACATTCTCTGGCACAGAGGTTAGTGTCTGAAGGTCTGTGATCATCCAGTCAAACATGTTACACTATGCTCACAGGCAGGTTTTTCTAGGCATGCTCTTTGTTTATGTTGGTGTTTGCCACAGGTCCCCAAAGCTTCTGCATGCTGCCAGCAAGAGCACTTGGATAACTGATCTATCCTCAGGAATGTATTTTCCAGCTATGGAGGAATTTGGACCCCTCTGCCAAGTAGCAAGTTCTGATCATAGAGATTTAAGTACTAGCAAACAAATCTGAACATATGCTCACCAATGACAGATTCCAAATAGTGTTATTACTCAAACCCATAACAAAGAATTGCTTCTCGCATCATGATGCCTTAAACACTTTTGCTCCCAATACTTTGAACATAAATAAATAAAATCAAATCTCTCACACCGCCTAGGAAAACTCCATCCAAAAACTGTTCTGTTGTATGCAATTGACCTCTTTTTCTCAATCGCACAGAACAGGTAAATTACTGAAAAATTGTTGGAAAAACTATTATAATGAGAATAAAAATTATTTCACCAGCAGTTACAGCTGCCCAAAACATTGAAAAATTTGGTCATTAGCTTCTCTGCATTTTGGGTAACCCATCCATGTAAAAACCTTTTCCTGTCTTTGTAAAATTTGCTATTTTCTGTGACTCCAAAGTGATAGGTAAGCATAAGTGACCATTACAGTAATTTCCTGTTCAGCTTGGTTTCAGACTTCAGATTAAGTGGATGATTCTTTTCCATCCCAACCAGAATTTTTTTTTAAATCAATTGCTACTTGTTTTAGAAAAAGGAAATTTTTATAAGGGCTCTCCTTTACAAAGACTTATCCAAATTAAAGATCTCAACATTTTGAACATTCCTCATTTGTAACTAAAACCTGAATTAAAGGGGATGATTTCTAATGACAGTCTATGTTTTGTTACTCTTGCTGCTGAATTATATTCATTTTATTGCTATAATCTATGTACTTTCCAGTGACCCATATGACATCTAGGTCTGCTGCAAGATATACAGCAATTCCAGATCTTATCAAATATGTAAATCTTCATTTTAACTCTGGGAACTGAAGTTCACATTTGAATGTTTCACAGAAATATGCACTTTCAACCATGGCTGCAGGCTAGTGCTCCCTTGTGTAAGTCATCCATTTTTAGAACTAACTGTACAATTAGGCAGTTCAAGTCACGCAGAAGATCCATGGAATTTGTGCATATTGCTCATATGAGTGTTTTTTATGGTTTTTTTTGTTGTTGTTAAGCATTTCATAAATAGATCTGAAATGCAGATACATAGCTGTGTTGAAATGATCAAGGATTGCAAGGGAGGCCATGTCAAAGGACATTTTCCTTGGGTGACTGAAAGTCAGCGTGGTAAATAAAGCTAAATTACAGAAGGCTTTTATAATCAGTAAATTACAGTATTTCTTCTGTTACCACAGCATTTGGTAAACATTTCTCACATTAGGCAATTAAAAAGAAAATAGCACTGTTGTCTGGCAACTTTAGAAGCACTTAAGTTCAAAATGACAAATTAAAACAAAGACTAGAAATAAAATTATTGTCTTCTGTTGCTTTTGACTTCTGGTCTCACAATCACAAATCAGGGATGCAGTGCATCAAAGCTGCCTGGGGGTCACTAAGCAAAGTGATTTCAATTAACAATTGCATATGAGCAGCTACTACACCCAAATGAAAAAGGATGCTGGAGCACTTGTATATGAAATTGGAGGATTTAAACTGTTTAATAAATATTACAGTCTCAACAAGTTCTCCTTAGTGCTATTTGAAGGAACAAAGCTGTGCTGTAGCCCTGTGTAGAACCCTGACAATATTCAAATTTTCAAATGCAATGTGGAATATTCTGACTATCAGTAGGAGGAATAATCCTGTTTTAATCCTGTGCTAACTTTTGTTAATTATTGATGCCAAGTATATTCTAAATATAAATACAGAAATGAATGCAGGAAAATAACTCTTTTTTTTATACAGCCTCTAACCTGAGTAGCTTTTGAACTTCTGGCATGTCCTGCTTCCCTAAAAGATCCTTTGAAAGTTCTTGGCTTTGACAACTTTGTTTACAGAGCCCCTCATCCAGTAAAATATTAATTCCATTTAAATGATACCTGAGAGTTTCTAAAATATGTTTGAATCCCTGTAAATTATGGCAGTGTAGTTTCAGATAGCTTGGAAAATTGTTTAGGATAATTGTCCTCAACAAGCCAGACATTTAACTGAGTCTCCAGAACAGCCTTTCTTTGTTGATTTTATATAGCAACCTAATGCTAGACTCAAATTTGATTATTCAGCTAGTTTAATTTTAAAAACTATGGATCACTGTGAAAGTACCTGGTGCTTACTTGTTTTGAAAGTAAGGGCACTAATTAGAATGCAAAAATTTAGCTGCCTGTTTTTTAACATATTGCACTTAAGCCTAAAATTTATGTCACATCTCTCCCAGGAGTGGCTTTTTTGCATTTGTACTAATATCTTCTCTTTCCTTGTGGCCTAAAAATACAAGAACAGTCACCACTCTTTGTAGCTAGTACTTTTACCTATTTATTTGAAATTGAAAAATAAAAAGAAACCCAAACAAGAAAAAGTATTAAAAATGTTGTTTCCATCCTTCCTCTCGCCTTGCTCCTATGAACAAAACCATTCTAAATCAAAGCTTGGGTCAAGAGCCCTGTTTCACCCAAGCCAGGTTACCATTTTTACAAGCCAGCTCAACAAGGTGACACGCTTTGTGGTCCAGGCCACCAGAACTTCCCAGAACACATTGCAATTTATTAAACACTTGGAGAGAGCCTGATGGGGGAGCCAACCATGTCCCTGAGTCCTGTCTGCTGAGCAGTTTATTGACTGAGGTTGTCATATCAAAAATCTCTCCCCTGCTGGAGCGCTTGCCTGGTTCAGAGAACACAAGAGGATGGACAGGTTTGGCAGCAAATGGGCACAGCTCAAGCAATGCATGTGACTTATTCCATTTTTCTTCACAGCCCCTGTAGCTCTTTGCAGCAGCAGCTCTTTAGAGACTCTCGAAGGATTTCAGTTTTCACTATCATATTTTCCCTGTCCTGCAATCCACCTTACTTTATTTGCCTCCTATTCACACTGGGAACTCAAATTCTCTTACTCTCAATTTTTAACCCTTTTCCAGCAGGAGACTCCTGTGGATGTCTTTTCCCTGCCTAGGTGCCTCCTTTTTTATTGGTTAACAAAGTCTGAACCTCAAGGTGAGTTTTTTTCCCTTCCATTTGCTTTTAGCCAACACAAGTCTAATAGTGAAATGTAAAACCGGATCTGAGCTGTTTTTAATACAGTGTTGAGAGGTGGAGTTGGCTGGAGTTCAGTTTTGTGCTGAACAGCTCACTGTAGCTCAATAAAGACTTGTGTCTGTGTTTCTGTTTATATGGCTGGAGCAGAGCACAGAGTATGCTTTTTCATTTATAATCATACGGACACATGACAAACACCTCTTAGCTTGTAGAAAGACAGGTCATAAAATGAACTCCCAGGAGACTGGAAACCTACATTATCAGTCCTTTTTCTACTGGAAGCTACCCAACCCAATGGAAGTGTTTTTCATGGAAGTTTAGTTTGATATCTTAGCAGAGTCTAAGTGACCTGGGGCATACTCAGCATCATGTTTACTCAATGCAACTATTTTACTCAGGAATCAGCCAAGTAACACGAAAAAGAAAAAAGATAAGCCATAAATCAGGGGCTTTACCTTACTCCACAGCAGTGTTTTCTACATATATGCAAGGGGAGGAAGGATGATTGGGACTTACAAATTCAGGACAGAATCTATTTGGAAACCAGATTGTCATGCTTAATGCATAAAGCCCTGCATATTGCTGTATTCAACAAACACAAAAGAACTTCCAAAGCACATTCCATGCCTGGTTTGAACACATAACACAGAGTTAGAATCACAGGTAGTTATATTGTAGCCTCGTTTGTTATGGCCCACTGCGATCTTGTGCTACCCTGTCCCATAAAAACACCTGCCCTACTCCCACTGCCTTGTGCCAGTCCGAGTCACTTGGAGTCACCCCAGCTGCCACAGCCAGACTGTGACCCTCGGCAGATGTTACACCTGGAACTGGAATGGCCATAGCAGCAGGGACAAATACACACATTTCAGTGTGTGGATTCATACACATATGTATTCCATAGATTACTTATTAACATGTATTTAAAGCATTGTAAGATATGGGTAAAACCCCTTCTTATTAATAGGCATTTCCTTCACATCCTGCTTAAATTTTGGGCAGAAACGCTGAGAAATGGTGCAACAGAGCAAAATGGTTTTGCTGCTTATACTTTAGGACAGCCTCCCACAGTCATGCTGGGCTGGCAGAGCAAACTGTGCCACACCTACAGAGGATTACCCAGGTCATGCCAGGGAACGAGCCCACTCAACACTTCTCAATTTGTCTTTGGAGCAGGTTGTGCAGCGCAGCCCTCTCTGCTCTCATCCATGTTAAACACAGACTCTGCTAAGAATTCCTGACACATGCATATCTGTCCTGAAACTACCCACAATAGGGATTAAAGAGATGTACAGTTTAACCTCAATTCATAATCCTGCTTAAATCAGGAGCAAAACAAATCACTAAGAGCAATGACAGCACTGTTCTCAGCGCTCTGTATGTGACCCAGGCAGATCCCTTTGGAAGTACAGGAAAGGCCTCTGCATCTACTAAAGGAGCATGCTGAGTGTCCACCGAGTCCTGTGTGCTTTCCATGGATCCAGGATGCAAACAATAGTATGGACAGCTATCACAGATGCATTGAGCTGACTTTCTCAAAGAAATAACTTACTACACCAAGGTGGCTGTATCCCAGACATATTCCATATGTTTGATAGAGCAGGTCTCTCTGGAGATACCCTCAACAGCATCAGCAACTGTACCTTCCTTACAGAGCCTACCCCTCTTTCTGCTTTTTCATTAGCAGTGTTAGCAGTTTATTAGCAACTGATACCCTGACTCTGGGTGCCAGCTGTGTCAGGATGCTCTACAATCAGGATGCTCCATTTACTGGGAGAATTTTAAAATAGAGTGTGGCAGTCATTTTACAGCTGAGATCACTAAAAAGCTGAACTACAGGAATTCCATCCTTCTGGGAACATCTTAACACTTGCAGTTTACTGGGCACTTGTGATCAGTTCATGTCCTTATTCAGGACAGAGCTGACAAAGCATAGGATTTTTCTTTTTTTTTTTGGACAGTGAATTCTTTCTCCTATTTTAGTGAGGAGATGGAATTTCTGTAGCATTCACTAAGCCACAAAGTTATTCCAGTAACAGTGTTTGTATCTAAACAAAATGAGGACCAAGGCAGATACTGTGCACCATTTCCCACCATGCTGAAATGGGTTCACACTCAGACTCAGTTTTTATAGGTGCCCCCTCTTTGCTTTTATATTAAAGAGCATCGTCTCTTCGGGAGAGATAACTGGAATACTATTCCCTGCCAGAAATGTATGGCTCTAGAAAAAAAAAAAAGATTTTAAGGAAAAGCCTAATCCCATTACAAGGTCTGATGCAGCTGCAGGAGAGATAAACTGGACAGCCATTTAAAAAATTTAGATTGGTTATAATGGCCCAAGCTAATCTGTTTCTTACTCACTGTATTTTCTAATTCCTTTCCTAACACATTGCCTACAGAATTTCATGGCAAATTATTTTTTTTAAGCAACATTATATGTTAGCAATAACCAGGATGCTCAGATCTGCACTTTCAGAACACTTGAAGGCATGTTCAGAAGATGAGGTTTTGCACCAAATTTGTCAGATGGGGGATGGGTACAAAGTTTATATTGATCAGATTTATTAATACAAATATTTTCTCAGAAATGTGATACATAAGCTGATTTCTATAGAGGAGCGCTCTCGGGCAGCTGAGAGCCTTGGCACAGCCTGGGCTGGGCGCTGCTTTGTGCCATCCGAGCGCCCTGCTGGGCTGCAGCACAGCTCGGGCTCTGCTCTGCCCTGCTGCACACCGAGCAGGGAAAAGGCCGTGCAATTCGTTCCTTTTTCAATCTATTCTCTAAAAGCAGGGAGTCTTATTTTCCTTCTTGAATTCCACAATACCTCATTCTGGATTTAGAAAACATTTGTAGGAAAAGTTTGCCAGAAAATGCAATTCCTTCTCCTGCCCAAAAATGGGAGTATTTTAAATTTTTTTTCCTCAGGAAAATTTTGGTTAATTTTGATCTAGCTTTTTAACATTTCATTTCCAAACAGAAACAGAAGTCACAATGAAAAAAAAAAATTCTCATCTAAAAAAAAAAAATTAATTACTACTTTTACCAGACAAAACTTCTGGTTTTGATTTAGACTCCAACTTTTGTTGGCACCAATTTTTCAGGCAAGACATTCCAGACAGCTTGAAATTTGAAGATAATTTGAGAATTATAAACATGACCACCTACCAGATCTGTAAAAGCTACTTATTTAAAAGTTTAAAAACGTGCATATCCATCCATGCAAGTAAATGCCCATGGGGAAGACTTCTTTTTATCTGACATAATGTTGACAACAGCTTCTTAATCAAGAAATCTCAGGCTCCCAATAGTCCCACAGGGAATGCACAGAGAGCACTTTGTGCAGGGAAGCTGAAGTCAGCCTTGCCATGCAAAGGTTTCAGAAGCTCCATTGAGCAGCATGGACATACCACGAACAGTCTGGAATAAGAGACCCACAGCCCCTTGGCTCTTGGGCTTTCCTCATTTCCATGCTCAGCTTTTCCTTTTAGGCAGTCTACATGTCACGGGTTAGCAGATCCATCTTTTGTAAATACCACTCCTACCATGCAACTTTCAGTGTTATATTTTAAATCAAAATACATATTTTTATCCAGATGCAGAACACAATTGAATGAAAACCTAGAATCCTCCATTTTAGCAGACACACTTTAGTCTCCAAAAAACATAGAAAATAATTGCCAATGTCCACCTCGGTGCAGATACATTTCACTGTAATCCACCCCAATGCATTTAATTTCTTTCCTTTCTTTGTTCTGCCCTAGTGCCATTTAACTGTCTCCCTCTTTACACATAGCCACACTGCTTTTATATATCCTTCATCTTATAAAGTGTGCTTCACCAACAGGCTAAGTAAACATTTACAGTGATATATAACACTTACTGACAACGTCAAGCCAAATAGACTGTGATCCAAGAACAGGCTTGATTTCCCTCAGTCTCCTCTCCTCAGGCAAAAGCTTCAGTGAATAGATGAACCCTATTCTGCACCTTGAAGGTCAAAAGAATAGCTCTGACAAACCAACAGGGAAACAAATTCTGGGGCTGACAGATTTCCTCCAAGAACCGTCCGCCTCCAGCATCCCAATAACTGAACTTAAAGATTGCTAAGAAAAATAATCCATTTATTAGGTGCTAACACAGCATAGAATAAGAAAAAATCACTGATGCCCAGATAGTGGGCATGCAAACTGCAGCCCCATGGCTTCTAACCAGCATTTCACATTAGGCTACTCGGAAGCCTGGCATTTGAGAGCAGCTTCTTGTTGGTGTAACTGGGTTTTCATGCAGTTCTACAAGCTTGGCTGCTCTATTATGATTTTTTAACCCCTTCAACAATTCTAAGATACTTAAATATCAGCTTGAATTAGCAAGTTGCAATAAACAATCCCCTGTGTACTATTTCTCGTCTCAGAGTCACGCATTTATATTATTAATATCATTATTTAAAACTGTTTAAGAGACAGTGCATCTGCACTCACTTCATGGATTTCAGAAGTAAGGGATTTGGGTTCTTTTTTTGAAAAACTAACTAAGAAACATTTAAAAATCTTTCAGAAAGATAATCCCCTATTTCCAATCCCCATCTCTCTCCATTTGCATGCCACAATCTTATGTCATAGTGGCTCGGTTTTTTTGGGTTTGTGTTCTTTTTTTTTCTTTTTTTTTTTTTTTTGTTAATGAGGTAAAATAATATAGTCCTGTACAGAGAATTCATTATTTCAAGTGCTGTCGTATTTTTACTTACTGCTTAAAACAGTGAAAACTAAATCTGAGTCTTTTCTGCCATATAAATAAACTTGTATGTATCTTATGAAACTCTAGTCTTTTATTTACTTTAGTTTATTTCTGAGTCTTCCATTTTCATGTTTTTCCCTAAGGTAGTAGTAGATGAACCATAATTTTATTACAAAAGATGTTACCTATACATCTATAAATTATTTCCACATTGCCAGCAAGCCAGCATGGAATGAGAGTAAGAGATGTCTGCTGTAAATTTAATATAGCTGATTATTTTCAAGCAGATGGACAGAACAACAAATGCTATAGCAAACATCCATCTAACCTGTCTGTTCCAAGTATTGCATTTCTGCAACTCAATTTTATTTAAATGTTAGGAAATTCTGCTGTTCTCAGTATGTGCCAGAATGCAAAGCACTGATCACTCCAGAACAACCATTAATCCAATCTGTGGTCAAGGAAAGAACATTGACTTTCAGCTAATAATCATTCTGGATTACAGATAACATGTTTATAAAATGAGAGGGATCCACGTCCTTGTATCTTGGTCAATGAATCCTGCAGTTTTATATTTATTTTTGTCTTAAAAATCTATATTCAGACTCTTTTGTGAATGACCCTCCTAATTTATTTTCTTTTTAAAACAAAATCCAAAAAAAAAACCAAAAAAAAAAAAACCAAAACAAAAAAAACCCACCAAAACCCAAAAAACAACTTTATCTCCTCCAGTGACTTCTGCATTTATTTTCCAGAAAGTGTATGAGGAAAAAAATACCTCTTCAATGCACTTGGGACATCACTTAAGTGATGCTATCCAAATAACTGACCCACTTCCTAATGACTTTGCTTTTAATTATATCAACTTTTTTTTTTCCTTTAAAAGAAGACAGCAAAACGACAACAAAAAAAAAAACACTAAAACAATACCCTTCCCAAGAACCCCAACACAGCTTTAGATAGGAACACATTCAAAGAGTTTTCCAGGTAGTGTCTGAAACTTTCTGGGTTGCTTTGAAAGTCCAACTGCAAAATTGCTTTTCAAGTTTTGGATTTTTGATTTTCATAACAGACAGGCTTTTTTTTTTACACAGTCCCCGCATATTGCAGGGTTAAGAGCAATTGAATTTGCACCATGTAAACAATTCTGGGTTGATTGCATGGAGGCTTGAATGGCATTTCTTTCAGCTTCACCTTTGTAAGGTAGATTTACTCCCTTCCAAATCCTGCTGGCAAGAGAAATACAAACTTGCCAAAACAGACTGGTATAGCACATGCAAGACAACTACAGTAAACACTTTGGTCAAGCCTGCATTCTAAAATTCTTAGGGAATCTTTTTAGGGCTTTTTCACAGTATTTACTTCATTCTTTACATGAATAATAATAATAATAAATATTTTCAGGTCTCTCCATAGCAAAGATAAATGAAAACAAGATCTAAGTTCAGCCACATTTGGGTTTTTTTTTTTTTAAGTTAATTTCAAAATCCTTCTCATCCTCACCTGCCCTCCCATCCCTGTCCTTTCCCAGGCAGAGGCTCCGCCCTGCTGTCCTGCTGAGCCCTGTTTGCAGCCCTAATGGTGCAAACAACACTTGACAAGTTCAGGGAAGGGCCTGGAGCGTACTTTGGGTTTTGGTGAGAGTTTTCTGGTACTGCTGCTTGAGCACTACTGTGACAGCCATGTGACCCTCTACTTTGCAAATTTGTGGTGGAAAAGAGATACAGTATCTTCTGGTTTGGCTAAAAATATCCTATAAATATCTACAAAGTTATTCATGGTGTCCAGTGTCAGGACTTGGAAGAAAACGAAATCATACACTGAGATTAAAAAAAAAAAAAAGTCAGAAGTATATAGTAGTATTCATAAGTTTTTGCTCTTCAAAGTTGTGTTTTCCTCACTTTATAGAAATACTTTCTAGTTAATTTATTTAAATATCTTAGCCCTGTCCACACACCACCTAGATTTCATTTCTTACCCAATCAAAATACTGATAAGATACAATACAGGGACTGAATGTTTTTCAGTCAGCTTTTTGAGTATTTTTAAGTATTTCAAAATGAAGTACATAAAGAAAATACCTTAGTTTTACTCATCATAACCCTGTCAGAGGTTAGAAGGCTTTACAGGTCAGTTTCCCAATGCAAGATAAAGACATATTCAGCTTATTTTTCTACTTTTTTTTTTCCTTTTCCTTTTGTTTTTGGCCATACAAAAAAGAAGACCTTCATAATGTGTCAAGTAAAAATTAAGGTCTGGCACATGTTCAAAACATTAATCACTCAAAATTTCAGTTTAGGGAAAATTTTACTGCAAAAACATGTCTTTAAAATGAAAAAAGTTAACAGTATTTACAGTATTAAAAAAAAAAAAACAACCCAGGAAGTCAAAATTTGCACTATGTGGTATGAAAACAAGCCATTTCTGTTGAGGATTTGAAAGAGGTACAACTTTGATTTTTTAATGAAATTGGCAGTGCAATAATGTCATTGACATAGAACATGGAAACCCCTCATGTTAGTTCCTATATTAAAATTGTCCTCAGTTTATTACAAAGAAAATAAAGAGAGATGAAAGTCACTGTTTCCTAATGCTATATATTATTTTAAATTGTTCAGTAAAGTAAGAATCTGCAAGAATTTCTACCCATCTCCTTGAGTCATTTGTCCTTTTACATTCTTCTCCTGCTCTATAAAAAATGCATAAAGTTTCTTGCTACTAAGAGCAGCAGTAATTTTAGTGGTCCTTAGGGATCCCTGAGGCCAGTGGAAGATGTAGAGTCCTTTTCCCCTTCCCACAGACTCTGGGGTACACCCTGTAGGCGTTCACATGCAGGTGAAAGCTGTATTGGCAATATTACACTGGATTTTGCACCTCAGACTCAGCTCCCTGGTGCCTGGGGCCAAGAGGGAGAATAGAACCTCTCCTGTTCTGGAGCCCCATGCATGAGTTCTGTCCTGGAGTGGGGGAACCTGCAGCCCCCCAGCCAGCCCTGCTGTGCAATCCCAGCAGCAGGGAAACAGCTGCCCTCCACTTCAGCTCCTTTTCCTTCTAAAGCTCATGCAAGACCCAAATTCTACTCCATATTTTAGGAATATGGCAAATATGAGTCCAAACAAAAGTATGGTTCAGAAAAAAAAAAAAAAAGACTAGTTACTTTAAATGGCCACTGAATTAAAGAAGAAAGAGGCTAAGAACAAGATGTCAAAGTAATAGCAATTTACAGCTCCAGTGTGTTTAAAATTGCAGTAAATCAGAGACAGATATTTTGGCAGAAGAAACCAGAACTACTCTAACATGGGTAAAATTTCCCCATCCATGAGACTGTTAACTTGTATTCACTCATTTTATTGAATATTAGTCATTCTACACAAGCTCACAATTTAAATTTATTTCATACCACCAAACAAACCAACAAAACAAACCAACAAAACCCACAATCAAAAACCAAAACCCAAACCTAAACCACCAAATTAGACAATCCCCATCTGAGAGGAGCTTCACCTTTTTTGACCTAGTTAAGTAGAAATAGTGAGAATGAACTGAACTTGGAAAGCAAGAGAATTGACTTTATTTCTAACCTGTAGCTTTGCCAAGGCTGAGAAAGGCAGTGGCAAAATACTCAGGGTTACAGATGATAAGTGACTGTGAAAAGGAATCTTTGGCATCTGAAAAGATGGAAATAGCTAAGGAAAAAAGGAAGCTGAGGCTGGGGAAGAACTTTGAATGAGATAGTGCCTTTCCTTCAACACTAAAGTAAATGTTCTTCTTGAAAATGAGAAACAAGTATGTTCATTTGTCCTCTCAATGGCAGAAAACATAATTTTATATAATTCATTGGTCTCTGATAGATCCTTATCTGAATTCCATGAGGAGGGCTCTGAATGCAAGAGGATGATCTATTTAACTCCAGAATATTTTAGTGAAGCAGAGAAGATAGAGAAGACAGAGACACTAAATTACTGACAGATGTGACACCATCATCCCTGGTAAAACACAAACTGAAGCCCACAACCTAGATTATGTTACTGACTACTGCAAAGCCATCCTTTCAAAGCCAATTATGCCACCAGTTAAATACACCATAATGAGAAATAGATCAGCAGCTTTGGACATTACTTGCCTCTCTCTCTGTTTTTTTAGTGCACCAAACATCTCCTTAGCATGCAGGACAGTTTGGGGAGGAGGTTGTGGCTGGCAGGATAAGGTACTCTGGTGAACAGCTGAGGTCACAGTGCACAGCTTCATACCAGGACAAGGATGTACAGCTTTGGTAACACAATCTCAGGAATAAAACACCAAGTGGGAAATGAATTCTTTCCAGCAGGCATAAGCAGGCTGTATTCTTTTTCATGAAATTGGGAGTTAAGATGGTTGTCTAAAATACTTTACAACATGATCTGATCAACAGGTTTAGCCCAATGCAGACAACAAACTGAATGATCTCTCTTATATCTCTGTAAGGCTCAAGGGCAGCGAGAAAGCTAAGTGAAGAACATGAAGAACACTTTTGTCCTACCAGTCCTTAAAAATTAAAGGGAAAATTTAAAAAATGTGATTTCTACCTTCCTGAACCCTTAATTAAAAAAAAAACCCGAAAAGTCCAGGCAGAAGGAATGTACTAAAACTATCTGAAAATACAGATTAAAAAAAAACAAAACAAAACAAAAACAACACTGTCACAAAGACGTGTATAATCTAGTTAACATATAAATATATAAAGCAAGTCAAAAAGCTTGAACAGACAACTGTGCATACTGCCAACAGAAAATTTCAGCATACCATACATACATCTTCAGTATCTTCAGGACTCATATGACAAAGTCACTGTAGCCAAATGAAAAAGAACAAATGTATAATTCATGAGGAATAGCTTTTTAACACACCAGAGCTTTTGGCTGTCTAAAAATAGAGTTGTGAAACATAAAAAGCAGTATTATTGTCTCTAAAGCTACAATAATATTTTATTTTCTTAATATTTTTCTCAGTAAAACCTATGGTTTGCAGTTCATTCCTATCTTTTGTAGACCCTTTTTCTCCTGTTGATTCCTTTACTGGAAGGCTTTAGAAAGGAGTATGTTTACTAGTAACATTCCTTTGAGCTACATTTATTTTTTTTTTATTATGGCACATATTTGACACACAAAATGTGTGTCACAAAATGATCACAAATGCAGAAAAACATATCCCCCACAGTCAAATATTTCTCCTATGATGCACCCTGTATATAAGATAAGGCAATGTTTGAAAATTGATGCAACATAAAGAGTGTCCAGCCTGACCTTCAGCTGTCCTTTGCATACATTTTCAGACATCCATCACCTTTTGCTTTTTTCTCCATTCAATGTTAACATCTGGTATATAAGTGAATTGCAATGTTACTACAAGAAATAATCCAGTTTTAAAGTTTGTGCAAGAATGTCCAAATGACTGGACAAAGCTAGACAACAGCAGCAAATACCAGAAAGGAAATACATATGCACACTCTGGTAAAATAAAAACGCAGTACTTGCAAGATCAATTATAGATGATCTCACTTTTTTTTAACATAGTTGGCAGGTAGCTTTGAAAAGGAAAACAGATGTCATCTAGCTGACAAGAAAGCACCTCTTATAGAAGATAAGACACAAGTATCCCGTTCAAGTTAAATACTAGAGACTTACATCTTCATGGCAATACACATACTCCAAACCTGCTGCAGCCCGATGGACACACAGTAGCTCAAACCCAGAACTGTCAGGCTATATTATTTTCAGTACAGTAATTATTTCAGTGACCTACTTTTTCTGTGACCAGCTTCCTACTCTAGGCAAGAATCAAAGCATAAAGCAGGAAAGTTTCATTAATATTATCAAAGATTCCCCCTCTAGTTTAGACTCTACGTTTGAGTCAACAGGAAAGAAACTTGATGTGGACATTCTTGGTGAAAATCTATTGCACACCAAAACACAGAGGTTACAGAGTCAGTGGTTTCCCCTGTAAGAAATATGTTTTTATGTTGATTCTTCCTCTATTTTTTTCCAGGATGTGGAGCAGTGCATATACTTTGGCCAGCTAAGGACCCACAACATAAGAAAAATTGTGTGACTTAACCCAGCTCATTACTTTAATTTTAAAATGTACCTTCGGTTGGAGAAGTGGTCTCAGCATAAATGTCCTGCACTTATTAACATAGGTTTACATTTCACTATTACCCTAGTTTCTTCCTCACTTCAGGGGGAAAAAAATTCCATTTTTGGTGCCATGTAAGAGGCAGCTTATCTCCCAATTGCACAGGACCTCTTGAACTAAAAATACATTTGGGCAAAAGAAAGGATATGGTTGGGCAAGGCTCTATCCTTTTGTATCATGAAAGGGATGAGATTCCATCCCAGTGGATTGGTTTCCTACCAGCAGCTGGTGCTCACCACAGGAACAGCTGGAATATTCAAACCTTCATCACTTTTCAGGTTGTGAAAGCTAAGGACCAAATTTGTCCCTAAATGAATCTTTTGCATATCTCACCAATAGAAGCATTAGTTGATTATTTATCTTCCTAGGTGGAAAGAAGCCGCTTTCCCAGCTGCCTGGAACCATTTCACCATCAAAACTGTCACTACTTTTAAACTTGCCAAGGGCTAGTTCTCTGAGCTCCATTGTCACTGACTCATCAAATCTGAAATGATGTCTCTGACCTTTGAATCAGTTGTCTTATTTCTCTTTTGACACCAATGACAACTAGAGGAAAAATGTAGATGAAACACTCAGAAAATAACAGTGAAAGCAAGCTGACAATGCCAAATCCATCTAGGAAAGCATCAGTTCTTAAAGATGCTGAATGGTCTGTGTGAAATAAAGATGCTCTCATCAGTGCTGCTTCTTTGGAATTCAGTTGTAAAGCTCTAAATATTTTGACTAAAAAAAACTAAAAAGCAGAGGGATACCTGCAGCCTTCTCCAGTGACTTTCAGTGCACACAGGAGTGTCAAAGACCTTGCATAAGAGCCAGTTTTACATAAGGCTCAAATCTCCTGTACACAGTGAGGCCAAGGAAGGAAATCTTATGGAACACTGGGGAACAGCCAGTCCTTTTCATCTGTCTCCCACCACTGTTGCATTCACTGCACCTAGCTAATTGTTACTCTCAAAAATCAAACTGTGAGGATGCTTCCCCCGGCAAAATAATTTGATCTGTCCATGTCCAATATATTTCCCCTTCTGGATCAGTTAAAACGCAACAAAAAATATTCAAGTTGTATGACATAGTGCAATATATAATTAACTTTGCACAAAGCCCAAAGTTTTAAACTTGAATGCTGATAAATGCTAAACTGGTAAATCCCAATTTGGGATTATCCAGCCTGAAATGCTGTGCTGAACTTTAAACAGTCAAAATTCACCCAAGCTATTGATCTGTATGATGGATCTCCTTTATGAATTATGGTCCCTTTCATGAACCCCTTTGTGCTCTCCCAGGCAAATGAAGACTTGCTTTCATACATTTAAGGGCTAATATTAACCAGGGAGGAAGGCAGCTCTTACATTTGCTCACAAATCACTTCTGAATAACTCTTCCTCCAGTGTCTGTATCTCTGATCTTTGGTCCCCTTGCAGTGTTTCTAACATAAGGACATCAACCCTCATTTTTTTTTATTTTCCTGTTTTCACTGGCAGAGATTATCAGAATACAGTAGCAAACATTTCAATAGAAAATAAAATACAAAACTCAAGGGACAGCGCTACCTCAAACTGCCAATTGCAATAAAATGTGAGTATGCAATAAATCTCAGCAAGATAAAACCATTCTAAGATACTGGTAAAAACTGAGTGCTGGAAAAAATGGACTGTGGTCATATGAAAAAGAAGAAATGCAAAAGGAAGAAAGAATTACTGCTACTTCTATGACTTCTTGAATAAACGACCTATTTCTAATTTAAAGCTGAATTCTCCCAAAGAACTCATATCATTACAGATTTTGTATATCAAAGTTCAAACTGCAGGTTATTCTGATATTGCTGGATATATTAGAGAGAAAAATTTCCTATAAATAAGCAGACATAAGTATTGAGACATTGATGATTACTAAATGTCAAAAAATAATGCCAAATTGTAAAACAATATATTTAAAGGACTGTAACTGCATGATGCTGCCTCAGAATATGGAATTCATGTACAGAAATGGAAAGAATTTAGTTCTGAATCAAAGATTTGTGTTCCAAGCTAAATTGGGCATCAGTGTATTCATACAATGTGGGGTAAAATCCTAAAAGATAATTACTTGCTCCAAACAGAAATTTTTCTCACACCCTTTTCCAACCAGTCTCAAATTTGTCTTTTGAAGTATCCTGTCTGTGCTTGATTTGGGAATTATTTTAATTTCTGTTCTTTGAGTGAGGATGGTTGGTGAGGAGGTTTTACTCACCAGCTTATAGGCACTAAATTATATTTTACTTGATTTCTTGTGCTTCCCTTTTAGTGATGTAAATCTGTCTAGTTGTTTCCAACAGGAGCTTTTGGATAGGTTTTCATGGGAACAATCTAATTATAACTCACATTTTCAATGCAATAAACTATATAACAATGATATTTTTACCTCATACAGCCTAAGAAAAGAGTGACAGTGAGCACAGTTTCCCATTCAGTCTAAAACAGTCTATAGTTAAAAAAAAAAAAGAAAATCACAAACCAAATTTGAATATTTATTTGATTTAACTCTCTCCATTTAAAAGTTCTCAATACTCAAAACAATCATTCTGCACATGTATTTGCTCTAAATTTAATACTAGTGACTTCAGAAAATGTCTATCAGGCTAACAACCACTGTGGAACTGCAATATCTCATGTTACTGAACAAAACAAAAAGCAGCCAGCACGTGCTCTGTACTCTGAGGGAATGGTACAGATATTTGTGACGCGTTACAGAATCGAGTTTACTCTTGCATGACTTTAGATTTTTAAAATACATTTTTCAGAATTTTACAGCATATAATATGTGGTTTCTTAAGCACCATGAATTCTTTCTTTACCCTGTTTATGACTTACCTGACTTTAAGTACTGAGAGATATCAGTTTGTCAGTCTAGTCACAAGAGACCCATGTCCAAAGAAA
This sequence comes from Chloebia gouldiae, assembly GCA_003676055.1. Taxonomy (NCBI): domain Eukaryota; kingdom Metazoa; phylum Chordata; class Aves; order Passeriformes; family Passeridae; genus Chloebia; species Chloebia gouldiae. Next base: position 20,195,272 of record QUSF01000010.1, read on the forward strand.
CAACCACCGATAACCATCTCAATAAAAAGAAAAGCTAAAGGTTTGGACATTACATTATACTTGATAATGTGCTTCATCCAAGGTGAAACTGTGTTATTGCATAGGCAAACTGAGATTGCCTAATCTGTTTTAAGGACATGTACACCACAAGAAGGCATTCAAAGCTTTTGATCATTAGAAATGTTATTCACTCAAGGAACAATTGGGACAAACATTGGTTTCCAGAGATAGTTAGCACTGCATTACAGTTCTTAAGGTCAGTGGCATTTTGCTTTCCAGATGTGAAAAGAAAAATTCCTATAGGAATACTCTGTTTGTTTAAAGCATCCAGATAATTCCAATTTAAAAATTCGGTTTAAAGTTACAGAATTATGCAAAAGAAATAGCATCTACTTACCAGTTTGTTGGGATAGGAATCATGCATTTAGGATTCAAATATTTTTGGTAAAACAGGTTTCCAAATATGTAAATACATTCAGAGATTCTGTGGAGACAATAGAGAGGCAACATCAGTGTTTGTGCAGGGTCTGTTGTTTAGGAATGCTACAGAATACAGCTACAGTATTCCAGTGTTATTAAATATTAGCCTTATGACAATTTTGAAAACTTATTTTTATAAAAAAATAGGAATTTTTCTATAAGTATTTTTAATTTCAAATAGAGTCAGCCTGTCTCTTTTAGGAACACCATGTCCTGGAAAAAAAAGACTTTTTTTTTTTTAACAACAGAACAAGAATTTTCTATTCATCTACAATAATCACTTTCCAGTTAGCACATTCATCAAAGAATGAGCAATTCACTAGGGTAACATATGCAGGAGTTTGCTTGTATATATTCATATTGTCTTCTGCCTGAAAAGAGTTAAATAGAGCATATAAATGATGAATACAGAGCGTCTTGGGATACAAAACAACTAAAATGGGTTAATTAGTGAAAAACATGCATCAGACTATAAGGCTCAACTGTAAATGTTAAGGTTTTTTAAACCTGTTATATCTGCTGATAATATTTGGGATTATGGATAATATATATAAAAAAGATGTTAATTTCCAAAAGGAGTTGAGTGGAAGATATTAAAGAGTAGGAAATATTCATTGTTTGAATAAGAGTTCAGATGCATTCACATTAAACATACATTAGCGAATAAATTTCTTTGACATGCTCATCTATAAGCGTAATATGTAAGTGACCTAGAAAATACAGACATTGCATAATCAATGACAAAAATATTGAGACAGATAAGCCCTGAGATCTTTGATCAAATATATCCTTTGGCAAACAAACCAAACACGTTATCCTGACAAATAATACTCTTGGGAGGGGCGGCAGCGCCTCCGCCAGCAGCGCCCTCCGAGAGCTGAGCGCGGCCGCAGCTCGGAGCTCCAGAGCCCTGTGCAGGGCAGGACTGGAGCTCAGGGCTGCTGCCAGCCTTCCGAGCGAAGCCTGCCTCTCCCGGTGTGCTTTGTCATGTTACACAGAGCTCACCCGGCTGCTGTCCTTTTCACAAACAAGAAATACACTCAGGTTGGTGAGAAAAGATGAGTTTTATACAGAGAAGAAATGCTGTGATCGCTAGTCAAGCGCTTTTTTCTCTATCTAAAAGAATCCTGCACAGTGCTGTTGCAAATTTTGCTTTATACTCTTCTTTCTGGAAAATCAGTGAGGTTTGTGAGCTAACATGCCATTGGTATTTAACCAAAAATGCTCTGAGTTTTCTCCTGTGATTCCCTGCTTGATTTGCTGTGTTTTTGTCTGTGGGCTTGTGAAGAAAGAGACACCAGAATAGAAGGGATAAATCTCCTGCAAGGTCTGTAGTTGAAGAGGCTCCTGAAATACACTCATTCAAGATAATAATAGTCCTTTGGTTAAAACAATCTTCTGGAACTGAGAAAATCTGCAGCCATAATAGTCTTTCACAAAGTCTTTGAAAACCATCATGGCATAGATGTGCAGCTCCCTGTGACCACCCTGCTAAATTTATATGTGCAATGTGCTCATACAGAACTCTAAACAGGAGAGTGCAACGCTGATAGAAAACACATGAACTTGTGACAGAACAATAAATTTTGTTCCAATTAAAATAAAAAAATTAGTGATGCATTTAAAAAGTACTTGTGGTTTTTAATATCAACATTAAAGTGAAACTGTAAAGTCTTCTTTCTAAGTTATGCATTTTTGAAGTAAAAATTCCAAACATGTAGACAAAGTCTTTTCATATATGGATGTTCTCAATTTGGGTTAGGCAACTGACATTTTAAATATGGGTTGGAAGAGGATATACATCAGAGTATGCAGATAGAAATGTTAAAATACATATTTTATTTTGACAAGTAAAAGCTCTGTCAGAAGGTCTTTGATTCACAAAGCTGGAATACATTCATAGTTTTGAAATATGATCCTTTATCATATTCACTTCTTAGACAAGTTAATGTCTTAAATACAAACAAATGCACATCAGACAGAATCCAAGCCTGATTTGCTTGAGGGGCTGTAGGAATAATAATTAAAAAAACTATTATTAAGTAGATTTAGCATGAAAGGGAATTATTTTTTTCAATCTTGTCTTATTTGACTGAAAAATAAATTCTACCATTTTAGTACGTAATACATGAGGTATCTATTAATATCCACATTCAAATTAACAAGTTTTTCATTCTAAGGTGTTGTCTAAATATTTCCTATTGTCCACAAATAACTGAACAGTGGCATTCCAAACAAATGCATATCAGTAAAATACAAATAAATTTGTCTGACAAAGAAAATAGTTATGCCCTATATTTCCATTGGAGAAACCAGATTCCAGTTGACACACAATAAGAGGCTTTATAAAGAAAAGCACTAAATGTTTGCATCTTCTGGAAATGCCACCTTTCCAGCACTAACAGTATTTCAAGCCCTTTATAAATGCTGCAGTTGTAGACTAATGGTTTTTTTTTACTCCTTATTTTCTGCCATCTTTGATATCATCCTGATAGATCCAATATAGCATTTAGATTGGACATTGGGAAGAAGTTTTTTCATGGAAAGGGTGATTGGGCATTGGAAAAAGCTACCAGGAGGTGTTTAAGGAAAGACTTAGGATGTGGCACTCAGTGCCATGGTCTGGGAGCCAAGGTGGTGTGGGGTCACAGGCTGGTCTCCATGATCTCAAAGGTCTTTCCCAACCTAGCTGATTCTATGCTCTATAAGTATGTAAAAAATCCATAGAAACTAGGAGTTGTAGCAGAAGTCTGATTTTTTTTCTCCTTCTCTGTAAGTAAACACCTTTCATTTCAAGTGATTGACTATCTGCCCCCCCCCAAACATGGCCTGCAGTTCTTTATTAGACCCCAGGACAATTCGTATGTGTACCAGTGGTGTGGGCTTTGTACCATCAGCACTAGCTAGGAGCTCTTCAGGGCTTTTACATTTAAATTGTTGTATTCATTGTCAGTGCCTTTGGATGTAATTTGTCATAGTCACTAAAGGGTTAAAAAAAATCACATAAAAGGCATTTAAAAGTTTCTCGCAAAATTGGGCTGATACATTAATAACAGGGTCTCAAAGCTACAAATTTGATGAACAACACACTGAAACCAGAAGTGAAGCTGCAAACTTCCTGAACAAGATGCAGCAGCACAGTATTTTGTGATGAGAGCATGCAATAAAAATGGATACAATGGAGCAGGAATCTATCAATGGAATTTGCATTCCCCAAGAATAAAGTCACCAGATACCACAATACCTATGGTACTGTCAACATCATCTTGCTAAATACCAACATTCTCTCCCATGACAATCTTTGAACCAAACGCAGATAAATAATAGCCAGAGAATCCATCCATGTAAAGTTTCCAGTAGTTTTCTGTATAAAACTTCAAAAGATGGATTTTTCTGTCAAAAATCTGTATTGTTTCCAGCCTTTAACATGACCTATCTTAAAGCAAGATATGTTTTATTACAGTATAAGCAAATGTGCACCCAAATTGCCAACAGATTAATTGGTGAAAGCCATACCTCCTGTGCTGTGTCCTTGTGTAGTCAGTTGTGGACTAAAATAAAGTACCAAGACTCCCCAAAAACAGAGCAATGAAAAGGCTTTCCCACTGCTCAGTTTGAAGGACAAGGTAAGTTTGATCCCTCTTTAAGTCAAAACTAAAGCCTTTTAAAATATTTTAAAATCACAAATAGAATAGAAAGGTTATGCATAGCCCCAACAGCAATATCTCCTTTATCTCTGGTTTCTACTGCAATATTGTACACAGACTGGAGCTGCCACAAAGCTTATATAAAGACTCCATTAATCTGATAAAAATATCAGCAAGTGTAGGAATGAAATCAGACAAAACATGAGGTGGTGTGCAGAGAGGTTCCTGAGGGTTTTTATCCAGTGGCAGGGAGACAGAAGGCATGTGGGCTCAGGCTGGATCAGGCCCTTGTTGCCGTGCCAGAATGGCTGGGGACTGCTGCCAGAGGGGGTGTTTTAGGGAGGGCTGATATCCTCGGGGTGGTTGCTTGACTGGAAACATCAGTTATCACCTTGAAACCACAGCCTTATAGAAGTCAAAATAGGCAGAGCAGGAGGAGGATCTGAAGTGTGAACACACAGAAGCTTCCCTGCTGGTAGATGGGCTGGTGACAGTAGGTTATTTCTGCAGCCATCGGAGGAAGGAAAACTCCTGTGTGCTTTCAGGAGAATTTTTGGATGTAGAGCCCTATTAAGACCTTGAAGCTAAATCCTGTGCCTGCACACACACAGTGGTTCTTCGGTGTTATTTCTCAGGCAATTCCCATACTAAATACAGTGTAAATTTAACATTTTCCAGGGTTATCTATAGTCAGTGAGCTGTTGGGTTTGCTGTGCAGTTGCACAGGAGCCAAGATGTGCCCTGGCTGTATGTAAGAGCTCCTCCCTGCACTGCAGCACATCCAAACACAGACAGAAGTACTGGTGATGCATCTCTCAGTAGATGCTCAGGTAAAGCCTCAGAAGGAGCCCTTGTCTTTTTGAATCAGTGTTTTGGCTGTCTTGCTGTCTAACACTCCACATAGTCATCATCTCTGTCTCTTAGAGTATGTTTCCTCACTTTCTTGGTCCAGTCAAACTACTTTAAGTTATTAACTTGATTCTCATCTAACAGTTCTCCTGTTCAAACTGAAACAGCTCCCTGCCTTCCTCCTTTGGTGACTGAGCCTATGGAGTGGCCACTGAGAATGCCAAAGAACAGGACAGCCCTCTGCCACACCTCTTGGTCTTCATATAGGCATGACAAGAAATTTTTCCTACTTGCTTGTATCTCACAGAGGCCCCAGATATCATCAGAAACAGACACATTCACATAAACAACTGCTTCTTTAAGAGACAACTAAGTCTTTCTGGAATGGATTAAAACTTTATTGCAGAATAAAAGACCTAAACTACAATAGCTTTATCTTATCCTTGGCTAGAGACTTCCTTCAAGTATCTGTTCTTACATTTACCATTCTAAATGGAGGAACAAAACATAGCAGCCTACATAAATTGCCTACATAAATTGTCTTCTAGAAACACTGCAATTAAAAATATGACCAGGAATAACCCTGCATTAGAAAAATAACTGTGAAGTTTGCCTTATTGAAATCAAATGTCTTAGCCACAACCACAAAGAAAGAGTCTGCATTTTGATAGTAAAATTTCTGTTCCATTAAGAAAATAGTTTCTGTATTAGAAACAATTGACTTGCTGCAAACAAATTTCACTAAGTTTCTTACTAAAAGAAAATGCAGGAATCAATTAAATGCTAAAAAAATAAAATAAACAAATAAGAAACCAAGATGAAATGCTAGCAGCTACACACTCTAAAGTTTAGACTGTTCTTGTAGATAATTAATATGGTCACATTATTTAACTGAAACATCATGCATCCTGCCACATGTCATTCCTTAACAAGTCAACACATATGAACTATGCTTACAGGATAGAAAAAAGATTGAGAAAGATGGATTTTGTAGTGAGATGAAAATGACAGATGCCTTTTTAAGCGAGGAACAGAATATAGGATTGAAGAATTTGCAATGGTCTCTTAAGCTAAAATAATGGCCATATGATGCATTTACATTGCACAAGAGTATTATTAAACATATTTAGATAAATGCCCATGTTCTCATGTTTTATGCTTTGTCAGGTTGCATACAAACTGTAATTCAAATTAAAGGACGTAAAACCTTGCAACCACAACAAACAGCCTTGTAAGGAGCTAAGTAATTCCACCATCTCTCAAATCTCTCAAATTTAACTTTCCCATTAGTGCTTGTGCAACCCAATAAATTAGGGGGACAAGGCAGGTAAGACAGTTCAGCTTAGTCTAAATAGAGTGTTAATTAGAGTTAGAAAATAAAATCAAATCCCAGGATTAATTCCAGTAATTATCATGTATGAAGAAAAAAAAAAGGTTTGTTTTTTTTTTATTTCACAACACTTGCTACTAATTACAGTAGGTGTTCATCATTTTATATCATAAATATGGACCCTTGTGTAGGTACACAGCTACCTCAAGAGAAACACGCTGCCAGCATATATCCAGTATCACAAATCACAGAATGGAGCAGGCTGGGATTGTCCGGTCCCACCTCCTGCTCAAGCAGGGTCAGCCCAGAGCACACAGCTCAGGATTGCAGCCAGAGGGTTCTGGAATCTCTCCAGTGAGGGAGACTCCACATCCTCTCTGAGCAATCTGTTCCTTTACACGGTCACCTGCACAGTAGAGGAGTTCTTCCTCGTGTTCTGCTGGAACTCCCCGTGCATCAGTCCCTGCCCTTTGCCTCCCGTCCCACTGCCCGGCACCACTGAGCACTCAGCAGAGCCTGGGCTGTGCTCTGAGCCCTCCCTACAGACACTGACAGACCCTGATCAGGTCCCCTCTCATTATCTCTTCTCAAGGCTAAACAGCCCTAGCTCCCTCAGCCTTTACTCCTAACAGAGATGCTCCAGTCCCCTTGTCCCACTCTGCTGGACTCCCTTCAAGAGCTCATGTCTCATGCTGAGGAGCCCAGAACTGGGCACAGCACTCCAGATGTGCCTCACCAGGGCTGAGTAGCGGGGTAATATCCCCCCCATGTGATACCTGCTCTTCCCAATGCACCCCAGGATCCCATTGGTCTCTTTGGCTCCAAAGACAAAGCTGGCTCATGGACAGCTGGTTGTACACCAGGACCCCCACATCCTTCTCCACAGAGCTGATTTCCAGCAGGTTGATGCAGAAATACGACTTGAGCCCTCATGCTTAGGAAAAGGACTAAATAGGCATTTCCTCTACTCCTCGTCACACACCTTGGGCATGTAACTCCTTTTCACAGTGGTGGGATCTGTGCATTCACTTCCAAGTGGGACAATGTGTATCTGCCTTTGATAGTCCAGACAATACAGCTTGTTTATTAACCAAACATTCCTGGTGCATCTTTCAACATCAGCTCACTGCAGACACTGCTGAATCGCTGACACCAGAGACATAATTCACGGGAATATGAACACGGATTCTCAGAATCCAAAACAAATCTCATTAAAACAAACAAACAACCCCAAAACAAAACAAAACAAAAATCCCAAATATACTAAACTAAAAGTGTTATCCTTATTACAAGGTTATAATTCTCTGCCTGGAATCCCTTCTATACCTATAGTCAAAAGTTTAGGCGTCCATCTTTCTATTCAGGTTCCTTGGTAGTTTTCATCTGCAAATTATTAATAAAGCTTGGTCTTTATCAGCCTATGTCTGACAGATTATATGTAATTAAAGTTCCACAGTCAATTTCATATCTCTTCAAGTTATACTTCTTTACAGCCCATAATACGTTTTTTATAGGTTATAGTCTTTCATGAGCTACAGCAAGATCTTTCACAAGGGTTGGAGACTTCCAGGGACAGAGAATATTTCATACATCTCTAAGTAAAATCGCCCAAGGCTTCATAATAAAAGTAAGATAGGTTCAATTCCTGATGTAGGAACATCTATCATTATGAAAATAGGAATCTAAAGAATCAAAAGCTACAATTTCCATTTAGATATAAAATACCAGTTTGTGTAACTTTAAAAAAGTAAATAGGTATTATGCTAAAGCTGATTAAAATAAATCAAACCAAAATAAATCTTGATAATTATTATTATAATCAGCTGTGACTTCCCTGAGATTCTCTATTTGAATATAAAAAATATAAATTAAAGGTTTTGAGAATTAAGAACAAACTATGGCCAGAAGTGTTTTTTAAATATTTCAAGACATTTCAGAAAATGGTACATATGACATTTCCCCTAAATGCCAAATAAAACCAAGTATGACTATGTATATCCATAAAGTAAGACACATAGTGTTAAAATCCAATATCTATAGTGAAAAAATGAGCTTCTCTAAAATAGCAACAATTTAAACTGTGGGCTTATTTGTCACTGAGCACATGAGAAAAAAATAAATCTCCAGCCATGCCATCAGTGTTAAATTTTCACAATTTGGAAATGCAGTCATCAGCTTTGCTGAAAAACAGCCACCGAATCAGGCTGCACAGAATGGCGCCTTTGTTGCACACGATATGCACTGACAAAAGATTAATTCTTTGCATTGTTAGAAGGACTGACTGCTTCTGAACAAACCACCACTATTCAAACTTGTCAGAACAAGCTTGGAGAAAACTAGATAAGAGCACTTGAGGGATCTGTACACAGAGACAGTTAAACTGGAAGTGAAGTTACATACATGAATTAACTATTGTGTGGTGCAGCTTTAATTACCTCAAACAATTCCTTCATCTTGTTTGTAGCAATGATATTCCATTTTCCAAAGTTCTTGTTTTATGTATGTTTCAAAGCACACAGGTTGCATGCTTTTGTTCTTCAATAAAAACCATACTGCTATCATGTGGTGACAGGTACTTCACATGGAAATATTAATTTCCAAGCTTGTTCAGATTGAGTTTAATTTTAAATGCAGTAATTTATGATTTTAAATAACTGTGCCACACATTAATCCTGTACAACACATGACATTCAGGAATGGCTACAGATAGAGCTTTCCCATACAAAAAATTGATGATTATGAACTGCATCTGCTTCTACCAACCAGACTATCTTGCACTGCAAGTCTTACATTGCACTAATACTTATCAGATTAGTATTTAACTGTTCTTACCCAACAGTTGGTATAAACTGGGGCACACATGTCCCTTGAGATCTGAACCTGCAGCAACCTAGGCACGTGTGTCACCACACACACACTCTCAGTCCCACTGGGCTGTCAAGCAAGCTCTGAGCATAAGAGAGGAAGGTCAGTTCATATGATGAGGAGCCACCTTTGTACCTCTGAAGCTCTGGCTGAAGAGGCTTTAAGGAAAAGTTTCTTCTCAAAGAATGGGCTAAGGGTGGAGATGGTTATTCAGGTGACACAGAAAGAAGAAAAACTGAAAGAAGAACTGCATTCATGCTGCTGCTCTGAATCTAGATTAGAAATTAAGATGCAGAAATAAAGCATAATGAGTTTCACACAGCCAAAGTACTATGCCAGGGAAGCTGAAATGAAATTGAACATATAGCATATAATCGAACAACATTGAGATCAATGGAAATGGCCTTTTAGGGGACAATTTTTGCAATAAGAGATATTAAAAAATACAAAATCATAGAAACTACTACTAAATTAATAGGCTTCTTATGATATTTTCTGAAGTTTACTTATTTCAGTAAAAATAATGTCTGTCTACTCCTGTACAACATTTTTTAGTGTCAAATCATTATAAGTTTTTACTCTTCACCAAGTACTAGCTTAATTAGTTATATATATCACACATATCTATTTAACTCTGGTTCATATTTATCTGAGTAATATATATATATCTTTCTACTATTTGGGTATTGACACATGCAATTGGATCAAATAATAGTTTTCAAAATACATCAGCATTTCCATAAAATTGGCACTTCATGATTATTTTCACACTTGGAAAAAGACTAGAAATGTCACTTGACTCTCTGAAATGTTACATCAGTAAACTTCTGTAAATAAATGAATAACTCTGTATTATAGCCAAATAGGAAGAGTCCTGCCCACAGAAGAGTGACAATTAAATCTGCTATTAAGTACATTCTGTGTTGGATGTTTCTATAACAGCCTTAGGAGATAACGTCAGACACTTCCAGAAAGGATTGTTGGGTTTCTTAACTCCTTGAAGAGCCCTGATCTTAGCTATGAAAGGGTAACTTCCTCACATGGTATTTTTTAGTATTTGTCTTACATGCAGATTGCTGACAAATACAAGGGCAACAGCACAATTAGGTGACTGCATTGCTTTTACCATTATAGCTATTTTAACAGCACTGTAAATGAATTAGTATATTTTTAAGGGTAAATAATACTATTCAGATGTTCAGAATTCTAGATTTGTAAGTGAGGTGTGCTTTACAAAGATCAATTGCAATAATGCAAGTTGAGGCAGAGGTAGGTACACTAATTTTTTAAGGTGAATCTGTGTCCAAATGTAATACTAGTATGATTAATTTTTTGTTCCACTCTTACATTTCATACCAATTTCCTCTTGTGATTGCAATTTGTTTTTATTTTGGGGTTATAGTAACTGACAGCTTATTCATGAATTAGGTCCTACATACTGTTTGCGACAGCTGTAGACTTGAATCATTCCCTGTGTGAGCAAAACACAAATTTCATAGACGTGCATCAAACTGTGTTCAAACAAAATGTGAGATGACTGTTAAAACCACAGCCCCCAAGCCTTCAGCAAATGTAAAGCCTGTCATGTGAAATTCAATGTGGACTTAATGTGTGGTGTTCTATTGAGCTACTGTACTTGATTCAGAACTAAATTTAGGTGCTAGAGAATAACATTATAATCATAAGGCCTTAAGGGGGAAAGAAAGAAAACAAGAATAAAGCGATTTATTAACACAGTGGTAATGAAGAACCTTTCCATATACAGATAATGTCTTTTTGTTGCTGTTGTTGTAAAAGTCTATGACCAAATTTATTTCTGGTATTATTTAACTGATCTCATTTTTGCTGCTCCTACAGTCCTAACTGACATTGCTAGCATCTACAGCCTTTGGAAAAAGATGGCATCTTGGTTCAACCACAAAATGAATTGGCTTAGACAATAAAGAAAAAAAATAACTTACATTATTTTCGTCATGGTGGACAAAAAACCTCAGCAATCAAAAAGTTTTCCAATCTGTAAAGCAGATTGGAAAAGTGCTCATGCACGAGAAACCCAAGTCAGTTTTCTGAAAAAGCTTGAAGGCTTCTAGAATATCACTTGAACCTGAGATACAGTATACAAACTTAGGATATGGTATAAACTTCCATTGCTTTATGGATAGATTAAAACTCACAAAAGTGAGCCTTTGTAAAACTCTGCTGAGGCTGAAAAAGTACCAGGACTTTTTATATCAAAGCTTCCTCATTCCTTCCAATAAAGGAGGAGAAGTTAGGTGCTTTAATACCACCCCCAGCAAGCAGATAGACATTTTCTCTAAATCAGCCATTGATGTTAGGTGCTGCAGCAAACTATTTGCTGCTTAGCTTTCCAATATTCTCAGCTTTCACAACTCTGATTCATTTACTCAGAGCTGCTATAATTTAAGATCTGGATGCAATGCAACAACATCAAAGATTGTGGGGAAAAGGCAATTGAAAACCTGACAAAAACTGTAGCATATTTCAATTTTTTTGGTATTTGCATTAAATTTTTAGAGATGAAAACCTATACTATCATTAACATTACACTCACAGTTACCAAATATACTAATGATTCTGCAGAATTATTTTCAGCCCAGAAAGGTGAAGAGCTGCAGGGATACCTGGCAGCATAGCAAAGGGACCAAGGACTAAGAAGCAGGGAAAGTGAAAGAAAACAAAAGATAAGGGCAGAAGGAGTTTAATGATGTGGAATGTAAATCCATTGGACCGACAGGGTTCATTGTGTTGCACTCTGGTGTCCGTAGGAAAGCTTGTTTGGGTAAGCCACATACTGGATGGCACAGCTTCCAATAAGGCAATCCTTTAAAATGCACTGAGTCACACTGGACTGATGCTAGTTATAGCTGTGCTCCAGAGTTATTTCCATCAAAGCTCAAGAATCACTATCTTTAGAAGTGGAAAGCAGTCACAGACTATTATACATCATCCAACTCCAGTTGCAGAAGCCCAATCCCTCTCAAACATTAGCATTTGGCCTTTATTTCTAGAGTGGGTAGAACTGAAATCCATGGAGAGAGCCTCTCACACTGGGAAAAGTCTGGATTCAGAGCTGACCTTCTGGGGCTTACATAATTTGTGAGCTGGTGTGGAGAGGACATAACATTACCGAAGACAAGGATCACAGTACTACTATTTTTCAGCACCACTGAAAGGGCAATTCTTTAACATAGTGATAAAAACATTCCTGTCTGAATGTAAACCTACTGAATTATACAGCAATTCATATGGGAAGTGAGAGGATTAAGGCCTGGGAACTGCCAGGCCTGAATGGACTGGAGTAACAGAGCAGTTGCTTTATCCAGCAGCTCCATCACCCTTTGGCACACAAAGGGTGCATGAGGAAAGTTTCCTCTGCACCCCTCGCAGGATGCTGTACCCATCAGGCCCATGGAACAATACTACTAAGTCTGATTCAATGTTTTCAGGCTGCCAAACAACATCCACACTCTGAGTCTACACACAGAAACTCCCATCTCTGTTTCTGCTCAGAAATACACCAGTGTGGGGTTTATATAAGGTTGGGATTAAGAGAGTTGGATAAAACAGCAACACATCCATCAGAAACTGAAACTAAGCCTCTTTGAACATCTTAAGCAGACAGGAAGTGGGTCACTCAATTATTTGTGCTTAAAATTAGGCATTTAACTTATTTCAGCTTATACCAAATTCTTTAAATCATTCATGGGAATTGACCGATTATTCAAATTAAATATCTGAAATAATGAAAACCAGGCATCTAGAGACAGACACATATCAAATAAGCATGTCTTGATTTAACAATCAAAGAGGCATCAAACTTTTTAAGGGTAAATTCAAATTACCAGTGTTTTGGTGAGAAAAGCATAGAACCTAGTAGGCTGTTGTCTTCTCAGGCCTGTGCAGAGAGCTTGGCCGTGTTGCTCTATCACAATCTCGTTACCACATGTTAAGAAATAGGAATGCAAAGTGTCAGGTATAAAAAGGCACTCGACTTCAGTGTTAATGCTACAAAGGTATTGTTAAAAAGGTCTAGTATATGACCTTCTCATCTGTTTTCTTATAGTTCAGAGCAGCTTAGAAAGACCAAAGCCAGGCTAATACATACTAGTTTCAATAAGTAAAGTATCAATTAAAAAAGCCAATACAAACATATGCATGATTAACAATCACCTTAAAAACTGATTTGGTCAAGCATTATTTATTCTAAAACAGGCCTCTCAAAAATATTCATGAAGGAAAATACTTAATACTTAAATCTCTTAAATTTGCAGTTAACATTTATTTTTAGCTTTTTATTACACGAGTATTTTGGGAAGTGTTTAATGGGGAGATTGTCCTAATGGTACAAGTGTTCTTGAATTCTGTTTTTTGTTTCATTCAACCATAACAGAAGCCAGCTGCTGATGTTAGATGTGGATTGGCTTTGATGTTCAGAAAAACATAGAAAATCCCCTTCCTACTTCTCTTTCTAGTCCCATACTTTATGGCCACAGCAACCAAAATCCAGAGAGCCTCATATGTCTGACCTAACTGCTTGGTGGGGAGGGGTACTGAGCAAGAGGCACCTCTCAGCAGACAGAACACATTTTTCTAAAACCACACAGTTTGTTAGTATATCCTGTGAGGGTGGTGACAAAACGGTTCAATAGGACCTTTGTATTAAGCTTGTATTCCCCCTTGCTTCAGCACTCTCACTGATTGCTGCAGGACCTAGCAGCTTTTCTTTCCATCACCTATTCTCCCCCAGCACTTTCCCCAAGGTGACACATTAGCTAACTGCTGGGGTATTTTTCTGAAGAAACGTAATCTTAGCTAGAAATAGGAACAGAACCCTTTGGCTGATATAAAAATCCCTGAAGTTTGTGTGATGCTTGGCTCAAGCACTTACAGACTGGCAGATTGCAGCCAGGAAGGCATTTCCCCCCAGGGAGCACTGCCTGGCAGAAGTGGGTCTGTGGGACTCCCCTGCTCACGCAGAGCCAGCCTTGCATCTGAGGCTCGCCTGGAAATTTCACTCAGCGAGTCCCTGCTACTGCCATGTCCTGTGACAGCAAGAAAGCTGCTGAGTCCCCTCCCTTCTTCCAGTGGCACACTGTAATTGTGACCACGGATCTTTTATCATGGGTTTAAGCTTGTTACAGGGTATTACAAGTGCTGTGCAGTCTCTGAGAGGAGGAGCAGATGATGTCCCCCGGGCCAGCCTGGATTAACTGCTTGTTACACAATTGTCAGTCTGACAAGCCCAGTTGGTCCTTCTCTTGGTCGAGTGTTGAACTTGTAAATTGTGAACCCACCCTCTTTACAAGAAAAATATATGTTCTCAAGTTTTTTTATGATTACTTTCTTGTTCTTGATTTTTGTTTTCTCTTGGCAGTACCTTCTACAGATCCAGTTTTTTTCTCCTGCACAGCTGTTCTCTTCAGAAATAAGGTAGAAGTAAAATCAGGCTTAAAACCCCAACCCTGAAACAACTCATTCTGTTTAAACAGATGCCTTAAAACCAATAATGCCTTATTAATAATGCCTTGTTAAAATGCCTCATTATCCAATGTGAACAACCTTGTGAAAAGGAAGAGCTTTATTCCTAACATTGCACATATAATTCGCAGAAGCACAGAATTTGAACATGGAATCCCATCACATAAATTATTCATTTGTTGCCAAGGCAGTTCCCTACAATGTAAGTTTTAAATAGTTGAAAAGTTAAAAAGGTTTTAAAGTTTGAAAAGTTTAGAAGTTAGAAGGGTTTTAAATACTTGTAAATGGATGTAAGGAATCAAGCTTTCCCTAGCTTCTCAGAAAGATAGACCATATGGATATTAAAGTATGTTTATGTTTTTGTCTGGAACTGTGTCCTTTTGCTAAAATACAGTCTTAACTCTGAGTAACTAAGACTAACTTTTGTTGCTTTTCTCATAACAATATAAATGAAATATTTGTATTGGATAGATTTACGCTTACTTCTAAAATGTAGAGGTGGTTTGGACATAGAAACTGAATACAGGTGATGGAAAAAATACTGACTTGAATGCAGACTTCCCTTCTTGTGATAAGACGACACATCATCAAAGGACCTGACATGCAGCTTCCTGTTTGGTTCATTTCAGAGAACAAAGAGAGTGACAAACATATTTGTATATATAATAACACAAGCTTAGCCATCCATGATAAAATGTTTTCAAGTCGCATGACAATACAATGGCAAAAAAATTAAGCTTCTACATTTTAATAGTCAGCCAGAAGACATTATACTGATCTTTCCTTTCTACCTACTCCCTTTGTACATAAATCCATAAATTTTGGTCCATCTTTAGAACATGCATTTCTGCACTGAAAAACCTTCTTGCTAAATAAAATTCAAAATTTGTCTAGTGAATAATAAAACTATATGTTCATACTTTATGCAACACAGTGGCCAAAGAAATTCAATTTGGGTAGCACTACTGCAAAAGATTAATTGTGAATTTCTGGATCTGAAGAATGTTTCTATAAGGTCTCTGAATGTAGATTTAGAAACTATGCTGCAAAGAACCCATTCCTCTGGTAAAGCAGTACCAGTCTAAGACCAAAATGCAAATCACTTATTTGGCAAGTACCACTTAGGGTTATCATCTCAGACCATACAAATTAATCACTGTATACTACTGGTAAACAACGTACACCTTACGTACTACTCTTTCAGCAGAGGCTATGCTGCACTGCAGTGCAGGCTGCATAAGGATTCCCATTTTAGATGCAGAAAAGCTTCAGAAAATAATGTTCTTGAGGCCAATCTAGGCTAGACTTTTCTAGCTTGATCTAAACAAATAAGACTCAACCCCCTGCAATGGTACCCTGTAAAACCCAAAGAATAAAGAAAGAGAAGAGCTGGCACTGCTGCACATTTCTCCCATCATACATGTCACATTCTGGTGAAGGTGTGGCTGCATGGTTTATTTTGTGCCCCCTCTGCCTCACCGTGTGTTTGGTCAATGCTCAGCAACAAGGCTCATCCCCTCAGGCATCACAGCAGGTGACCACCAAAGTGTGTGCCTATAACCAGGTATTGAAATTTTTCCTCCACTCAATTTGTGCAGAATGATACCAGGATGATTAATTTTCTTTTCCAACTCTTTCCATTTAGAGTATCAGCACAGAGACTTCATGTTCAATATTAATTATACAGCAGAATTTAATGGTCTTCCCAGACTTGCTACATGCTTGTTACACTAAAAGAGAATTTTATGCTTGCAGTCTTTTGAAGAGTAAGGAATGCTGTAGGTTAGATCAAATAGGAGGTTTCATTTAGATAACCTCTGTCATTACTTCCTAACACCAGTGAGCATGCTCAAATACATCCAATAAATTCCCTAGAATTCTCATGAGAGTAAGGAGGAGTTTCCATGCAAATGCAATGGTTCAAACATATGAAAGATTTTTGACTCCTTTTAGAAAAGATAGCAAGTCTCTTTTCTGGATTTTCCTTTACAGACTATTTATAGTACAAATGTACTTTCCATATTCACTTATTTAAAAACAGAGGTTCTAGCAAAAGGAAACAATACACTGGGGAGAGGCACCGTGCTACATAATGAGTTTTCAGCTGAGACTTCATTTACCATACTGAACTAGTTTCACACAGTAAGGCAACCTTATGACCAAAGAAGACAAAAGAAAATCCCTTGTGGGTATGTAGCACTGATCAAGGGAGCTTCTTTTGCCAGAAAAGACAGTTTCAGCGTGACAGCTAGGGGGTTTCTGACTAGAAGGAAAATTGTGTTGGACAAACAATTCTGCTAGAATTGCATATACCACATTGTTATGACAGGGAATTAATTTATTTTGTAGTATACTCTAGTGCAACCCTACATAACAAACGAATATATTATGGGATAGACTTATATTTTAGAACTGAAAGGAGATTACATCTTTACATGAAACGCTTTTCAAGTTATATTTTTTTTTATTCCACTTTGATAAACTAATGGTATAAATAATCCTTTAAAGAAAAAATTCAGTCCTTTGTCTTATAATACTAGATTTAAATAGATCCAGACAAAAAGACCCACAAAAATCTAAGTGATCCCAAGCTTTGTGACAGAATCCTCCTTTACAGCATTCCCATGTTAGAAGACAGACACATGTTTAGGGTTTATGATTTCAGGATGCTTCAAACTTGGCTGCAAAATTTAGTAAATGTTCAGTTAAGTTACTGACGCTTTTTTTGGGGGATGGGACATACATAGACACACTTAGCATGACCAACAGGGGAAACTTTTCTTTCTAATCTTAATGGAAACACTGTCTATGCCATACAATAAACCTGTAAAAGTGAACATATGCATTTTCTTGTAGGTCCCATATTGTTTCTGTAGCTATATCACAACAATTCTCTCTGTATTTCTCTCATCACAGCATATTATCATGCTGATCCTAGCTCTTGGAAAAAGGAAAATGCAGAACACATATGTGAAATAAAAGAAAACACATATGTTTTAGATTAAGCCAATCTCAAGATGTTAAATCCTAGACCTGCTCCACAGAAGACTGAAATGGGTATTAGCACCATATGATAACTATCCAGTTCAGTACTAGGCTGTAAATTGTAATGTGTTTTTCCTAATAATGTGTCCTCATTTGGTTCCATTTCACTTCTGAAACACTGTCTCATCAATGTTTGCTCAGAGCTACAGTCACAGCACCAGTAAGAATTGCAGCTATTTTTCTGGCAGCCTGCTGCTCCTCATTTTATCCTATGCCAAGTGAGATCATGGCTCCCACGTACTGAGAGCCAAGCAGTGAGCTTCTTACTCTCTTGACCTCAAAAATTTATTGGGCTACAGAAGAAGTTGTTTCTATAGACACCTTTGGTATGGGCATTCAATTATGATGTGGAAGATTTAAATATTTGACTCTTCCCTAAAAAAATGACTTGTTATAAATTTACTTTGCAGTAACTATCTGCTCCTTCTCTACTTTACTACAGCTGAAGAATGATATATATGAGATTTTCATACCTATTCTTATCCTATGTCTATCTACCCACAGAAAATAACAATATTTATGCTTTTCATTAAAATTCTCATCACAGTTTTTTTATTTTTGGTACAGACTTTAAAGTGGCTAGATCACCATATATATCTCATAAGCGCTTTGTACTACCACCTCTTCAGCCCAGTTTTGAGTGGAATATAAGTAATAATTTTCATAAAATATTTGTGAAATCGTACATGTGTATGTACCTCTTGAGAACATATAGCACTACACAAAATCTAAGGTCCAGTTGAGTATGGCTAGCAAGAAACCAGGAATTGCCAGGTTTACAGCATTTTTTTGATGTTGCATAATTATTTTTTGTTCCACATCAAAAACAAATGGACCTTTCACAATCAATCAAAAAAAAAAAAAAGGAAGATTAAGAGAAACAGGTCACTCATTTTCTGGATCAAAGTTCAGACCTTCACTTGTGTTATCACATATCAAGTAATTAACCCAACTACCTGGGTCTTCTGGGCTCCTCTATTCCCCCTCTCCTTAATTCCAGCATAACTCACCAAAGGAAAGAGCTTTGGCAAAAAGTTCAGTGTTGAAGTAACTAAGACTAGAGGTCAGGGTAATGTTTGGTTAAAACCATCTCATACAGAATGGTTTAATTTGGAAAGTAGTACTGAAGATCATCTGGTTCAACTTCCTGCTCAAAACTGCATTTTGCTATGCTGGCTTTAAATATAGACACTAATGGCATTTTTACAGACTTTTCCCATCCTGTGTTTGATAATTGTGTTCACCTCCTTACCATGCAAAAGTCATAGTTACAGAATTGGGCAGGTTGAAAGGTACTCCTGGAGTTCCTCTAGTCCAAACTCCCTGCTTAAGCAGGAATACTCTCCTGACTAACAGTAAATAATTTCAAACCACCACCTGTGTAATTTCAACTTTTAAAACAAATACAGGATTCACTTTATTTCCTAAAACATGTCAGCTAAAAGGGAAGTGTCCATAGGTCCTAGACACATGAAAGCACACCCAGCAGCTAACGCTTTACTAAGATCGTGTCTAGGTTATGTGATTTCTACAAAAATCAAACTTTTCGTGCAGTCACAAAAATCAATAGAAACGGTAAAGATATAATTTTTCCACTAACACTTTTTCACAAGTTTCATCACCAAGTTTATTAGAATTATTAGTGTAAGCCAGCACTTTTCAGTCACTCAACAACTCTCCAACTGCTCCAGTGGGGGTACTGTGAGGAACAGCTTGTACTGTGTTCAGAGGGGTCTGTGTAAAGAGGAAGCATTGGTGAAATTGACTTCAGCCCTGTGTTCTTATCTTCTAGCTCACAGCTGGCACAATGCTTGGTCAGTGCTCTACTACTTTATTACTCCACAATATTTATATAGAATTAAAATATATCAAATTCTTCCAAATGTCACCATTTGTACTGGAAAAAAATCAGAATTTTAGCTCTGTATTTTCAGATAGATCTAAGTGTCAACAGGGAACAACAACAAAACAAATTTAACTGCACAGACTTTATGAGCAGTTTGCAAACAATACAAAAAAAAAACTTTATCCTACCCATTCAGCAAATTAAGGAATAAAAAATACATATGCAAAACCAAAGAAGGCCTGTTGAAGTTTTTATGTTTAGTATTGGGAGATTTTCTGTTTTGTTTTGGTTTTGTTTAATGAGTAATTAACCAGTCCTTTATAGTATCTGTGAGATTTTAACTAATGTGTATCGGCAATTCAAAATGAAGAGTCTGTCTGACAATCCAGCTACCCAGGCTTTCAGATTTAAATATGACCTGCATTGAAATAAAAAAAAAATTAAAAAAGCTTCAACTACTGAAGTGTTGTCATTGTTGTTTTAAATGACAATTTAGTGGGATGGAATTCAAGACACTTAATTATCACATTACTTAGCCAGATGGTTTATTTGAAATCCCAGAAGACAAGTATCTGAATTTTACTTTAAGCTGGGCTCAATGAGTTAGCAGAGGCAAAGGACAGCAAGAATATGCAACTCTCTTTTGCTTGTTTTAACAACTAAAATTTTGTCTGCCTACACCCTTGAGCAATGGTTCAAAGGGAATTTATAGAAAAGTGGCAGCCAAAGGAATATGAGTACTCCCCAACCCTTCAGATATCTGTGGTCACTTAATCTTGTTACTCCCTTGACATTAAACTTCCACCAGTTTTTCAAAGAACGGGATTTGAAAGCAAATATCCATAAAAACAGAGACTTTTCTGTAGAACAGAAAAGAAAGGGGGGTAAATAGTATGCATCATCTTTTTTTTCTCCCCTAAGTGTATTGGCAACAAATAACATTCCTCATTGGATGACTTTATGGGTGGTGGGGAGCAGAGGAGGCATGCATCAACAGCCCCAGAGTCAGAGCTGGTGGCATGACTTGGCTGAGCTGTGCTGTTGCAGCAGTCAGCTCTCGAGCGGCTCCTTCAAATGGTCTCAGCACTTTCACAGGAGTTTCCTTTAGTGTCTGCTCCAGACGTGAGAAGAATCCATCAATTTCATTTTCAAAATGTCATAGCATGTAATAACTGCTTTTGCTCAAACAGTTTCTCTTAATACAGAATGTTGAGTTCTGTCTGGTAACTGCATCCTGAGTAAGTTTGTCTTGGGGAACAAGTCATTATTTTTGGAAGCTTTTCAGAAGTTTTTTGGCTTTCACAGGCTGCCTGAGCTATGGACAGATACCATCTGCTCATGTAAGTATATACATCTCTAGTGTGTCATCATACTCGTGTATGAAGTATACAGACACAGAAGAGCATCACCTCCCATCCCACCCCCACTATGGAAGGGACAGAAATCTTGGTACTCATTTTTGTTTGGGGGTTGAATTAGAAGAGTTAAAATGATAACGACACAGAATTTCATTGCCTTTAAGATATTTCTCAGATGAGCCTTTCAGAACAGAATTAGCACTTGATCTACCCACCAAGGTGCAGACCTCAGCAGAACTCTCTTCTCCAAAGTTAGAATTCTGGTTCAGAATGCAGAAACAGATTTTTTTGAAAACAAGGAAACCAAAGATATTTGACATACAAGCATAAATACAGTGGCCTCTGAAAGGTAGTATTTCCAAGCAGAGAGCTACCACTTCCTTTCCTTACTGGAGATGTGAGGAACAGAAATATTAAAAGACTTGTTCAAAGTGACATTGGTATCTCTGGCAGAGAAGAGAGTGAAGTCTTGCTTTCCACATTTCAGACCACATACCTTTTGGATATCTGCCTAAAGAAGTTAAATCCCTTGTTTTATGTACTGCTCTGATGTAGCAATTGGTGAAACTTGAAACAAAACTTACCAACCAACCTCAAAAATTCAAATCCCAATGATTTTCAACAAGACTAAAATTTTTTAGCAATGAAACACAAGCACTTTGAGGTGTTGCCCAAGAGGATCAGAACAGGGAAATATTAACATAAGCAAAACATTTACTTGGATTTCCAGTAAAGACAGCATAGTCAATTTGGTTTTTGGTATCAAATAGCAACATCTGTACTATGGTAGGTATATACTAGCCCCATTACTTTTCTCCTTCACATGAAAAACAGATTGTCAGTATGAGAAAGAGTGTTTCTGGGTCATGACATTAAAGTCAAGCTAATGCATACCAAATGCATCATCATATATGTATTTTTATAGTTTGGGGGTTGTCTGCATTGTAGAAAAGTTGCTTTTTCTAAGATTATTCTTGCAGAGGCTACATATCATAAAAAACTGCAAACTATTCAGTGTTCTGCCTTATCCTGGGTCCTTTTCTTCAGCTGAAATACATGTACTTATATTTGTCTAATCATGACAAAGCTTTTTGGATCACTATTGCCATTCAGGAGCCTTTTTCTAAACAACTGTACCATGGTCTCCCCCTTCCAAACAACGCATAAACAGGATCATCTAAAACCCACCCGTGCCTCATTTCCTATCATGGTTAGTAGGAATGACCAAAGTAATCTACAGTAGAAGTACAGATTATTTTGCAAACAAAATTACCTATGAGTTCCTGTCTATTATTGCCTTGAAATCCTGAATACCAAAGATGATCAAAATAATCCTGTCTCCATCATTAGGTTTCTTTTTCTCAGTTAGGCCCCCCAGCTTCTCACTGTAGCACAGTTTGCCAGTTTGTGCCTCTCAGTATGTGTGAACTATCACATCTCTACCTTCTCCTTCATCCTTCAGCATATGAAATTATGCAGATTGTGCCTAGATAAAATGTATACCTCTTAAATTAGAAACATTTATCAATCCAGGATATCACAAGCAACTCAAACCCAACTATTATAAATTAAGTTATGGAAATACATAGCACATAGAGAAACAGGAGGTTTGCACCACAGAGGAAGCATGAAAAGCTTAAATATTTGAGTCTGCTATAGGCTTAGAAGATAGTTTTTGGAGAATATTTTTGGGAGTTTTTTTCTTCAGAATGTGTCTAAAAACACGCCACCCCAAGTGCAGCTCAGTTTTGGTTTTTTTTTGTCACTGAGGAGGAGAAGCTCCTGTATGCTTGAGAGACCTGGGTTTGGATGTCTCTGAGAACAATGGGACATGGCTTCTTCTTGGGCTTTGGGTGGGGACAGGCTGCTTTCTCTAGACAAATGTCACTCTAAGGCGTTGCAAAAAAACCCTCTAAATTCTGCAAAATTATGACAAAAGATACGACTGCAAGATGTGACATCACACATGAACACACATTCACTACACGAGACAGAATTTACTAAATGTTGCGTCAAAATGTACAGATCCAAAAAAAAAAAATAGTGACCACCCTTGCCTTGGAAAGGACAAAAGCAGAGATGAAATATCTCGCCTATGGTGATGTAACAGGTCAGTAACAGAAGTAGGACTATAAAATATGCCATCAGTTAAATGAATCATGTACTACTCTTATAAACTATAATATTGCTTCCCTTAAATCTCACTTGAAAGAAAAATATTGGCTTAAAGCGCATGCTGGTCTGCTTTGTCTCCAAATGCATACTTCAAAGAAAAGTTGATAAATATTTATTCCAAGGGTGTTAGTGGGCAATCCTTTAGAAGTGGAATAGCTACCAACAATATGTCACGAGAAATAATTGAAGTAGTTACTTGATGGCAGAACACGGGACATTTATATGGGAAAAATAGTCTGTCTAGTTTTTGAGACAGTCTAAGGAAAGTGGGACAAGAAAGAGGAACACTAAGCTGTCAGTTCACAGCTCCTGAAGATTACTGAATGACTCCAAGTCACTGGGAAATTTTGCCCAGCCCTTAATGTAAAATAGCTGAAAGAATAAAGAATTTGTGTGACTGGGGTAGGGTAAGGGGAGAAGAAAGTTAATTACACTCAGAAATGATTTTAAATGTAATTTTTCAGAAGTTTCACTAGCTGCTACTTATTGGCAAGCAGGTTTGTAATAAATTATGGATTCATTATTTTCTTTCATATTTTGTGTTTTTCATTGCCAAGCTTGAAGGCCATCCTATATAAATTTGATTACACATTTGCAATTTATTGTTTCCCTACTGTTAAACTCATCTTTTCTGTGAAACTACTGAGCCCTTGAGAGGGAGCTGTTAAAAGGCTGCTGCTAATCAGTCCTTTTTCTGGAAGGACTCTCTCAGCTAGAAATGAGGTAGAAGATCTGTGGCTTTCAAGTTCTACTGTCTAAATTGTTCTTCCGCAACAGCTGGAGAAAATGCTTTCAAGAGTTTTGTGCTTCTTCCTGTGTGGTGATGCAGCTTTCCTCTAACGACTATTTCCCATCAATACCCACAGACACCTACCTTCTTAACCACTGCTTTAACGGTCTCTCACCACTTCCACCTTTCTGGAAAGAAAAAGAAAAAGAAAAAAGAAAAAAGAAAAAAGAAAAAAGAAAAAAAAAAGAAAAAAGAAAAAAGAAAAAAGAAAAAAGAAAAAAGAAAAAAGAAAAACTCATTTGGGAGAAGGTTTATATATATCTGCGCACCAGGCTGCTGAAGGAGATAATATCTCAAAGAACTTAAATTAGGTGTACAATTCTTGTCTAGAGAAAAAAAATCCAAAACGGTCCTGAGTGTGTGGAGGCAGCAGATGTGACCAAAAAGTTCAGTGTATACCCTTTCCCATGCTAAGATTACAGCTATCTTTACTGAAAACTTCACAGCAAGGAAAAAAAAATTGTTCTTTTCTCATGCAGTATAAGATGAATCGCTAATACAATTACATACAGTCCATTTTTCTGAATGAATACCATGTTCTTTGAATTACAAGAAAGTTTAAAAAGTATTTCTCAAAACATGACCGCTCTGTTTTTTCCAAGAGCCACTATCTGTTGACTTTTCTAGGAAATTTAATGTTTCTTTCATTTTCCAGAGGACTCTGGCGATACACTGAATTGACAACTTAAACTCACACTGCATTAACAATATATTTTAACCTTATTAGGGTAATTATTCACCTACACAATTAGTCAAAATTACAGTAAAATATTTAACTAACTGGTGTTTCTTTAGATAGTAACTGAGAGTCTCAGAACAGCTCAGAAAATCAGTGTATATTGACAGTGACATATACTCTAAATTATTAGAAATATTGTACACTTGCTCATTTGGTTTATTTATTTGTTAGAAAGAAAAGAACAAGGACACCTGCAGCAGAAGAACCTGTACACAACACAGTCATGGTCATACAGACCATTATTTTATGGAAGATTCCCAAACTTCATTTGGGGTAAAAGACAATTACACGATTCAAAAATTCTAAACTGCCACCTGGCTTTAGACCTGTCTCTAACGAAAATACAAATCAGTTTCCACACAGAATGCTAAAGGTTGCCACCCCTGCCCTGAAAAAAGAGAAGTGCTTTTATTTAAATCAAATCATGAAGATAGTGATGACAAAATGTCACAGAAATGCACATATAAAGTCAGTTAATCAATAGCTAAATCTGAAAAAGAATATCATATAAAGTAATTGCTGATATCCTCTGACCTCAGAAAGCACGGGTTAATATTACTAAGAGAATAAGTAGACAGCCTGCAAGGACTAAAGTTGAAAAGTGCTATAGAAGTATTTACTGTATGTAAGGACACTGTCTGCAATCAAAGGGAAAACAAACATTATAAGATCTATTTTAAAACCTTTTTATTTTTCCCCACCCAGCTGAAAATAGAAGGCTGTTCACAACCACAGGATTCCACTCAGTCAAATTAATCATAGAGTGGAGTGGATTAAAATTAGATTAAAAAGAAAATAATTTTTACCAGAAAGGTTAGCTCTGAGGTATTCATGAACAAAATAGCAAAATGAATTTACAGAGAATCATCCAGGAAGCTCCATCAAACAGCCCAGTGCTGTTTGGCACTAAGCCCATGGCCAGCCAAGGGCCTCAGCAATGGTTTGTGTGGCACCAGGGGCGATCTCAGGGTTGGTTTCTGTGGCTCTGGGAGACTCAGAGGGGAAAAAGGGCACTCTAACCAGGTTGTGTTTATTAGCAATCCTTGATTATGGAATGGTTGTGCCACTGCACAAACAGCCAGCATCTCCCCTCCCTCCAAAAAAACCCATTACAAATACATTAATAATAAGATTGATAACACTGTTTTTATGTTGCTAATATTAATAACTGTGCTAATTCACATTTAGGCTTTTATGTAAAAGGTGTCCAAACTTTTGAAGCGATATGTCTTACCTGAGAATGAGATGTTGGAAATTAAGTTTGTGTGGCTAGAGCATGGATTCAAATGCATTCATTTCATTTTTGTTAGAGGTTCCCTATTACATGAGTACAGGAAAAATAAAAAGTGGAATTTGTAAAGAAATAGAACAATACCAAAAGTTAGGTGAACAGTTAAAATCTAAGTGGAAATTCAGTTAATTCTAATATTAGAAAGCTTTTCGTGGTGTAGGAATAAGAATCATTTGGGCTTACTTGACTGCTACAGCAGTTCAGAAAGGTGTTTTGGATGCTGATTTGGGAGAGTTAGAAAGAGACAAAAGAGTGAATTTAGTGTAGGAGGGAAAAAGGAACAGTATCGAGAACCACTCATAAAAAGATGCAACAAAGACAATACATAAGTAGGTGACTATTTTTATTTCCTCAACTTATTTAGGAGAGTTCCTCAAATGAAAATTCTAAAATCTTAAGTTTCTATTTTTTCACTGATTTTTTAATCGGGTAAAAATCAGAAGAGGATTATCAGCAATGTCTTTATAGAATTTAGTGAAAATAGCTTTACTACTACTGCCAATGCATAATTATAGGTTTTAGTTTGATGTCAAGGCTGTTCAGCTACTTAATGTTTAACTATCAGACAAGTTTATCCTATGGTTGATGTTTTCTTTACACTTTTCTAATTCATAAAACATCTCTTTTTTCAATGCAAGAAATTCAAATGAGATTTGAATCAAACATTCTAATGTAGAACATTCACAAAATTTTGCTATTGCAAAAACCTGATTTTTCTGCATTTCCTATTCTCAAAAAAGCAGTTATTTAATTTTTGCTAGTTTTATATTTTTACATCAACTAAAGCTATGGATAGGACCTAAATTAAATTAAAAATTTTAATTTAGATGCTAAGAACATATTTGAACATTTTGGTTTAATTAGAAATTTTATTTCCTAATCTCTCATTTAATAAGTATATTCACCAATTATAAGACTTTAAAGACTTTTTCTTGTAAAAAAAATCTTAAAATTACCACATCTTAATTAAACTCTGCATGCAAATAGCCTTATAACGAAACAGCCATCTTATACATTTTAGTTTCATTTTTAAAAATAGGACCATGCAAACCACTAAAATTAGAAATAGCTAATTGGTTACAAGACAAGAATCAGATTCCAACATGCTTGTTCTAAATCAGAAGTAAATATGTGCCCTTATCAGATTGTAAGCATTTGATTGTTTATTTTTAAGCATCACTAAGAGCTAGTTTGGGAATTTCACATCCCTAGATATGCATTTATTTGTCAGTGTGAACAGCAAACTCCAGCCTGTCAGCCATCACACTTTGCTTCTCTCCCTTCATGGGAAAACGTGCCCTGCAAGGAACGTCCCTGTCCTGTCCCCAGCTCACCAGTGACACTCCACAACCCGCTGCGTGTCACAGCTTTCATCCTGCACTTCACACTTCGTGCAAACCCATTCTGCAACATTAACACAGAGTTTAGATTTTTGTAACCAATATTAGTACAAAAGCATTAAGATTATAAACCAAACTTTTCTCATTTCTATGCCAGCAAGTGCAGCAGGATGAGGAGCTTTCACTTACTGACGCTCCTTTCAGCCCTCACTCGCTGCTCCCATGCACTGAGGTATTCAAAATTTATCACTGCTTTCATGGGTAACAATAGCATCAGCTGATAATATGCCAAACCAATGGAGTCTTATTTCATTCACTTCAGGGTAGCTTAAAGTCTTAACTTGTGGGATTTTTAGTCTTGGGCTGGGAAAGCAGGGTGAAGACCGAGTTTTACTATTCACACACTTTCTTTTGTATAGGTGACAGAGCATTAGCAGAGACAGATATACACTCATTTTCTGAATGTAAAAAATTAACATACATAATCCAAGGAGACAACACAGTAACTTGAATAGAATCCATTCACATACAACTGAGTAAAAATAATCTGTCCATATTGCAGCTATTCTATGCCACCATCTGTATCTGATCTTTATATAGATGGATGATACATTGACTCCTGCAGCACTGCTCCAAAATCCCACAGCAGAGACAAAACTTTAGTTTGTCTTTCAGCTATCTCATCAAAGCAGCCTTCAGCCAGCTCCACACCTCCAACAGCCCTAGAAGATGCCTGACAACATCACGGCAGTTTTAGTGTGATTGATCTGAACGGTACTGGAATAAACATCCATAAACAAGGTGTGCTACTGCATCTCACAAGCCTAGGATATGAATGGGACAAATTCCAAAATAATTTGCTATTAAGCTTCTTTTGAATGCATAATTTACAGAGGACGAATTCAACTCTTGGTCATTCACATGGGCAGCTGCCACTTTCAGCCCTCACTCTGTGAATCAAATCAGGGTTGAAGCATCTTATGTTTCTGCCTGGCACCACAAGAACTGAAATCCAGAGGCACGAAATTCCTAGCAAGGAGGGTCACAAGAGTTTCTGCTATTCTACTGTATATTTAATGTTAAATTTTCTACCTCACTTAATTTATCCATCTTTGATGAGAAAAGGGGTCACTGGTAACATTCCACTAATTTGCCCTGGTTGCCAGGTTGGCATACACAGCTGAAAAAATAGAGTTGCTTTTTTACCTTCAGTTTTTTCTTTCCTTTCCACCCCTTTTAAACATAAACTAAAAAATATTACCTTTGTAATACGCATGCAATCCCTTTCCTGCACAGTCTAGAGTTTTAGGCCTTCGAACAGTCTTTTTCACCACACTTTTAAAGCCACTTCAGCATTAAGGAGCTTCATAACTGCACAGCAACTGGCTGAGTGCCAACCAGCTGCAAAACAAACGCCCCTTGTATTGACATTAGAGGTTCCTTGATCATATTCAATAAAGAACCTTTGATGTTAGCACTATTGAGTAATATCATCTCACAGGGTCTTAAGGGAGAGTTTATCAAATCTGTAAGACAGATCATGAAGAAAAAAGGACCCTCTAGTTTCAGAATACAACAAAGTTTGTGTTTTGCGAGGTAAAAATAGTATTTCTAGATGGGAAAATATCAAAATACACACAGCACCTATGATTCACCATTTTTTTGTGTAACATTTGGTGAACCACAGATCTCACCTTGTCTGGCAAAACCCAAGTTGTACTCTCTTGTTATCCAGCCTCAACAGTGAAGTCCTCCATGGGACACTCAACAAACCAGCCGTGCTTGGGTACTTTTCTGTCACTCCATATCCTCCCGACTGTCATCCCATATCCCCCTGGCCTTCCTTTGCTACAGCCAGGCTGCTGCCTCCTTCTTTGCCTTCCTGGCAGACTCGCTGCTGTCAGAGCCGTCTGTCACCCTGCCCACAGTGTGGCACTTCAACACTTGGCAAGTTCAAAGAAAAACTTCTAGTGCTCTAGTACTAAAGCTGTTTGGTTTAGTGAGACCTCTTTAAGTACATGAAACCATAAATGCAGAGACTGACAGGCTGCCCAAAAGGTTCCAAAACAAAAGGGACACAGGCCCAGGGAAAAAAAAAAAAAGATGGTGCAATATTCAGTGCCTTGTTACGAGCGCCCCAAGAGGAATGACCTGTGGAAGGGTAGAAATCTTTCCACATCCTTTACTGAAATATTGAAGGTTTTGGTGGTGGTGGTTTTGGATTTTTTACTCCATTGCTTCATCTTTTTCTTTCATCTTTAGTTTTCTGTTCCACTGTGAGAAATACCATAGGAGACGCAGCTTCTTGTCCTTTTTTTTGGCTACTGCAAAATTTCATCCTTCCCAGCCCTCTAGACACAGAAGAGTGCCTGGCTAAATGTTCTGACCTGGAAGACTCCTTCCAGTATTGAGCTGGAGAAAAAAACTTCCCTACCATACCAGCCATCTCCTTTTAGTCTGGGTGGGACAGGTCTGTTTATGAGCAGGTAAAGTGACCCTACTGGAGGGTTGGTGCCAGTGGGTTGTGGTCTCAGGCTTACCTCCAGCACTGGTTGTCAACAAATACTAGTGAAATGCATAATTACCAAGTAGTCACACTTTTCTATTATACTCTTCTAGCTTGCAACAATCTGAGCTCCCAGATTTCTAAAAATTTCTCTCCCCTACTTTTTTAATAATAGAGGGGAAAGGCAGAAAAAGGCTATCACATATCACTTACATGAGAAAATAAGATATTCTGTTTCATTTTTTGTGAAAATACAGAGACACAGATGGAGATGATGATCATCATCATTTTTTGAATGCTGGATTATGCTCTCATATTGGCCTGGCCTACTCAGCAAGGCACAGTCATTCTATGTCACTAGACATAGCCCATATGAAATAATTGACACTATTCTATTTCTTGGGCCACGCATCCCTCTTTCTCCTGTTTTGTCTGCCCAGCTCAAGGACTGCTGCCTCTTCACTCCCACCACCAGTCCACATTCAGGGATATTTTCACTTTAGGCTCAGCACCTCGAGCACTCTCAGCTCTGCTGCACCCCCTGCTCTGGGAACACAGAGTGGGCAACACTCCCCGCTTGCCAACACCAGTGGGAAAACCCCTCAGCCCTGCTTGCCCTCAAGCTTATGTCAAGCACAGAAGCACTAGAAATGGGCTTTCACTAATACAGATATTTCTTACTAATCTGCATGCTGGCTGGAACACCTGTATGTTTATTTACCAGTTTCCTGTGTGAGATGTTCAGCCTAATTGATTTCATGCCCTGAGGAAGATATTTTAAACTAATTAACAGATGTATGAACTTCCTTCAAACATAAACTGTTCAGGTTATCACATTGCATTGAACCAATATCCAAACACCAGCTTAAAACATAATCTTAGCATGGAGGAACTTCCCAGTGCCACAGCCTCCAAAAGAGGCAACATTTCTCCTTCCTGTACTTCTGTATCATCGTGCTCCTTTTCCAGCTTTCTTCATGTGAACGTGTTTTTGCAAGCTATTTTATATTCACTTCAACAAGCTTTTCTGAAAATGTTATTGCTTCTTTGAAATAGGAAACTGAATAACAGAACAAACTATAACCATACTTTGAAAAAAATCCCATAAATGTGTAAAAATTCTAATTTGTGAATGAACTGATTAGTTACTCAACTCCCCGGAGTTAAAAGTGTAAGATCACACAAATGTTTTATACCATGGCTATGATTCAGTTGCCTTTTAACAGTGTGTGTCCATTAAATCATTAAAAGTTGCCAGTTCTTAAATAAATTCATTTGTCTCTGTATATAGAAACAAAAAATAAAAAGGGCCTGAACTATAAAAGACAAGTTTCTTTAGGAAAGGAGGAAAGGCAACATTAAGAGTAGCCAGAAATTATGTATATGAAAAGAATTCAGACAAAGATGCCAAGATATTGCTGTCCAACAGCTCTAATGCTCCCCAAATAAACATTACATTTTGGTAAGTGATTTTCTGAGCATTAGAAAACACTTTCAGTATGGAGAATAACCTATAGAAGAAAGGAGAGAGAGGCAGTTAAGCCTCATGATAAGGAACATGAATCCCAGGAAGTGTCATTTTCAATGTATTTAAGAAGAGTGTAGAGGCATAGGAAGATTTGATACAACAGTATCAAATTGCCTGGACCAGCTATAACCATTAATGATTTTAACTGAAAAAAAAAAAATCACATGTACAAAATGATGTCTCAAACAGTTGAAGTTCTAAACAAAATGAATGTTCTAAA
The DNA here is from genome assembly GCA_003676055.1 of Chloebia gouldiae. NCBI lineage: Eukaryota > Metazoa > Chordata > Aves > Passeriformes > Passeridae > Chloebia > Chloebia gouldiae. The sequence goes on from QUSF01000010.1 coordinate 20,226,780, forward strand.
TGAAATCAAGAGTGATTGTATTGTGTAGCTGAAAGAACATGAGTTACTAATTCTAATTGTCAAAGGTGATTTGAGAGCCAAAGAGCTGAAATGTCTAAAGAAGCCAAAGAATAGTCCTTGCAAAGATAGACAGTTTCCAGACCAGTCAGTGAGAAAAGAGAGGTTTTTAAAGAGCTCAAGTCCTGGGACTTCTGAACAACTTAGTGGATTTGGGCTGTGATAAAATAGAGCAAGCAGTGTGTTTTCAACACTGGATGAATAGAATTAGATCTTTAAAAGTTTCCTGCATTTTTGCCCATTTTCAAATCTGATTTTTATTATACACTGATATTTTCATATTTCTGTCTTTACATATCTGAACTCCACTGCTGCTAAGACAGAAAGAAAAAAAAAATCCTTCTCATGATAGGTATTACGTGGATAAAGCATTAAAAACAAAAAAATTCAAAAAAAGGTTAACAAAATGAGATAACCACATTTTAAGCATTATATGTCAGGCAATCCAGAGACGTCTCTAACTTTTGTGACACTTGCCTTCAGTACAAGTATTTCATATTGAGAATAAGATGCCTACTTTCATTTTTCTCTTCAAATCTACACGTCTTTTTTCTTTAATTTTCTTTTAATAATCCTATAAAATCAAAAGATCACAAGTGATTTGCACTTTTCTCATATATGACAAACATTAATATTAAAAACCACAGCACTTTTTAGAAAACTGGATGCATAAGAGAAAGTTTAAAAATTGGAAATGTTTGCAGTATGGACATTTAGTTCTTCACACTCTTGTGAACCTGTGAATTTCCTTTTTATAGCTGCAAGTTAATATGACAGTCAAATTTATGTCCACAAACTATGCTTAAGTATTAAACACTAGACAATGTTATTAAATGAATTTTAAAAGATAGCACGGTTCTGTTAATTTACACAACATTAAAGGTATTTTTGCTTCTTCAGAGTGAGATGACTTTTTGATTTCACATAATAAAAAACTGAAGCCAAACAACTTGGGTTTTCTTTTCAAACCTACCCTATGTTTTTCTAAAATAACAAATTTAACCTTTAGAGATGTGTATGGCACAAAAGAGGTAGTCAACTGGTAGTTTACTTTGCTTTTTATAGCCACATTACTTTCTCTTTTCACTGAAAAAGGCCACACATGCTATTTTAAAGTCTGATGACTCCAGCCTTTTTAGTGTAAAGCCTCAGCCCCTCCCCGCCTCCTCCTCAAATCCTCAGACTGTCCAGTGACTTGAACAAGTATTGCTTTTTCTGCTCAAGCATCTCCCTCCTAAATCAATATACCAGGGTGAAGGCAGCTTGTCATTTCCTGTCACAGGATACCCTTCTAAATTACCCTTTTCTTTTTAAGAGTTCAGCAAATCATGTTTCAAGAAATGACCATTTTTATTTCCTTTCTGATTTAATGTGTTAAAAATAAACACCAACCATACTGCTTATGAAGTCCAGAGCCAGATGAGAGAACTGTAGATCTAAAATAAACATCAAACTATTTCTTCTCCCATCTAAAACTAGTTATATTTGAAGTCAAAAAGAGAGCAGTCTTTAGGTGGGATATTTTTTAAGATATTTACAGAGTGGAAAAGGGATCTGAAGAAATTACAGCAAATTCTTTCCCCTACTTTTAAGATTTGATGTTGGAGCAGGCATTCTTGATTGATAGAAAACAAATGTCAAAAAATGCTTAATATACTTCAGATTTAAACTGTAATAATCTGAAAGGTGTTGAAATTAAAACCAGTTAAAGTTACAGGCTTTCACACCATGTTTTACCTTGGAGTTCATGTTTTAGATGAGGAATCAACACACATGCTGTACTGTTAGCACAGTTCTCAGAGCAAGAGTTACAGCCACAAATTCCATGCAATGACATTAAGAATGAAACTCTGAAAAATGGGAGTCTTACTTGAGTGGCCTAACCAAAAACCTTTTAATAATTAACAAGCCTAGATCAAATGATAATAGAATATTTTATTTGATTTGCAAACCAACCTTTATTAAAACTTCATGTTGATTATGAATAGTTTCAAGCTGTGTCTAGTTTTAAACGTGGGATAGGGGCTGGCCCATGCCAAAGGATAGGTGTGGAAACACGCATTTAGAATAGAATCACAGAATGCTTTGGGTTGGAAGGGGCCTTAAATACCATCTAATTTCAATCCCCTTGCCGTGGGCAGGAACACCTTCCACTAGCCTAGACTGCAGACAGAAAACATATTTTATACAATCCTAAAAACCTTAGCACAGCAAATTGAGGTCTCCAGTGCAACTTCTCTATCTCTGTAACTCCACTCATGCCAGCACATGTTTAACTGCTTGTATGTGAGCAATTTTGTTTCACTCATTTCCATACACCGTTAATTTTATGTCTGTTGAGATAATTTTAGAAATATCTAAGGTTTAAATCAAAGAAAGTCATTAGTAATCATCCACCCAAAATTACAGCTTTTAAATGTTTGTTCTGAGGTTAAAATAAAAACACAGGGTGCTCAAAGTTTTCCCATTTCTTAAGTCTAACCAATGCTGAAAAAAGAAAACTAAAAAGTCCTTTTTTTGTCTACAAGAATTCCTTAATTTCTTAACTTCATTATTTTACATCTGTTTTATAGCAAACTTTCATTGCACTTGAGACTCAAATGTGGTGGGACTATACTATTCTTCTATTTTAAATTATATGGCGAAGCACTGACTCTGGATATCTTCTTCTGTACCCTTTATTTTCCTTTTGGAAAAGATGGACAGTAAAGGTTAAAAACCTCTCTACAATCTACTTTAGTGTAACAGCATCAATGTGAAAAGCAAAATGACACATGCCAGTAAAATCTAGCATACATTTAAACCAGGGATATTCTGCACAGTCCCTAATGTACCTCATTAGCTCAACTAACTTTTATTGTTAAGCTGTTTTAGTGTTTTGGTCAATTTCTGAGGTCTCTAACCAGATCTCCCATGACAAGAATGTATTTTTTTTCTTACATATGTTGAAGGTTGTTGAACATGAACCTGAGTGTGGAAGATTCCCTATTTTAGAGAAGCACACAGACAGTTTTTGGAAAGTTAGCAAAAGCCTGGCTTTGCCACGTGTTGATTAAGGTTAAGGAAACCTGAAAAAGTCCTAAAGTTAGACCATGACTAACACTGTATTTTCAACCCTTACTGGGTTTGTCTGGGTCTCACACATGACAGATCTTCATTACATTGGCTATTCCTTAATTATTAATGAACACTCTGATTTTATCCCCTTTCTTGTATAAAGAGCCTCACAAAGTTGCAGAGTCTGCTTTTCTTCTCTGAGGTACCCAAGGTCATTATTAGCACACTGGAGGGAGCAAATGCAGTGCCCTGTGTGCTTACTGCTGCTGCTTTTGGTAGCGTGGACATTTCAGTAAAAGCATTACTGCTGCAACAGTGAACTCAGCATAGGGAAACTTCATCATTGGTGTTTATTTTCCTTACAAAGTAAAAGAAAAGCTTTAGGGTAAAATATAGCTTTTCCATTAAGCTCCTTTCTCAGCTATACAAAATGCTACAAAAGCAGCAGTGCTTTTACATATTTGGTGGTTGTTAATTTACAATCAGATCAAAAGGTATGATTAGGTGTTTGACTTTCCTCTTTCCCTACTGCTGTTTTAACTAGTTCCACCAAAAAAACTCAGTCTTACATTCTTTAAATAAAACTAATAACTTGCTAATAAAAAAAAAAAAAAGAGAAAGAAAATAGTTATATAGTTTTCTATCTGCATCCAAAGTACAATGAGGTCAGTAAAAACACTCTCATTAAGTTTTAAGCAGGCTCTGGCTCAGACATTTGTATGGTAATAACCAGACAACCAAGAAATATGGATGTCTTCCACAAGGCTTTGAGAATTTTGCATCAGGTTTTGCCATTTTTCATGTTACCATATGATATCAATGACTTGGAATACAAACAAGAGGCATTACAGTATTTCATTGAAGGGACTAATAGATATTGAAGTTCTTAATTGATTTGATGAGGGGCCTGTACTTTAAAAAGTCCAGAAACCTAAACAAATGAAAATCCCATTATAATGTGCATGGATGAGTATGGACTTTAACTCAGAATAATCACAAACAGAAACATTCAGAGACACTTCATATTTCACCTCTATCTTTACCTCAAATGTATCATTTACCTCAATGAGATATCTCAAATGTTTAGCTGGTTGTTTCTGCCCTTCCCTGTCCTTCCCCTTCCATGTTCTTAGCTTATTGTCTACACCAGTCAAACATTCATTCCAATGAATATGTGAAAAGTCCTAACTTAGTTTTTTTTTTTATTTTAAAAATTAATATCAAAGAAAATCCACTTGTATTATAGTAACTTTTCAAATATCAGAAGACTTTAGATTTTATTTGATTCTGAACCTGTATTAGTTTTATTTTTAATTTCTTCAAGTGAGAACTTTGTAAGAATGTTTTTTAGCCAAGTAAAAAACTTCACATGCCCCTTAGTTTTAGATTTGAAAAATGCCTTTGACTTTAATGAGATCCCACGTGCCATTAAGACCATTAATGTTCATTGGACATCTTAGATAGTTCATAATAAAGTTTCATCCTAGTTCTGTGCCACAGCAAGCCACTTTCCCACATTGGCATGTCAGGTTACTGTTGCTTATTTTCCTTTGCTCATGCATGCACATTAATAATCAGCATTTTTTAACCAGCACAAACCTTTGTCATAAATATGTAACATTTGCTACACTTACTTAAAAGCCAAAGAAGCTGTCAATGCAATATTAGTGTATTCCTTCTAGTGTGGCTATAAAAATTTCTGAAATTACAGCTTGTGCATCAATGGCTATCTCTGGCATAAGATAGTTACAGGTAGAGTGAGCAGGGGCTTGGACTGCCACAACCAGCTCTGTTCACCTGCTGCTAGCCCCACACCAACAAAAATCACTAACATGGGAGCCAGACTTCCAAATCCATAGCACTCCTGTGTAATCCCCTTTTGCACTGCCAGCAGCATGCAAAATAAATAAATAAATAAAAAGCTTACCCTGCTTAATGCTAGTCAGATGAAAAAATTATGCAAAGGCTTGGTAGGCCAGAATAAAAAGGGTTTAGACTTTGGGATGTTATGTACAATTTGCAAAATGAGGTTTTTTATTTCAATTGTGGTTTTAAATTATGGTTAAGGTAAAAACAATCTGCCAGTGTGTTCCTATTTGAAAAGGTCCCGTATACCACATAAACTCTTGCTCAAAGCCTTTATTCAGTGCTATCCACATTTCCTTTTCCTGGCATGTTCATTTTGTAGCTCTCCTCCAATTTTCAAAACTCCCACTTTTCCTTTTTTATGGCTATGAACACTCAGTGTCCTGACACTTTCTTCCTAGTCATCACTCTTTTCTCCTGCGAGGTTTCTCATTACCTCTGAGGCTCACTGTGCACAGACAGCTTCCATGTTGCCCTCCCCACCCCAGTGCCAGTCAACTGTGCTAAATCCAGACATTCCAGATGCCACAGATACTTGTCCATTACATTATCTCCCTTCAGCCCATCTGCTAAAATCAAATTTGCTGGATCGGGGTCTAAACAAATGCTTCCCCTTCCCTGGCCTCTGGTAGCACTAAGCCAGCTTAGGGTCACTAATAACAACAAAACTTTGAACTCAGGACTTTTGGTTTTGCATGAAGATAGCCACGTCAACAAATGAAATTTAAATGAACAATTGAGCTCTCCTGTCATATCAAAGACTGTTACAGTAATGAAAAAATATTTAGAGAAAGTAATCTTTGCACTATTTTAAACCTGAAAGACCTAATGTTCAAGCCCTAGAATGGAATCGGAACTTGTTAACAAATAAATAGTAGCAGTATTTATCAACGCTGTTATCTCTGTAGTCCTCAATAACCACACTACTATTTTGTATACACATGTACTGCATACCATCTGCTGATGTTTATTTTAATTCACCAGGAAAGGCCTGTGTTTAAGTTGGAATTTAAGTGACAGAATCAGAACAAAAGAAAAAGGGCAGCAGAATAAACTGAATAAATTCCAAGTCTGACTTGCAAAGGCAGTCAATATAAAAGCTATAATCTTAGTTTAATCCTCACACTTTTTAAACATAGTAATTACTAGACATCTGCTAGTAACACAGCCTTGCTATTGGATAACCTTAATTACCCTGTAATATTTCCTGACACTCCCCAAAATATGCCCTATGGATAATAATTCATTCACGGTTCAGCCCCATTATTAGCTACTAATTCAAACAATCAAGACAAAGACAACGAACAGATGACCTTGAACAATTACCCACTCACTGAACAGAATTTATTTCATGCTTTTCAAAGACTTTACTGCTTTCCTGGCTTCATGAGCAGCACTCAAAAATTAACAAAACTCAAGCAAGAAAGGAGCTGCAGAATAAAAGGAGATTTGCTGGGGTACCCCAGCTCCCTTAAACATAATTTGCTTGCATTAACAACATAATGGCTTCTGCAATACAGTTCATTTTCTAAGATTAAATAAGGACCCAGACAGACTGGGTGCAAAACCTGATACAATTGTTTTAATACACTGGATTTGTAAGCTGTTCAATTATTTGCAAGAAGTGTACTGGAAAACCTGAAATGAAACAAAATAAATACATATAGGTTTAATGAATGGAATTCATGCAACTGTTGCAGAAGCAAAGGAAGCGTCAGTGACTTCAGTGCTGAAGATGCTGTGAATGCCTGAGGCTTTCCTTTGGGCTGCCCAGGGAATATTTCAAGTCACAAATCATGCATTGCCCTCGTTTGAGCTGCCATAACCTGGCACCCTTATTTCTGATTGTACGGGTAAAATCAAGTGCAAAAGATAGACCATTATTGACAAATAAACCAATCTGCACTACTTTGGGTGATTCTTTGTGTTGTTCATTTAGAGAAATTATTGTTGCAATGAACATAAAAGGGGCTATGGCTTTTAAAATTATCATCATAATCAAATTTTAGACATTTTGTCTTCAGATTAAGGTAAGGAGAAGGTACACAAAGGAGTGTGAAAAGCTATTGCTCTTCTCTCTGTAATTCAAATAATTTCTTCTAAGAGTCTAGGAGGTTGTTTGCAATCTATCTGAAATTCAAAGCATTCAGGTTGAGCTGGAAATTCTGGGACTAGAATTACTGAACTGCTAAGAAAATAATCTTGAAGGAAAAGATATGAAAAAAAGAACTTTAATGAAAATTCAAAGTCAAAATTAAATGTGTTTTCTGAGATGGTTCTGAGAAAGATATCATTGTAGGGATATAGTTAAATTCCTTAAATACCTGTGGAAGTGAAGGGCAGAAATAAGATAATGTGAACAAAATCAAAACAGAGATGCTATAAAATTTCCCCCTGCCAAAACCAGAACTATTATAAAAAATAACTTCTAAACACAAAATATTTAAATGCCTTAATCAAAATTACTTTAAAGATAAGATTTTTAAAATTTTAAAGTCCATAAGAATGAACAACCTTGTAAAGTTTAGAGCAGGATGTTTAGCCCTAAGTCCAGACAAATAACTGGAAAGCCAGAGATAAAAGGACAACTTTAGTTTTCCTTGACCTTAAAAGGTATGCAGTCTGCAAATATAAAGCACTTCATGAAAGGTGGAGGGCGAAAAGGAGTCTTTTCCTCCAATGGAAAGCATGAGATTGCAATATCTTAAAAAAAATATTTCTGTCAACACAGCTCTACAGACTACTTGAGGTTTTTTGTTGAAGCTATGCCCTCTGAACATGCTTTGCTTATCAATAATAGCTAATAAAACTTCTGAGATTTTAAAGTTCACATTCCAGAAATGAGGTACACATAATGAAATTTCTTGTTCTGAACAGATTTTTTCTGCTTTTGCACTACCCATCAGAATTTTCTCTTCAAGGATGGCATTGAAGTGCACATGTCCCTATAATAGTGCACTTTTTCAGTGTAGTCACTGTATGAGGGAGTTAATCAGGGAATCTTCACATTGAGACATTTATCCAACTAGTTTTGGAAGCAGTTTTAAAAGGAATATCCTGGACTAACTTTGGTATAGTCTCTTCTCATTTAAAAAACTAACTACATCAACATTCCTCCTTTTCTTGTTTTCCTTTGACCATTACATAGCCCACAACCCAACACTTGGGATTTTTATTAGGGACTATGCTATTTCTGCCTAGAACTTTTGTAGAAATGAACATTGGACATTTCATTTCCAAGATCAAGAATAGTCTCTCAGGTCATAATCAAACCTCTATGAAAGAAATTTGTGATCAAGGCTTTGTAAGAACTGTGTGCTTTGTTTCTGTTCAAAAAATCACTCATGTAATGACTTATCAACATAAAATATTTTCTTGGGGATAAACCAACAAAGTAATTTCTTGGCCAAGGGTCAGAAATGGCCTTTTCTTATGCATAAATGTTCAAATTATTATTTTTGAAGGGAAAGTTTGAAGTACACTTGTTATTAGTTTTTATAGAGATGAAATTAATGCAACTTGCCTGAAGCTCATGTCCCTGTTCATTCAGGAACTGAAATGTCATCTAGAGCAAGATAGTCTTTTCTTCTAATTAATGTGGTCATGAAACAAATGAAACATAATATGCAAATAAGAGCTATGATGACTAAATAAAATGCTGTCCCTCCAGGAACAAAACATTCAAAATAAACTAGTTTCATATGGTTGGTTTTGAAAGGCCCATCTGGTAAAATGGAAAGTATTTTGCTTCAATTACATCTGGTTACTAATAGGTGCTGTGTTTCACTTATTTCAGGGAAACTTAAAAGACAGAAGTTTTTGCTAGAGGTGAGGTCCAGAATGAACTATACAACTGGGTTATCATGTGTTAATCTTAGATGCTGGACCAAGCTCAAAATTAAATTCATATTTCTGTTCACATCTGAAAACCTCCAATGTGAATCTATGAACATTACACAGCCAAAAGACATATTAAAGATTACAGATTTAACCTCTTAATCTTACGATTGCTACAAAATGCCATAAAGCCAACACAAAGAAACCAAACTTATTTACAGAGTGAAGGTGTCTTACAAAATTATGATTCTAAGCAAAAACACTGTTTTAATTCAGTGATTCCATTTTCATATAGCATGTTTAAGCTAATCTCCTGGAACACACAACAGTATCTGACATTATTACTTTAGAAAATACACATTTATTAAATAAAGGTTAGAAATGGAAGAAAAGTGAGATGATTCACTAAGAGGAATTCTGTTTCAAGCATTTCCTTGGCCACCTCGTTTCAACAGAGGATGGCATCCCTTTCAGACTGAAGAAAGTGACCTGGTTAGTAACACCTTCATAGCAGAAATCAAATCTTTTAAAACCTTCCTCTCAAAACTCCAATGTGAGTTTTGACAATGGATCTACAACCAGTTTCACCTGCTGGACCCTTGTGGGGCCTAGAGTCTGTGACAACCTAGATTCATTTCCTCTTCACAGAGTGTGCCCTCTATAACTTGCAACATTGGAAGTTGCATTATTTTTTTTTAAATATTGTGTTCCAGCTATCCTGGACAAGGTGAAAACAAGATAAGGAAAAGGTGACCATTTCCTCCAGAAAAATCCAGAGACCAGTGCACTTGTCTGGCATGAAGGAAATCAATATTTCCTGGAATGAATCAGGTTCAATTATTCTGACCACCAAATTGTGATCTTAATTAGTTTTGTCCATTTGGACACAAATCTTTTCCAATAAAATCTCCATTAAACTCTGAGACTCCTGTGAGAAGTCTTAATGTCAAACTCTTGCTGTTTTTCGGTAACAAAATCTGCTAAATTTGATTTTTCAAATGAGAATTTAAAGCCCGTATAGAAGTTACAGGTACAGAAGACAGTGTTACTGAAGAAATCTCCATCTGTATAGGCAAAGATGACATTGTGACAGAGCAGACCTTCTAGTGACAAGAGAGCTGCCCAGAACCAGAAAGAACTTAAGAGAATCAGATTTTTCTTTCTCAGTAACTGTTCAGGAACCAAGGCTTCAGAGCTTCTAAGGCCTAATCCACACAGTCAATGGAAGAGCTGGACTTCAATTGCTACCACCTGCTTTTAATTGCTTGGTTTTTATTTTTTTTCTTTTCTTTTCTTTTTCTTTTTCCCCAGCTCCCCTACACATGAAAGCTTATTTTTCTTTCTTAGACTGAATGCTTTTTCCTGCTTGTGTTTTCCCTCTCCTTCCATGATGAAAGTCATGACTGCTTTCATCTTCAATGTAGTCAATTGCAAGTCCAAACCAAAGACTTTGTGTACAATGTAGTTTTAAAAACTGATATAAACAAACCTACCTGTTTTTTTTCACTTCTCCCTGCTTCTGATACCTTCTTGATGCTGCCTAATTCCCACTTTCTCTTTTCTTAGCTTAACCTCTACTTTTATACTCTGCAAAATGCTATACCATTCATAGCATTATTCCCTACTCTTTCTCTTCCTACCTTTACTTTCATGAGCTGTCTCCAAAATCTAAATTTGTTTTCAATTGCAAAGATTTAAGGATTTTTTTTCCCCCCAAACAATACTTTCATTCCTTAGCTTTAGTATTAAGCAAAATATGTTTGGTTGTTTGAAATAGCAAGGATCATCCCACCTCCTACATGGTGAATACCAATTTGAGTCATAGGATCTTCTCTCTCTGATGTTGAGTGCTAAATCCCTGAAGCATTTTTAGAACTCCCATCTTTAGTTTTGTCACAGATGTGTTACATCAGTCTGTTTTGTAGTTTTCTGTTTGATGGGAAATCTCCTGCATACTGTACATATGTAATTGTAGTTTACTGCAGTCTGACTTGAACCAGCTCTCCTGGATGATTTTTACATCTGCTCATTGCAGCATAACCTGTATCTCTGCAAGGGACAAAAATCATCATTTCCACATTTTTACTTCATAGATTTTCTACGTGAAGTACAAACTGTAACTATGTGAGATGCCATTGTTGGTATAAGGAGGCAGTTTTAGCAGAGCCGGTGGTTTTCCCATTGCTATGTTGCCCACGGAAGCTCAAACATTGTCTGGCAACTATCCTCAAGGGCAATTGTCTGGCCAACCTAGCAGTGGGCCCCCTGCCATCCTAACAGATGGGCACCAAGTGTAAGTAGCCATAAGACCATATAAGTGCATTTAGTGTGAAACTTGGGGCATAATTCCCAGCCTTGATCACCATATGGCTTTTCCATACAGAGTTTGTGATAAATGGGATGCGCAGTGCTAATTTAACTTTGAACATGAACAGCATTAAGGAAAATAATGAGAATAGTTCCCACCATGTGATAAGCAGCAGGTAAGTCTGGAATTAGCAGGAACAGTAGAGGAGGAGGATTATTATGCATCAACATATTCCCCACACTTTTATTTCTGTTGATCCATTAAGCTTTCCATGACTCAACTTCTGAAAAACAAGGAAATGGGCTCCTTCACTCCTCTCCCACTCCTCTACAGGGAAAGGGAGTGCAAAATTGTGAAAGCCTGTGCCTTCAAGAAAAAACCTTGAACTGATTCACAGCCTCATAACTGAACTGAGCCCACATTTCACAGTCACTTCAATACCGAATTCTGCAGGACTCTTTTAGAGGAGAGGCTCAGGATTTCATAGACTCATTAACCACATATCAACACTTTTATTCTATATTCTTACTGGACATGGAATGCGTTTCACCTCCCCTCAGCACACAGTGTATCCAACATATCTGATCTAGTGCTCAAGGAAAAAGGGAGGCCAGTGGAACCTATGAGTATATTTGTGGCCACCATCTTTATTTTAAGTAATTCTAATGGTGCATGCCTCACTGCCCATGGATTTTAGTTATTGCAGCAAACTGTTTGTGTATGCTAACAGAAGGGATTGTACACAAACAGTAAGTACTGAAATACAGGCTTAGTTCCAAGAATGTGGATCTTAAAAATTCAAACATAATTTAAACTATTTTTAGATAGTACTTATGAGTTTTAGTTATAGGCAGCAAAAGTTTAGTTATTGTCATGCTGCTTGTGACCTTTGAAGAGTGAGTCCTGAAAATATCAGAACTCTGAAGAAATATTTAATCTAATTTTAAGATTTCAAGTGGTACAAAACCATATTAAATAGAGTTTACCTGGTTATGTTTTCTTCCTTTTCTATCATACTCTAAGGTGAAGTTCATGGTTGATTTACACCACTCCAAAATGATACCAGCAAAAGGAAAAGAAAAGTCCCACTCCTCCCATCTGCAGTTATGTATTTCTACTGGAAAGGGCAGTGCTGCCTTTCAGTGAGGCAGGGATTGAGTAGTTCAAAGTGTTTACAGAATCATTGTATTAGATAAAAAAAAAGAGGGAATTTTAATGCTGTATAAACCAATACAGGTTTTGCTGGAAACAGTTCCAGCTGTGAAGCTGAAAGTCCAAGACAATATAGCTCTGTACTCTTGTCTCCTAAATCAGAGAGAGGAACACCTTTCATGAATAGATATTTGAATTTGCTTGCTTTCCAACTGTATTCAAATATTCAACTCTGCTGGCACGAACGCTTGCAAAAAGAAAATGTCAAAGTTGCTTATGTTAACTTTTCTCGAAGCACAATTTAAGTCTGGCCCTCCAAGAATTTCAGTAGAAACATTTATCTAATCAGGAAGAGAGACAACTGACAGGCAGTATTTAATCAGAATCCTGAAGTAAGCATAATACAGAATCAAACACAATCATGCTTTTGGTTGAGATATATGATCCCTTTCTGAATTAACTTCCTACTTACCTGAAATAAGAAGAGTTAAATTAGTGTCTATTTATACATTCATTATTAGGCTACCAATAGCTTGCGTCATATACAGTTAGATATTATTAGAGACGATTATGCTAATTTCCTCTTAAGAAGTTTGCATCTTTTAATTTTATTTTTAACTATTTATATAGAAAGTTTGAAGCTGAATCAGTCTCAAAAATCAGGGAATTAACTGGTCAATATAGTATAGTTTTGCAGAGCTATGCATTCACATGAGGCTCCAGTTTATTCACTAGTTGAACAGGTAAGTGACACAAACCAAACATACAAAGAGAACATGCTCTAGTCAGCATCAGAGTATAATTAAGAATGAAAAATCCTCTTGGAGATACAGAATCTACCACAAGTATTAGGAGATCAAGTTCACAATAGAGAGAAGGCCTTTGTGCTTCAATTGTGCCTCTGTTAAGAAAGGAGTTTAAAAGTTGCACAGCTTCCTGTTTATGATCTTTCAGAAACTTCCATGTCTGATTCACTCAATCTATCTGAAAAGTGTTTTTCTCAGTTGTCAGCCCTGTGAGACTGACCTTAAGTACAAGTCAAAGAATGGGCTCCTTGTGATGCCTTAAGTTTTAGCTTTTATATTTTCAGATCAGTACTGCTTTAGGATATAACTCAAACTCCATGGCCTGTCAGCTACTGTTCAGACATTTTCTTCAGACAAAACAATTTTTCTCTAGGCCTGAAACTCAAGGACACCTTACTGTCTCAGGCCCCCAAAAATGTGAACTCAAATAAAAAGAAAGTGAACTGGGGGGAGCAACCTGGGGGAATGTAATTGCATTACCTGAAACTGTAATCAAACAATTAACCTCTGATATGCAAATAGACCAAATTTATAACTGTCTGAAAAACTTGTGACTGTTGTCTGTCTGAAGGGTAGTCTCTGTGAGACCCCTGCACTGCCCAAGGTGTACCCTATGAAGGTCTTTCAATAAATACTTGCTTTTATCTTTTAACTCTGTCTCACCTTCCTGCTAGGTAGTCTCTCCAGGCATCACCTGTGATGAGTGCAACTGTGAGCACACCACTAAAAATGGCAGGTGGAATCATCATTGTTTCTTGTGATACAATTCACTCCATAACCTGTCCATTGTGAAGCTTTAAATATGCCAAATCCATAATGTGGAAAGAACAAAAGAAAAGGCACTTGAATAAGATGAAACTAGACATGGGTGAGGTAAACACAAGCAGCAAAAGTTGTCTAACACACATTTATCATCCTATAAAAGCCAAAATACTAACTTTGCTAAAAGAACTTACAAAAGTACTCTTTTGAGGTTACAAAGAAATAAATACATTTTCACAACAAAACTAATCTGCAGAACTCACTACCTGCATGTGATTAGATAAACCAAGAGTTTCATTTGTTTAGTGACCCAGATATTTGTCTGGATATTGAAATTAGAGAGGGTCTTTATGACAAGAGGAAGATGCTTATCCAGCCCGCTGCTTGCTGCTGTAAATCACAAGCTTGTGTGAGGGCAGGGCTTTGCATAAATTTCCCCAATGGACAGCTGACTTGCAGAAGTTTTCAGTGCTGGCAATTCTAAGAGGAGTGAGAGCCAGACAATTCTTGGCTGAATTCACAGGGTTTTAGCTTCCTCGCACCCTCCCTTGATTGAGGTGTACACTCCACTGGTGCAGAACAGCCCAGCAGGGACAAAGCCCTCCCTCTGCACCCTGTTGGTGCCTGGCTGCAGACTGGCACAGCACACAGGCGACACCCCAACACCCCTGAGGCCTCAGGGACTCCCCTCAGAACACAAGTTAAAAACCTGTTACAGAAGTAAATTATGAAGTGCTGGCGCATCTTGAAAAGGAGTCAGTTCTGTTTTGCAGCAGGTGCATTCACAATCTTAGTCATGTTTTCAGGATTAAGAAGAAGACAACTGTTAGAGAAAAGCTTTCTCTTTTAGCAGAAGGCTTTCACTTGTTCTACAGTACTCACTCTAGGTCATGGTTTTATGTAGTCTACTGAAAAACTTGATGTCCATAGTAATTTATAAGAGGAATTAATTTTTCTAAAGCTCTTTTGAAAAATTAATTTAAAAATATATAATTCCTTTTTGTCTACCTCATAATAAACTGGTAATATTTTAAAATGCATCAAGATTTTTCTCTAATAACTCTTGATTTAAATTTTTAAGGACACAAAACTGAGAAATGAATGCAACAGAAATAATTTCTCTATATAAAAATTCTGTATAAAAATACTTTAAGTCTTCTTCCCAAAATATTTTACTTTTTAAGGTATCAATAATACGTTCAAAATTGCAAACTGGATAGTGTAGCAACCCTTTCAGATTCCACTTTCATAATCCACAGAATTTTTGCGTTTAATCTTTTGTTAGAAGACCCAGAAGTTCTTTGATGCATGCACATTATTTTCTACTGATTGCCACCACATGAAAAGGGTGTTAATCCTCTGCTAATTAACAACTTGTTGAGGTCAAAGGGGGTCAGTACTTTACATTTTTGGATTTGGTGAATTTTTTGTTCATTGGAACTTCTTGTTCTCATCAGTTCAGGTATTCTGTAATTTTGTTCCATGTCAGTGACAGCATTCTCTGGCCCTCTTAGGCCAATAAAGAACATACTAAAAGGAGATTTGACATGAGATTCAGTTTGCATGTATTTTTCTACTCTACAAGTCCTCTTACTACACACACTGTTGCTTCATGCATGAAGTTCCACTGCTTTTGGTAGTCATACTTCATGTTAACAAGTGAAAAGATTATAAAAGGTATTAAACCAATCCTTGTTGACGGGGAAAACTGAAGGTGATCTTATACTTTTATTTATTCAGTATTTGTATATATACATATACACATATTTATATAAGTAGTTCTTCATTGCCTTATTAATTTGAAAAGTAACTTCATTAACTCCAGAAAATTTTAACTTCTCTCATTGAAATACAACTATGCTGCCTGATCTGTGTATGTTCTAAAAAAGGTTCTGAAACTTGAGGAAGAGCAGCGGCAAGACAACAGATGTTTTGTTTTGCATTTAATTCCCACAGACTGGAAAAGGTGCATGAGAAAAATCATTGTAGGAACAGATAAACAAAACGTGATGGGATTGGCAGAGACTATGAAGAAAAAAATGCAAGGGCACCAATCCATTCGATATTCATACAGTAATTAAGACAGGTCTAACCTTAATAATCCCAACAGTGAGTTCCATAATTTTATGACACGTTGTATGAAAAAGCACTTCCTCTCATAACTAATGAATCTGCTCTATCTTTTTCTAATCTCTCCAGAGCAAGCTGAATCATCCCTTGTGAGAGGTAAAGAATGCAGAGATTCCCAAACTGTCTTCTATAAGCTTCAGTACTTATAATTTCTTTAAAAATCTATCATAATCTTTGCACTTTCCTGACTCAAGTAAATGGCCTGCATTTACTTGGCAGCTTTCATCACCATTTGAACAACCAATATTTTTCAAAGACCCTAAAAAAGATGTATAAATTATCTTTGGTAACACTGTTTCTTAGCCGAGTTTAAAATTAAATGAAACTGCTTAGAAAGAAAAAAGAAAACCACAACCACAGTATAATTATAACTTCATCAAAAATTCTTTTAAAAAGTACAAAACCATCTAAACTGAAGTGCAGACAGCCATGCCTGTGTAGACCCTGTCACTTATATCCCTTTATATAAACAGCATCTCACAGACAGCACTGTACAGATGAGAGACCATTAGCACAGTTTACAAAGGGAAGTGAGTGATCTTATCCTTTTGAATCTTGATTAAGGAGAAAAAAAATTACTGGTTGAAATTGCTTGGTTGAAAATGATTTTTTTATCTGGAGCTCAGTAGAACCTCAGCAGAACAGAGGTGATTCACGATCCAGGATGTGCCTATTTTTTTTTTCCCCTCCAGGGTGCTGAAGTTGTGCAGCTCTTCCCCAGCCCTGCGAGGGCTGAGGGTTTCCCTGAGGTGCCCTCAGTGGGTGCATACCTTCAGCTCCTGTTACAACACGGCACTGCTTATCTCCAGAATCATTTTTGAATGGTTTTAACTGTTGAAATGAAGCAACTTCTGACATTTCATATATGCATATATTATGTTTAAGTGAAAATAGCTGAAGAAAAAACACTTGTCTTTCTTTCCATGAGTCTCTTTTCAGGACTTAAAGAATTTTCCATTTTTATTAAATTATTAGGACCACTTTTTATTTGTTCTGATATTAATTTGTAGTAATAGATTTCCATGCAGATAAACTAGTAATTCACTTGAAATTCTATTCTTTCCTTAACATATTAACCAAGTAAGGAATGTGAGTGTAAATATTTGCATTAAAACAGTTTTAGTTTCAGCATCTGAAGCAGTTTCATTACTTGAGGAATTGGAGTATTTAGATGAAGTTAAATTAGGCCACAAGAAAATATATTTTTTAAAAAGATGATGACCTAGATGGTGAATTGTGACAGCAGCCAAGTAAATAACTTAACAAGAAAAAGCTTTGCAGAATATTGATTTAATGCATCACTTAAGCAACAGAATATCTCAAACCCGCATTATGCATGCTCTATTTCCCTGTACCTTGGACAGTTTATCTATTCACCTCTCTCAAAGGAACAAGCACATATTTCTACATGGATTGTGTGCCTATGATGTACAGTTTTTAACACTATGATAAAATTAATCTTTAGAATAATTCTACTTTCATGAAAGATACTAGTTGGTAGAAATTTTAGAAATTTACTGGAATTAAAGTTAGAGGAATTTAACCAAGATACATTAATTATTATCTTTACTCTGGGAAAATCCATAACTGCAAAGAAAAGATTTTCACTTTTTTAAAGGACTGCAAATTGAATTGCAGATTCATCGGAGAATTTCTAAAAGAGTATTAAAGAATACCAAAAATCCGATACAAAATTACACTGATTTTAAATTATGGCTTGAGATGTTAAATTTAGTACAAAGACTATAAAGGTAGTGCTTTCTCTGAGAAGGAGGGAGAAAAGGCAAGCAAAAGTAATGGGATTTTGGTTTTTGTTTTGTTTTTTTCTGTCCTTTTGAAGAAATGAGTGAAAGAATCAAAAAAATGTTTAATAACATTCTGTTTTATTACCCAAAGTAAAATCTGGTGTTGTAAAGACTATTCCAGCTAAAATTAGACTTTATCAGCGTTATGCCATTTAATATGCATGAATGACATCTTGATGGATAGAGAGGCATTGGATCTGAATTCTCTGATTTCCTCTCTGAGGCTGCAGAGCTGGAGCTACCTGACTCCATGTGCCCCAGCTGCCACAGCAGGTTCTGCACGTAGACTGCCCTGCTCCTGCAGCACACGCTCAAACAGTTCTACCAGGGTCCTACAAGAATTATGAATATTATCAACGAGGCCCTCAGGAAACACTCAAACCACTTTTTCTCCAATACTTTTGATTTTTCCTCATTAAGAACACAATTTTATGGGAAATGGGCTGAGCACCTATGCCATTCACCAGCGTAAGAGAAGTCCAATCAAAATTATGATTTTCATGGCATTTTTCAAGAATACAGATAGTCAGAATACTGTCCCCAGCATAGGGTTTCAATCACTTTTTATTCATATCTTCAGTATTTCCATCACTGTTACTTAGTCTCAGAGATATCTCACCACAGCCCAGCAAAAGATATGGAGGTAAATTTAATACTGGGGAAATGAACCAGAGCTAAAACTCCTTTTTAGGAACACCTATTTCACCAGACAAAAAGAGCTAGTTTTAATTTTCAGGTCTCTTTTCAGTCTTGGAGGGGCTGGCCACAAGCTCTCACTGATTTTCCTGCCTCCCTCCATGCTGTGGAAAAAGGTCCCAAGCTATTTGTAGTCTACACTTTGTAATATCTGCAAAGCAGATTTAAGGAATCACAGAAGTTACTTCCTCGCCAGTTTTATTTATCTTTTACAGCTAAAGAAGGTTATAAGAGCATTGTTGGCGCTAATTTGACCACCCCCTTTGCAATCTCTCCAGCTGAGCAAGGCAGGGAGCAAGACTCATGTGTTCACCTCATGTCGATTTGTCATTTGACATCTGCGTCAGAGCAGCACCCTGTAAGAGCAGACACTTTGATGCCACTGCAGCTTTATCGCTGTCAGGACTAGAGCTGGGTGCACTATTTACTGGGAATAATTTATTCAGCAGATTTCACCCTTTCTTCAGTTTAAGAGTTCCCTATACATGTTCTGATTAGAAGAGATAATTGGCTTAATACTCAAGCACTTCATTCTTATTTGTTCCCTTTGTCCAGAGGTGTCCTGAATAAAGTCAGAGTGAAATCCTGGTGCCACTTAAGGCACTGAAACCCACTCGCCTTGATTTCACTAAGGTCAGGATCTCAGTCAAGGTCCCTCAAGCAAGAAACCTCCAGTTTAGACTGTGATATTACCATAAATTAGGTCCATAATTAAACATTGGGAAGAAACAAATGATACAGAGCGAGGGACAGAGTAGTAGGATATTTAGATATCATGATGGCTCTATTAAAAAAGGGGTAAAAAAACAGAATAGAGATTATTTTAAGTAGGATGAGATTCAGGAGTGCTAAGGGCAGGGTTTTATTCCCATACAAGGATCAGACAAATATGCAAACATACTTTAGCAACTGGAAATATCTGAACAAGTGCAGTTTGCATTGACGTGCTCCCTCTGCCCCACCACTTTTGTCCCCTCTGTTACACCTTGTTCATTAACCAAGATCAAATCCCTCCCGGTAAATTAATTCTTTGCTCTGTAGAGTATAAGAAATTCATTAATCAATACCAAATATATAATTAAAGATAAAATGTCATTCCTAGAGTAGCAGTCCTGTTCAACTATACAATAATTTATTTCTGAAAGCCTCTGTACCCTGCATGCACCTAGTAAGAATTAGTGCCTGAAGGCAGTATTGAACTATATTCTCTGAAATGCCTTGTGTTTTGCTAGCAATTTCAAACTCCTCTGTTCTTCAACACTCAGTCACTAAACTATGCTGCTTAAATTATTAAATCTTTTTAATTTAAATTTTCATAAGCTACCAGAGGAAAAATCCACTTCCTTAAAGTAGCAGGTCTGGCTTCTTGTAAGGAAAACTATGGTATTGTTATTGCTTTTATGCAGTATTAACATCCTTTAAGCAAATAACAAAATAAATTATTTCATTAAGGAGTAAAATGTGGAAGGCAGATGGTTTAAAGAAACAAATCCTTTTGAAACTGTTCTGGTTTAAGACCACCCAAAACTATCTTAATCTTAATGGACTGAGATACCAGACAAGAACTGTGAATTAAAAATGGGAAATATCATTGCACCAAAATTATTGACAAAGAAGAAAAGTAATCTCCAAGATTTATTATACTGGTCCCCAAACACTGCATTACTTTGAAAAATCTGAAATATATATTTTACTTTAGTTTATTTTTACTGAAAAGATGTTGCAAGTGCTATAGGCTTGTGTCTAAAAGATGCTTTAATCTCACCTAGAATACTGCAGTACTGTGCAGCCAGTGCTGTAGGGGTGGGACAGTGCAGGGAATATATTATTTAATTTACTGAATTCATAACTTAAAATACTTCAACATTTGTCTATTTCCTCTGTGAAGTAAGAGATTATTTATCCCAGGGAATAATTGATTCAATAAAAAAATTCAAAATTAGACCATGGTGGATTTTTTCAATGAAAAGACATCTACATTTGAAACATGAACTGCTAAATACTAACATTCTTCACCAAGTACTGGATTGTGCATAATTTGATAAGTTCTAGATTTTGAAACCAATCTTACTTTACAAGGAAATTAAAATATGAAGTGCCAGTTGCAGACATCTATAAGGAAATGACAGTTTGATAAATAATTTATAAAAGATATATATTGATATGTTACTATGGATTAATTAGGGATGAAACAATTTGCATCTGAAACCAGAAAAAGCTGCATAACCTTGTAAGAGTAGTCTGCGGGAAAAATTCCTGTTATGGTCACCAAGTCTGACTGTCCCTATAAAGCCTTCATTTTTTAGGATGAAAACTGAACCAGATGAATATCAGGCAAGCATTTTTTAGGGAAAATAAATTGTTTACACTGAAAGGATTTAAGAGAACAAATCATCAAACAAACGATTCAAGAAAATGATTAATTCTTCCAGAAAGG
Source organism: Chloebia gouldiae (assembly GCA_003676055.1). Lineage (NCBI taxonomy): Eukaryota > Metazoa > Chordata > Aves > Passeriformes > Passeridae > Chloebia > Chloebia gouldiae. The sequence continues at coordinate 20,247,693 of QUSF01000010.1, forward strand.
GAAGAATTTTTAAAAATTAAGGAAATTACTCAGGAAAAAAAACCAAAACATTATTCAAAAGAAATGACCAGGCTTTCCAGAATACAAAGATGTGATATAGAAATGGTTTACCTAACTTTCATTTTAAGGTTTATGTGATCAAAAGCATGGTTGGTTCTAGCTTTATTGATCAAGTGTTTCTGGATAGCCTAATTCTCTGGTGATCTCATTTGCAGCTAAGATTTAAAAGACTCGTGTCTTTAAAAGACTCATGTCATTCAATTTGATCTGAGGTATACTGCAGTTGCCAACCTACTGTTTAAATAACATTTCGTTTTATCTAGAATTTTTCTTTTACAAATACAATTCTAAACACATTTTTTTAATTTTCACTTAAACTAATAAAAATTTTAGGATCAATTAGTTAATAATCCTGGATTTTTTCCTGTTGTAGTAAGTTCACTTGAATGAGTTCTGAATTCCTCACTAACAGCCCTGTAACCAAAATCACGTTTATAAATAAACAACTACAAGCTCAACATATGCATGAATTCCAGTGCATAGATCAAGATATCAAGATAACTTTTATACAGTGGTTAAATTGCAGCCATATTACCTAAGCTACCCACCAAAAGCTGTCCCTAAGCAGACAGAAGACTTGCAGAGGAAAGAGGAGTAAGTCATTCTGACTTTCACTAGTGAGGGGATACCAGCTTCCTCTCTGACTGTTAAAAAACCTTCCCAGTACCTCATGTGGTTTCATTCACTGCTTCAACAGAAATAGAGGAGACCAACGAATAAGACTCTGTTGGAAAAAAACAAAAGCAAAACAAACACCCCCTGCCCCCCCCCAAAGCCTCACAAAATCCATTATGATATTAACAGCTAAACTCATTTTTCTTTGTGGCAATGGTAGATATTGCAGCCTGCCCAACTAGGTCATATACAGTAAAGATTATTTGTTCAGACATTTCAGCTGCTTTCACCCCTCCTGGTACAGGAGATGAGAACAAACCTTCACTCACAACCCTCTTGTACCAGACACATTTGAAAAACTCCTCCTGTTAGCTTTGGGCTATTCCTTACCAGGGTACAGAACATTTCCAGAATATGTGCACACACTGCATGTGCATATTTCTGGGCTCTGGTAATATCTCTACATGAAATGGCTTTTAGGTGGTGCTTTCTCTCAACGATTTTCAATGACTTTTTCTTCTTCTCTGCCTTTTTCTAGCTTCTCCAGTATCTCCTGAGATAGATTTTTTTGTCTGATTTCTTCTTTGCTTATGCACTACCAACCTCAAGGGATTTTACTAGCAGTGACTTATATAAGATTGAAACTTTAGCAAATACCACCTACTGCTGAATTATAAAAAGCAAAGGTGTATAGAACAGTAAGAATTCTCTGGCAAAGTTGTAAGCAAATACACAGTCTATGAAGTTCAATTACTTTCCACTGAAAGAAAAATGGGAAGGCTTAAAAATGCTGGGCAACATGAAATCTGCATCATACACATGAGAGGACTGCATTTGACTGTCTAAAGGAGCAGTTAAAATACGTATTTTCAGAAGTATCCATGCAACACATCAACATACAAACTGCATTAGTACCTTTATTGTTTCTGAAAGAAATTTATCTCAGTTTTTTATTTTTGTCTTTCTAAATGTTGTATACCTTACTAAGAAGAAGCCACGGAGCAAATCTGCTTCTCCTCCAAAGCAGACATTGAGCTTATTGTGGAAATTCATATTTCCACATGAAAAAAATCAATAGCTGTTTTTAAAAGTTATTTGTGAATGCACCCTGTACAAGATGTTCAAGGCCATCCTACTTTTCCTCACCCTCACACTAACCATCTGCTCTCTAATGCTTCCAAATATTGAAAATGCTCCTTTAGTAACTACAATTTCTAACTTCAGTCATGTCTTTTCTTTCCTAGTGTTCCTGTCCAGGGAAAAATTAAAAATTCTTAGGAACAGGATCTCTACTAGACAGGAGTTAAGCATCCCTACCAATCTTTGCTAGATCGAGGGAAAAAAATGCGAAACAAAAACACCCTAAGCCAAACCCAGAAATGGAGATCTGTGGTGTTAGAGGACCACAGAGCAGTAGGATCTCCAACCTCTGACAGCCCAGTTCAGCCAGCATCTTATCTCATGTATTAAACTTCATCACAATGACAGAATCAGCAAAGCAACCTTATTTTCCACACAGTGATAATCTCATGATGCTCTTATTCTTTGACTGTTACAAATATGAATTCGTCTTTACCAACAATAGTGGTGAAAGAAGCAGTTTATTATTCAAGGAGAGTGAATATGATGTAGCCTAAATCTTCATTTTGTTTTCTTTTCAATGGACATGACAGGGAGAATAAAATGTCCATTTAGATGCACAAATACATATAAAGATACACTTTTCTCTCTAGAGGCAACAGTGATGCGAAGTATTAATTTGGTCTCCAAAATACTGTGAGTCACAAAAATTTCTGCTTGTATCATCTAGGTCTTTCATTCATGGCTCAAGAAATGCAGGTAAATAATCGCTGCTGCAGAGTCCCTAGATTTTCCTGAAATCCACTCTTGAGTTATTTGAGGAAAAAAAGCTAAACAATAATAAATGAACCCAGATGTTTATTCCCTTTCTGTAAAGAGCTTTTCAGCATTTTAAAATCAGAAACTGACATTCACGAAAAAGATGTCTTTAAGACAAGACCACGTATTGGTCTTAAAACCAAAGAGTTTACTGCTCTCTAGAGTAATTTTTCTTTTATTAGTATTTCTTCCCTCTTTAATTGAATTACACAACAACAAAAAAAAAGTAACCAAAATTATGAAGACCACCAGCACAGTGAAAAAAAGAAAATGTCTCCCAGGGTTTTCAGTTCTCTTCCCTCAGTGTTCTGGAGTCCAGATGTGGAAAGCCTAGTAGAGCTGAAAACATTTTTGAAGGGTGGAAAGAAAGTTTTGATGCTACTGCTGTAGCCTTATTTTATCCAAACCAGACAATTATCTTTCTTCATGAAGATTAAAAAGCCAAACAACACCCACCAAACCACACCTTTTATATATTGTTACTAAATAGTATTTATAAAGGAGACTGCTGAAAAAAACATTATTCTGCATCATCTTAGTACTTAGAAGCAAAGAAGGTCTTTACAAGACCTTCTTAACTCAGAACAGAATATTTATTGTCTTCATATTCTTTAAAATCCCGTTTGTCAGGTGTGTCAGTTTATTTTTAAGAGATGTATTTTTCCTGCTCACATATCAAGCAAACACATATTGATTTGCTGCAGCCATACCAGGTCACAGGATATGGAGGAATGTTTCCATATCTTACACAACTACACCTGGAATATGGTGTTCAGCTAAGTGATGACAAGGGTGGTCAGTGAGGTGATGATAAAAGTCTATAAATAGCTTAAGAGGGTGAACTCTGAGGAGGGAGAAGCATTGGTTTAAGGTGGACTGAACAAGCCTGACTGGAAGAAACAAAAAGATGCCTTGACAACCAGGGCCAGGCAGAAGCTGCTAAATAGGATCTCACACACACTATGATTGCCAGCAGAGCAGTCTGGGCTTGGCCTTGCATACACCGCAGACCTATAATGAATTTACTATTCCAGTTTAATTATTCTGGGACATTTCCAAGCATATTTAAGCAAGTGCTAAATTGGGCCCCAAGTTCAACAGTCTACCAACAGGAGTCACACGCTGGGTGTATTTAGAACTACACTCGACATAGCACTGGAAACATGTAAGAGGAAATAAATCTGCCCAGAAAGGAAGATAGACAAAACCCCTGCAAATCTGTCACACCCCTGTTTTCTGTAGTTCTAGGAAAACATGCATATGGGATTTGGGAAAGGTCTTTTTAATAAGGGTTAATTGGAGAAGTATGTCACACATGACTGAGTACCGTTTCAAATTACTGCTCATGCTGGCATAACTAAATTAGACAAATGACAGAATACCAAAATAGGGAATAGTCAATCTTCTTCCCTCCTACTTAATCTTTATATCTTCATTAGTATCAAATATCAGCAATTACAACTTTTCTGGAATTTGTTGTTTCTTTCAAAATATTGCTATGACCACATCATAATTTTTCCCAGAGAGCCAATAATTCTGTAAAATCTTTTTTCTGTTTTCAAATTATCAGTCCAGGCTTTCAAACTGCTGGATTCATTTATCTGGTTTATCTGATGCAAAAGTTCAGGATACATGATATTGATATAACCCTTTCTGAGCTTGAAAAAAAGAAAATCTGAAAGGGGAAAAATAACCAGTTAGTAAACCAGATTAGTTATTCCCATGAAAATCACTGTACTGTCTGTAGCACTGTGTTGCTCTAAAAGTCAGGTCCCTAACCCTGAACCCAAAAAAGTCCCTTTAGTTTGTCTCTGCTGCCCAAGTTAACTGCAAGTATTTCCTGACGCTGAGAATGCAGGCAGAAAAAGGAAAAACGTCGACTTGAGAAAAGCACAGCTTCCAATCCCCACCCACCAGCTTCAGTCAAAGGGATGACTTCAGTCCCTTTCTTAACTAATCCTGTCACTGTAAAATCCTACAGTCATTCTTCCAGCATAAAGGGAAAACGGACTCACTAGGAGGACCTAGACTCTTTCAGCTTGAACTGTTAACCAATGGTGGAAATGCAAGAATGCTGAAGTTGTGCCTTCAGAGCCAATAGAGTGGATTTGTGTGTCCCACATGACTGTGTTTCCCCTGTCTTTCACATGGGCAGTATTTAGTTCAATTCAGAACTGCAGATAGTATAGCGTGCAGAGCAGCAATGGGATGTCTGAGCACAAGTAGCTGACTTCCAGGAGACTTCAGGAAGCACATTTGTACATTTCTCCTGAATTTTCTGGGATTCTGCACCCTTGACATTCTCCAACCCTCCCTGTTGCTGCAGAAGGAGACAGCGACCTGCACAGCACAACGAAACTGTGAGTACTGGCTCTATTTCTTTTTATTTTCACCCAGAAAAGCAAATCTCTTAAAAATGTCAAAATGCTACATGCCCTAAATCAGTGATTACTTTTCTTATAAGATGAGCAAGATGTAAAGTGTTATTCAAATTCAGAAATATTTCTCGCATGCTTCAATAAAAGAAAAAGGAAAAAAAAATAGCAAAAACGACTTATCCTCCAGGGCAGTGCCTGCATGCACGCTGCATGACACACTGCTTCCTGACATAGCCAGCGTGCTGCTTTGTTCATAAAGAAAAACAAAGACAAAAAGCCCTACACACGTATGTTGTTCACTTTTATTTGTACTCTGTGTCTAATCAGGCCTGATCTGTCCCCAAGGGGAAAACATAAAGGCAAACTTTAACTCCGCCAGCAAGGGCAGCCCAGACTTTGCAGACATCTGACAGTTATTATAATTAGCTATGAAAGACAGCGAAGACACTTTGGGGCAAATAGCTCTTACATTTGGAACAATGAAGTCGAGCAAGGTTCCCATCCCACCCCTTCCACGGGGGGAGGGGGAGAGGCAAGGCAAGGGGGGAGTGTTAGCAAAGGGTTATGGCTGGACTGAAAACACACAACTCGTGTATAATGTCTGGACTCGCTCAGCATGAGGAGAGGCTTTTTGATAAGCAACTTTACCTCTAGATTGCAGCTTGCATTCACTCGGATTCCTGACGGGGTGGGAAAGGGTGTGGGTCTCTTTACGGTATAACGTCAGAAGGTCGGTGTGGAGGGGGCAGCGGGGACCAAGGGGGCAGAAAGGAGAGAATATCCATAGCAGGAGACATTGAAATTGTTTCCCAGAGCTTTACTGACCAGATCTCCTTAAGCCCAAGTTGCTTTCTGGGCAAGATTTATGAGAGTTCTCAAACAGAAGCAACAGACAAAGCAGCGCTTTTTTTCTTCTTCTTCCTCAGAAAAGAAATTCAACCCAAACGAATAACCGTATAATAAACAGCACTGATTTGTATTTTTGCTCTGTTTTCCCCCCACCACATGCTTGTAAGACCTTTAATAAGGTCTTTCCCCCCTGCCTGCACGATCCTTCCCAACCCCCTTCCCTACCAAAAGTTAGATTCTGAAAACTACGATCAGAAGGGAAAAAGCAAAGACAATAGAAATCTGACTCAGTCCTGGCTGGGCTGGATCTCTAATAATGCATGAAGTGAAAACAGTTTTTAAGTGAAAGATGAGCAGACTTCTTTAAAAAAAAAAAAAATTAAGTGCAATAAGGAGAAATTGTTGAAAGACTCCAGACGCTACTAATTATGGCTTAAATAAATCTTCCTGGACAGATGTTTGCTTGCTTCCACTGCAGGGAAAGGAACGTTAAAAGAAGCATTTTTTAAAAAAGGATTTGACATGAATCTCGTACATATGATTTTTTTTTTTTTTTTGGTAAATACACTGTTTTATTCTTTGTCTGCCCTCCTGTTATCTCCCCCTCCCCCAACCGCCGCCCACTGTGAGCTGAGACACCTGAAGGCTAGACACAATGATCAACAGAGCACTGCGCTCGCCTGTCTGGATTCCAGCCAGATTTTTTTTTTTTTTTCCTCTTCCACAATCAAGGAGCCTGCACGCAATGCACGGCAAGCCCCTTGCTCTGCTATGTGCAGATCAGACAGAAGTCTGAACCGTGCTGCAGAAAAGATTAAAGACAAACACAAGCCTTTCCTCCTTATGTCGGCCAGGCTCAGTTTCAACTTTGTTATGATTCGCAAAAAAAAATACAAAATAAGAAACTTTGTAAACATATATACACATTATTGTACAAAACATATGTACACGCACACACACTTTCCAACACAGTGTAACTAGGGACATCCAGTGTTTCCTGTTTCACTGTGATTTTTACTCTAGGTTTACAGTCAATGCAGGATTTTATGTTAAGTTCATGCATCACTTACATAATTGCTGTGTAGCTCTCAAATATATGTAAAGATTTTCTATGTGCATATATGTTATGTTACATAAAGCCAAGTAGCTACTGTACAGATACCCGTTCCTTAATGCCCATCAGGCTGAAATCTTACAAAATATTTGTGTTTAGAGAGATTAGCAAGAGCTCCTAGACAGTTTTACGGTAGTTTTAAATGAGGCAGTAGCAAAATGCTTTGTGAATAGGTTGCCTTCAAACGGAAGAAGAGGAGCATGGCAGGGGACTGCGCTGGCCCTGCACGCCCTGGCCTTCCTGGTGCCAAAGCCCAAAGAAATGCCGAGTGGCGCCGTGCCATCGTGCCACAAAGTTGGGCTTGAGAATGCAGTACTCCCCAAAATAGTTGCTCTCCATTTGGTGTGGCTATGGGTGGGGTTAGCAGAGACATACAGGGAAAAGGCAGATTCAAAGCCTGTATTCTGTTTAATTTTTAAACATATGCTGTGCAGATCGACCTAGTTTCTAAATTCTTTGGAATTTCATTGTCTAGCGGTACAAATTATGGTGTGATAAATATGATGACTAATATTTGCTTTCCAATATGAACTTTGTATGAAAAAGACCTAAAAGAAAACACATTTTAAAATACACAACCACATGCACACATGTACAGTGTTGTTAATTTACTTCTGAAAATGCTTAAACTATATTTTAATCACTCTAACAGGTATCCTAAAGGAAAGTGATAATTTTTTTCCCTTTTTTTTTCCTCTGATACTGCTTAGAAACATTCTGAAAAAAGAAAGCCAGCATAAGTATCCCATAAATTTAATCTTAAAAAAACTTCCTTTCCAAATAGCAGCGGAGACATGCAAACAAAAGATTGCATGTACTGGCAGCAATATCCACAGCAAAGTAAAAATTCCTGAATAGAGATGTCAGAAAAATTAAGTGAATGAATCAAGAGCTGTGGTCAAATTTGTATTCCTGCATTTTATTTCTTTGTAAATAAGGGATTTAATGCTTTTCTAAAGGAACAATTTACACTGCTTATATGAAATATACAAGCAAATTACACAATGGTCATACATGAGGAGTATATATTTGTAAATGATATGCATGTACACGTGTTCATAATATTAAGGTGATAATTTCCTTTCTATTTTTCCTGGCATATTATGTTTTAAAACAAAATTTGTCACTTCTTTCAAAAAATGTGTTTTGAAATAATGCCTGCAGCTAAATTATGAAGTGTTCACTTTCATTTTCTTAAGGTAATGACAAGGCAATCATATTTTTATCCTTTCCTAGAGGCTGAAATCCTATGCAAATCAATTTCTCTAAACTTCAGAAGTGATTTACACACTATCTTGTCTTAGAAGGGTATTTCAATTGGCAATTTATGCAATGTTTGTCAGTGTAAAAGTAATGTCTAATCACATAAGAGATAAGCATTAAGCTGGAGAATATGAATACAGGGTCCTTGCCTCCATGTTTAGTTCAACACTCTCCCTTTCTCCCACTAAGGTCTCTTGGGTTTTGTGAGTACTGCTACAAAAGCTCTGCCTAGAGATGGGAGGAGATACCTGACCAGTGTTGCTTTAAAAATGGCATTACCCTCTCCAGCTGTTGTTGTCCACATACCTGAAATTTGGAGCTTTGTGTTTTAGTTTTTTTACAAGAAGAATTTGTTTACCTTGTGTGAAAATTGCCGTACTCTGTTTTTTTTTACTGACTTCTTTAAACTTTTTAATAGTTGATGCTGAAATAATGCAATCATGGAAGCTCATGCATATTTATGACTCCATTCCTTGAAAATTTGATATCTATTACAACTTGTCTCTTAGCCTGTGGCCTACATTTGGTTGTGCAAACTCCACAGTGCTACTCACACAAACTTCAAGTTCTAATTTCCTTTTTTAAACTCTCCTCTCCCCTCTTCCCCCCATGCTTCCTGTTGCATTTGCTTGTTTGAGCCTTTCCTAGTTCAAGGAGAGGTGTGACTCTTAGTCCTAGGAATAAAGTGCTGAGAATTATGCCCAAAACTTTCAAAAGATTGGTGTTTCACTTATACCTCTACAGAGCTGAAGTAACTTGAGAACCTACCAGAAACACAGACAGTCTCAATGAGGTAACAGGGTCAAAGGAGCTCATGCATTACAGATAGGAAGACAACTGTACATTGCATTTTTATAGATAAAAAGCACAGACTGTTTTAATGTAAACATATTTCTGTTTGATATTTTAGCAAACTGTTGCAAAGCTCAAACTAGAGCGAAGTCAAAACTACTTTCAGCATGGTACAGTTAGACCAGATGGCCACGTGTTCTTTTCTTATTTAGATGAGACTTTTCCTTTCAATAACATCTTTCTTCCTGACCTGCTTAAAAATTCCAGCGAATGAAATCAGCACAGGATTTTCAATTCTAATTGACCATGTGCAGAGGAAAGGCCAGTAGAGAAATCAGTAGGACCATTGTAAGGCACACTGCATCAATCTCTCCTTTGTCCTGAATCTTTTCTAGTATGAGCTAAAATAATTAAGTATATTTAATTTATATTATTCGTACAGCAGCAAATGTAGTAGCATTCAGGCAACTCACAGTGAGTTCCTCTTTTAGAAATGCATGTAACAAGGAAGATGTATGTCTGACACCAGACATGCAGGTATCATTTAATAGCCCAATATTAAAACAAAAACACCTGAAACTGGAAACAAACCTCCCAAAACAAACTCCAGGAAAGAATGACCAAAAAGACCGAAAGAAGTGGCCAAATTAAATCATGAAGTGCTTTACCTTTTCTAATGAAGGCAGAAGATTTGAAGGATATGGTACTTAAAGAAATTTTTGAAAAGCACATTTTAGGAGAGTCTGAAAAATTTATTTTTCCACTGTCCAAAATATTGACCCTTAAAACATCTGTAATCTTCAAATGTTTCAAATTTACCTGCATTGATTTTACGCACACACATCCCACCCACGCTGCGTTGGTTGTGATCAGCCTCATTTGTGTCTGTGTGATCTACATGTGAGGTACAGACTGTAAAAACTGTGTGTATTACACACACAAACATTACCTACAGAAATACACACCCAGAGGACATCATTGCAGCCTTACCTACTATTTTATTTGCATTTAGTGAGATGTGTGTGAAGCAATATAACAATATTTGAGACTTAACGAGTATGCAAAGGATGCACAAAGTCCTACCTATGTGTTTATGTAGCCCATGGATAAGGTAAGTGGGTAAAAGGAATCCTTCAGAAGAAAATGAGGTGGGGAAAAAGACTAACTGAGAGCAATATAGAGCAACTTTGGTTGGTTCAACAAAGTAGCAACAGACTTATGGCTGTACTATTTTGTACAAATTCACTGTACTCACAGTTTAGTTTAACATTATGCTTGAATGGCTGGTAGTTTCATATTGTCACTATAAGCTTAGATCAATAAACAACACCTGTAGAATATAAATTCTGAAAGAGTTATGAAAAACGGTTTCATTAACAAAATCTGAAGAAAAAATATGGTTTCATTAAAATTGCTATCATTTCTGAACGTAAGGTGAAAAACAATCCAGAAGAAAGTTCAGTGGGCAGCATGGCCTTTCCTATTTGTCAAGCATGCAGTCCAAATAACATTTGCATGAGGAAACATGCCTAAGAACGTAAAACAAAGCACAGACCTTGGGTCTGGCCAGGCAGACATGGTAAAAGGTCTGATTTCAGCTCTCCAGCAAGATGCTTCATAGCCTTGGGCAAGTCATTTAAGTGCCTGGCTTCTCATCTATGTCACATTATCAGAATTTAAGTTTTGAATGTGTGATTATAATTATGAGGTCAGCAAAGAGATACCACAGGAAAGGATTCAGGAGAGACCTCAGATGCTTGAAAACAACATAAAATACTAGACTGAACAATGGCTTTTTGTTTTCATGTTTTAGTGAGATCGTTTTTGGTGTGGTATTTCTACAACAAGATACAAAAAGACAAGATACATAGCCTCTTTCTCAAGAGATCAAGGTCATTCAGTTCTAGCTTAATTTTCTAAAAGTTCTTCATGTACTTGAACATTCATTTCTTATTTTTTACTAGCTTGCAACAAAATATCAGAATATAGGATAAATGGAAGTTACTCTTCCATCTGTAAAGGTGCTGTAGATTCGACACTCGTCCAAGGTCTACCACTAAAACACTGACCCCAGTAATGGCTTATTTAACAGAGAGTCCCAGGGAAGCAGTGAGACAGAGCAGGTTAAATGCTGCCCTGCATGAGCAGGGTTCAGTCCTGGGCCCTAGACACGCACTGCCTCTGGCCTTCTGCAGCCCAGAGCTGATGGAGTAGAGTGTGTTCTCACTGGTAAAGCCTGAAGGCCGCCCAGCAAAACACCTCGAAGTTCAGCACGTGCCCAAAGCATCGTGCTGAAACAGGTCTGAAATTTCTACAGAGCACATTGACCTGAAAAGTAAATGCCTCTGCTGGGTCCTGCCCCCATTAAACTGTGCTTCCACATTCACCTTTCTGTTTCTATTGATGGTTCTTTGATTCCCACAACCGACTAAGCTAGAACAGACCAAGTTAAAAACCCTTCAGCAGCAATGCTAAAAATCACTGTGCAGGAACAGAAATCACTGAGCCTGCACTGGCCAAGAGACTTGACAGGAGACCTTTTGAGGCCACCATTTTGTGACTGTGTAATGACCATGTCACACACATGGAACTGGAAATTTTGCTTTCTCTCCCTGAGGAAATAGGAGGGATCTCTGTGCAAAACAAAAAAAACCTGAAGCATTTTCTTATTAATGTTGTTACTAATCAATATTCATGTATGGCATGAAAGAAATACTCAGACTTTCAGCTATATTGCATCAGTGCTGCTCATAAGATGAAAATAATTAATGCAAAAGGCAATGTGACAGAGCTGCTGAACATCTCAGCAGGTTTTACAGAAAGGGGTAGGGAAGTGAAAAGCGGGTGAGAGGAAAATATCCTGCATGGAAGTACAGCCTCGTGCAGTGCTCAGAACAAGGAGAGGAAGTGAGCAAAATGTGCACGGTTACATGCAACTCATGGGCTGTATTTCACCAGCCTATTTTTACTGTCGAGGCTCCAGACTATATTAGGAGTCTATCTAGTCTCTTAAGCCATGGGATGTGGATAATGGGATCAGATAAAATGATTAAAATCACTTTGGTCTTATGCTTTCATCTACTAAGTGTAATAGATGCAAAACTGAAAGACTTAATTGTACAATAAAAGTACAAACACCTCTTTGTTTTACCTCTGTATTTTTCCAGTTTATAGAAATCGATGAGATTTGTTTGATTGAAAAAAACAATGGCAAACAAGATGATTCTTCTCTTGCAGCATCCCAGCTGGAACTAGTTTCATCTATTCAAACAAATAAGCTCAGAAGTAGTTGCAGAAAAAAAAAATTATACCACATCCCATGAGATATTTTACATAGAGTGTCTGGTTAATAAGCCTCAGAAACAAAGATTTCTTTTAAGTAGTTTCAGAGTTTAATACCTGCCTTTTTTTTAGGCAGGTAAAAATCAGTAAAATCAGTAAAAATCAGATAATTTCCCAGAACTTCTTATCCATACACTGAGTTTGTACTACTATTTTCAAGCATTATTTTTTTCAGCTTATTTGAAACCATTTTTCTACGAGAGAAATTTGCAAAGAAAAGGATTTAAAAAGATAAGTCTAGCAAATGACAACAGTGAAGAAAAGCAGTTTCCAAGGTTGATTAAAAGACTTGGAAAGGGTTAAAAATTCAGATCTTCATGTAAGAATTATAAATGAAAGGAGAGTTAAAAAGGGGGAGAAGCGGGGGAAGAGCTAAGCTGCTGGTGACTTGAGTGTATTTATGGATTACTATGTCCTGAAAAGAAGAAAACCAGAGTTGTAAGATGACACTGCAGGGGTTGTCTGGACTTTTCACCGAGTGTAAAGTCTGTTTAGTCAGTGTCTTAATGCCTAATGCTGACCTTTGCCCTCTTCACTCCTCCCTGCTCCAGGTGCAACATTTTTGCAAGTGCTTTAACATTACTGGAAGTTTTTGCAGGTTTCACACACTGCAAAGTGCACAGAGCACTTTACACATCCATTACAACCACCCAATATCGAGTTAGCACATTTTTTTATCCTAAGTACACACAAGGATTTCTTTTACACATTTTTCCTTATTAGTATTACTGCATTAAATTAATAAAAACAAAAGCTTCTTTGTAAGGGTATTTAATGTACATGATTCTGTACAACAAGATACAATATTAAATATAAACTCATCTCATGCTTCCCAACACTGTGAATTATACCAGGAGTGTGCAACATATGCTAGCACTGCTATTGATCTCTCTTAAATTAATTCTCTTTGCTATGGAAATGGAAGACAAAAACAAAACCCATTGCTACAAAATAGTGTAGGCAATATAGCTCATTTTCCTTGGGAAAAAAAAAAGATCTCTTGTAGCCTTATTAATTAGATTTGAAGTGATAAAAATTTTAAAGAAAAACAACAATTTTAGAAACTATTAATAAAAGGAGCTAAACTACATAAGGTCTATACAATATCAGATTTGATTTACAAAAATAAGGAGTGTTTTAAATCTATTAATTCTACAGTTTTCAGTAATGAAGACAATAAAAAAATACACACATAATTATTTCTCTATGCTTTATGTTTAGTGGATAGCTGCTAAGATTTTTGAGGTCTACAATTTAACTTTTCTGAGAAGAAAATATAATCTGGCTACCATCATCTTCAAGACTACTAGAGATGTTGTGTTGTTTCTGGAAAGGGTACTGTGGGCATTTCTTGGTACTGTGGGCAAGGAATCCATTTTCCCCATGCACCCAGTGCTGCTGGACTTCTGGCTCCTTTAGGTCTCACCTGGCATTGAAGATTTTCACTGTGTAATACCAGGCCCTGAAAGTCACCCTTCTGCAGTGGCATAAAGCTTACTGCAAATCCAAGGCTGTCCAGTCATAGTTCCTGCACTTTGTGATCCACACTAGCTAACTATGCCCCCCAAAAATTAAAAATTATTTAGAACTTTAAAACTTTTAAATAACTGACTGATTTCCCCACATTCCTGCCTCACTGAATTCTGCTGAGAAATGTTCATTCCATTGAGGGAAAAGAAAGGAGGAAAAGGACTGGTTTAAAAGAGGGCAATAGCAGCAGGTAGGGTTTATGGAAAACCCTACTGGTCTAGCCAGAATAACCCAGGATAACACATCTTCTATGTACAGCATTACTTCATGGTGAGACTTTAATAAAAAAAGACTTCAGATGAGGGTTTATAGTTAGGGAATTGCTATGACAGAGATGTGTTTGCATCTGGACTAAAACATTTATTTTACTGGATTACCTCTCAGTTACTCTAAGCAGCTATACTGCTTACAGGACACTGTGCCTCTCTAAAGGAATATTTTAGTGTTTTCCTATGACATCACTAAATAGAAGTTAGCTTAGGCCATCTTTATTACCTACATAGTTTTACAAGGTCTGATTTTGGGGGAGATTTTTATTTAAAACAAAATATGGATCTTAATATAGTAGTTTACTCCAGGAGTAGGCACAGGTCAAAGGGTCAAAATATTCTGGAAATGTATCCTGATATAGTTCTCTTATGTTTTTCAATTTAATTTGTAACACTGCAACTACAAGAGAATAATGGGGAAACAAACAAAAAAAAAGTTGTTTCTTGAATGACAGACTATTTCTAGAGCTGGGCAGCTTTATCTCAGCACAAAGAGTGCTCCTGTTCACAGTGCAGCTGCTAACAACTCATCAGCACTCCTTGTTTAAGAGTAGGGTACAATTAGAAGTCAAAACTGTAAAAACCTGAAAAGTTATTACTGCAGTAAGCCATGCAACTGGATTTGATTTCTAGCCAGACTGTATCCCTTTGCTCCTGACACTGTTTACAAGACATATTTAGTGCAGGTGGTACTCTCCTTAATTTCACTGAAGGTCAAGTGTACTTGTCATAATTGTATTTTTTGCACAGCTGAGAATTCAACTACTTCTGCAGACTGAAAACAGACATTGTTTCTGTAAAGGAAACACAGAGCACTGAAGAGTTGGACTTGAAATAAACAGAATGAAGTAAATTCTCACAGTTTTCACCTACTATCTCATCAAGATCATCACTTTTGAGTCTGCTGTGTATCAGTGCAAGCAGTCATTTGGGTCCTTCACTCCCAGAACATCAGAATCCTCTGTCTGGAAAAGTGGAAAATCCTCTGTCTGGCTTTAGGGGGCTATTTTCAGTTTTTTTCAGGACTACAAACTAAGATGAAGGTTTTGCAATATTTGCAAATAACTGACATTACAATGATTTGCAAGTATAAAAATGAATGAAATGGAAAATAATCAATATGCTAATTTAAGTAAATAAAAACTACATTACCAAAAATATAAATTCATTTTCTGCTCTTTTGGAACATCAAAATCACGGCTTTCAGAAGAGACTCAGTCTTATTCTCTGTAAATCCTAAACTGATTTGTTATAATTGTCTGATAGAAAACTAAATCTGCTGGAAAAAAAAAAAAAGCATGGCAGAAATATGATACTGTTCTTGTGCTTTGATTCATTTACACTTATGAATTATCAGTCTTCTCCTATGTGGAATACGTGCACCTAAAATACAAAGCATTGTCCACTGAATCTTCATTTTCCTGTGAAGACGTTCCCCTCTTCCTCTAACTTACAATCAT
The DNA here is from genome assembly GCA_003676055.1 of Chloebia gouldiae. NCBI lineage: Eukaryota > Metazoa > Chordata > Aves > Passeriformes > Passeridae > Chloebia > Chloebia gouldiae. Next base: position 20,263,264 of record QUSF01000010.1, read on the forward strand.
TCCTAGTGCCTTCACTATGCATTTTACCTGAAGAAAGGAAATTAAAGCAAAATATCTCTGAATTGTGCTTTTTTTTATGTCAATTGAAAAAAACCATAACAAAAAAACCCCAAACAACCAGGTGTCTCCTTCTGTAATTCTTACATAATAGTTCAGTCTTGCATAATACTTAAAAATCCTCCAGTTTCTTTCAAGTAAACGATTTCCTAACATATCAGGGACAATGAAGAGAATCATCCTTCTTTCCAGATTCTCTTCATGTCAGGACCAGAGCTCAGGTTTGCTTCAGAGCATCAGATCACAAAATTCTAAAACTAGAGACAGATTCCTCTTGTTAAATCCATTTGCTGATTACCAGCTTCTTTCCCATCTCTTCTACCCCCATCCAATCTGCTTCGCTAAGCAACTCTGCCCTGAATCGCTGTATTCCTCTGCAAGCAGCAAAACATAAAGATATAAAGATCTGAACTAGTTACATAAATACACAATGGTACTCTACATATGATGAGAGTTTTTAAAAGTTTACTTGAAAGCATAAAGGCAAGTAAAATAGTGCCCTTTAATGGAGCAGTTTGAAGATACAGAAATACTTTGCTTGAATTGACGCAAGAAAGATCAGGACTTCAAATCTACATTGTCATTATTGTAGAAACCTCAAAAATCTGGGTTGCAATCTGATTACTTTCTGTTATTTCCTCAAAACACAACATACTACACTAAAGCAAGCAGCAGAGTCTCATGAAATTTCGCTAAGTCAATTTACAGGACATTGGTATTTCAATCCGTGGGATTGACCTGACATTTTGTATGTAAATCCAAGCTTCCTCTTTCCTCACTTCATTGGCAAATTTATTTTTAGTTGTATTTAGTTGAATTATCAATTTTTACTGCTTTATTTTATATTCAAATCCAGAAAACATGGATTTTTTTGGTGGTTTGTTTTTTGGAGTTTTTTTCCTAAAGAGAAGAAAGAAAATATCCCTCTAACCACTATTCTATGCCGGCTTTGTACTTATATTCAGGGAATAAATTTTACACAACTTCATTTACAGAATCATTAATTAGGACTATTCTTTCAGTATCAGTATTCTAGCTGAGTTTTTCAGGCTCAGTATTAAATTTGGGGTAACTTAAGGCCTTTTCTATGCAAAAAAAAATTAAAATCTATTGTCCTGCTAATGAAGGAAGTGAAACCTAAGTTACTTAAAAAGCTGATGGAGTTCCTGTCCTTTTTTAGGAGGAATCAAGAAGGTTTTTGCTGAAATACTGGTTTAAATTTATACCACAGAAAAAAAAATCCTGAACTTTAAGAAATAGCTCAAAAGGAACAGAGACTACCACTGAACATGTATCAAGTTCATGAATCTACTTAGATGCACAACTGCATTTTTTCTCTGAGGAGATGGCAACACACTTGTACCTTTGCAGCAGCCAGCACAGGGAGTCACCTCTAGCCTCATCCCAGCAGGCTCCAGTGGGGAAGGCCTCCATCGTGTTCCCACCACACTCCTGGAGAAAGGAGAATGATGCCTTGCCTGCACAGGTTGTGAGAACATCAAGGACACTGAAAGGACCAGTGGGACTTGGCTGAGTTCCCAGCTTTTATCATATTAAGAAAAGGTCTCTACTCCTGCAATGCTCCTCTGATGAGTAACTCACCATGTAGTGCCTATATCCTGTCCTTTTCTTTCCTTCATTGGGATTTACACAGACCAGACAGCAATGATTTCCTGCTGGATGCCCTCAGGATTCATTGCGTGCTTTGGATGTTGCAAAGCAAGAGGAGACAGTCAAGAAAATCTGAGACTTTTATGGGAGAGGGGTTTGTGGCCTTTGGCTACAAGATCTTAATGAGCTTCCTGCTCCTTTTTTCCGTAGCTCTCTACAACAGGAGGCGGCAAGCATAACGAAGACTGGAATTGTGCACCCCTCCTTGCCAAGGATTTGTCATCCAGTAGCTTTAAATTTAGAAACTTAAATTGGCTGTCATTTCTTTTACTGCACAAATGTAAAATAAGTGATGTTAAGATAGCATTAAAGAGAAATGTGGGGGAGACTTCTCAATTGTTCTGTTTGAAAACTTGTACTTTATTTCATGACAAGCAGTGAGATTCACTGGAAAAGGCATTCTGCACTGAAGGATACTAGGCATACTTCATTATACGTGAATATTTCCAAATGAAGACCTGAATTGTTTTCCATTTCCTTAAAGAAGGCCTCAGACTGTACCACCTGTCTAAACATATTTACAGTCTCTCCACATGGCTGCAAGCTCACTGTAGTGGAATTTTTCTAAGGGTCAAAGGTAGCACAACTGAAGAGGTTTTGTTTTGGTTTGTTTTTTAAGACAAGAAGATATCCATGAATTTCCTGCAAATCTAGCTGTAGCTATAACTGGTTTATCATAGAAACATTTGTTAATCTAATCTAGAGACACAAACTCTTCAATGGCTGCTAGCCATTCGATAAACTTTTTAAAATTTAGTACTACATTCTGCAGTTTGCTTTTGACTTACCTACTTTGTTCTCTGCTGCCCTCTTTTTCCACTTTTTTGTTTTGCAAGATGTTAGTTGAACACAAAAGCAAACCCTGTATCTCCCAGCTTACTTGCCGAGTTATTTTACTTTTATTTCCTCATTTAAGGGGAAAGCAGAGGTAAGGGAGAATAAAGATTATGTATCAGGTGATGCATCCATACCTGAAGACAGGAGCAAAGATGAGAGATCAAACTTGCCTAAGATAAGCGATTACTGAATCACAAATGTAACGTATTTACCACTTGAATAAATTGCTCAAAATTTGACAGTTGCTATCTTTTCTGAAATTTCTATTTGGAGAATCCCTCCCCCATTCTCCTAGAAAGACATCTGGCTACCACTGAATGGAGTTTAATGTTTGAACATCCCATCTGGTTTCATCATGTTAACACATGATTCCAAGTCATTCAAGAAGTATGAACAATGGATATTGTATTCCATATAGCGCCATGTGGATTTGATCTTTAAAAGATGGTGGCACTATAGAACTCAATCTTTTAGTTAGAAGTCAAAACATTTCATGTACGGAAAACTCATTTCCCACAGCCTCAGAAGCCTCACATTTTATCCTGCTCTAAGAATGATGAGACAATGTCTCCCTCATATAGTGCCATTCCTATTGTTACCTACCAGAATACCTATCTTGAGAAATCAAGAACACATTTCCTAAACATGGCAGTTAAAAGCAGCATTAAAACAGATTTTTCATGAGAATACACATTATTTTCATACTCAAATTACTTCCAGATTGATTAAAAACAAAAGCAGAAGTTTGCTGAGGCAAATGGAAGTTGTGCACTTTTGCCTTCCAGAGCTGGTAACTCTACCTTTCACTGACATTAGCAAAATCTAAAAAAGTCCCTCCAAAACAAAGTGCTTTAAGTGTGCTTTCCTCAACAGACCAGCACTACTTTATCTCAGTGATGCTGAAAGAACATCTCATTTCTCTATATACTCTCAAACTAAAATACAATTTTCAGTTAATAACAGTTCTTAATCAAACAGTTCTTTCACTTTATTTCTTCATAAGGATAATTGACTCATGGTCCTGTAACACTGATCCTAATATATTTTTTGTACTTCTTAAAGGATGCCTAGTAGGAACAAATGTTCAATAAGTAGCTTGTTATGAAAACTTTAAAAAAACTTATTTCAGAATAAAAGAGAATTATGTAAACTTCAAATGTAAGCAGGTATTTAAATATTTTCTAGCTGTCCTTCAACCACATAATAAAATGATATTGCTTCATTAGTGCACTTGGGAAAGTGACTGTTTTTACCCTCAAGGGTGAGAAAATGAGGAAAATACAGATATTTTGGAGGAAAACACCTTTTTTAGTGGAATGAAGTAGGGCAAATATGCTTTATATCTCTGGAACTGGATCATGAAGAGTGACAAGTTTATTCTCAAAATTGTGAGGCCAGAGTCAGAGTTGTGTAACAAAAGATTAGAGTGTAGTGATAAGAGAAGACAATTCTGTGGAGATTGATAACGGCAATTACACCACCCAACTTTTTCCAAACTCTGTTGATATGTATGTTTTATTTAGTATCACCATTTCACTAGCCAGCTCAAAAGTTAGTTAGATTAGATGCGTGGATCTAATCTAAAAGTTGAAGTTAGTTAGATCTGTGGATGACATCAAAATTTTCACAGAAACACCTAAATCAAAAGTATTTCAGAGGCTACTGTTGATGCTTAAATGATCACTTTGCTTTGTCTGGAAAGTTTCTTTACCTGCTGTGTTTCAGCTAACAAAACCTGTCTAGAGGATAGGGGCTACTATATTTAATAACCAGAAAAGGCAAAGAAAGAAAATATGTGCTCAGATTTATGGAAGTGAATTAATTCCTGTGTGACAAACTGGATAAGCTCGCAGCAAAGCTGGGTTGAAGGGTAGCTCCATCAGTTGGAAATTCTTTTAAAATCTGTGGAGATCATGCAGACTGTAAAGACAGTGGATTATATGCATTGAACAGAGTCACTTCTAGCTGATTACATCAGGGAAGCTACTGAATTCCCTAAATTCAGGATGAGAACTATAAAATGCAAGATTGGAATAGAGATGGCAAACTTTGGTGATTTTAACTGTGTTCCACTGTTTCTATCGCCTCTAATAACTAAATCCTTAATACAGTAGTGACTATGTTCATTGATACTACCTCAGTTTTACAGAGTTAAGAGAATTGTTTGTTTCATTTGGCAGTACTTCTGTTGACTCTTTTCAAGTAATTCTCGTTGAGTATTCATTCAGCACCAATTTATACAAGCTATAGCAGACAGCCTGTGTCAGAAAGTCTTCAGAGTCTGTTTGTCTAATTCAAGCACTCTGTCTAGAAAGGCATTGCTTTTGAGTACTCAAAACCTATTCATTCAGTTCCTTAGGTAGGCAGGCACAAAACACACAGTACTTTTCAGTTTGTAATCCATCTGCGACACCTGAATTACTACAAGCACTTGTCATACACTGAAGAGAAAAAGGGATGCTGACAAAAGGAATTTAAGGAAAACAAAGCCCTAAACTGAGTCTTCCTGAAAGCATTTTAAAAAATTATTTATGTGCCCTTAAGCTGTGAATGTCTTAAAACATGCAAGATCCATGCTTTATAAGCTTTTTAAAGAACTAAAATTCTGTCTCGAACAGAATTTTTTTCTCAAACAAAATCCAGAATTACAGGTGGTTCTACTCACGATCAATTTCACTTATGATGTAGCAAGAGAAATTTGAAGACATAGCAAGACTTTCCCAGGGAGATAAAATTTATTTTTATGCTTTACTTCAAGACAAACTGTGCTGGCCTAGCTAGACCATATGAAATTGGTGCAAAGTGATCCTCAATCAGATTAGCAATACATCCATTTAAAAAGACAGTGATACATCACTTTTCTAATTTACAAAAATGTGTGGGATATTAATGCTTACTTTTTAGTTCTTGTATAGCATAAGGACATTTATTTCCTAGAACATTGTATTCCATCTCCTTGTTCCTACCTATGATGTTTAACTTTCCAAAACTAAAACAGAATGCCTTCACAATCTCATCCTTCGTTAGGGTAAAAAAAACCAGTATCTTAGCAGTTTGATGTGGGTTTATTGAATCTATCCATTCTTTCTGGATATAACACAGATTCCACATTAAATGAAAGTAATGGGTGGTCCTGAAGTGAAATCTCACAGTGGCAGTCTGAGTTCTAAGTTGGACTTTTGTTATTTGTAACTCATATTTAGCCTTACAGAAGAGCTAAGTGCACTGTGATCCAAATAACTAAATTCAAACTTAAATCTCTTCTCCTTTCAGTAATCTAAGTCACAAATTTGTGCACTGCAGACATTTGATATCTCACTCTCTCCCTCCCTCCCTCAAGCTAACACAATCTTGTTTTCCACATATAAATGGCAAGCTGCCAATTAGGGAAGTACACATGCTGCAATGCAAAGGAAAATAAGTAGATATGTCTGTATGTATTAACTACAAGTCAGAGTATTGTCTAGTGCAGCTGGAGTGAAAAACACTCCAAAAAAGCTAATTACAACTCCAGTCTTTATTATTATAAGCAAAAGCTTTTGTGAGATAGGGTTACAGTCCTCATTGCAGTATATTTCTTTTTTAAAGTCTTTGTTATTATTTTTCCATTGATTCAAACTCTTAAAAATAAAATTGTCTCAAAGCTACTAAAAGAACAAGAAAAATCTTAAAACAAGGCAATTTATCAAACTATGGTGCAAAGAATAAAATTATCTTAATTCATTCCATCACCTCTCTGGCTTTATAGCTTTTATCCATATGTAGAACACAATTCCAACAAAAACACCAGAATGACAATTAAACAAAACATATTAGTGTAGATTAAAACATTTTTATAAGCTTCTTTAAGGAAAAATGGATGAAGCCAGCAGGACACCAGGTTCATCTGGGCTCCTGTTCCAGATCCAGAATGATGTAATATGAGAAACTCCTCTTTGTTTATTCCCTGATTCCCAAGCTGTGAGAAGCTGTGTTAGGATTATTCCCTTTATTCATGCTACTATAAACCAAAGCAGACCATCTTTTGGACACTGCTGTAGAGTAACAGAGAAATTTAGGTAGTTCTCTATGGTATATGATACACAGAGTTATATATCACCCTCAAAACCCGAGCAGCAGTAATGTAGATCAGGATACTGAAGTTAACAAACCTAAAAACCCCCATATTATCTCTTTTCTCTCTGTACTTACTGCACGAGTTCTGTAAGTATACTGAACATCTATAGGCCTGCTAAAAAATATAACTAATTGTATTTTATTCATTTTCCTCTCAATTTAAGAAAAAGAGACTTATCATAACTAAATTTTGTGGGCTCTGTAATCTCCATGTGACTGTGCTGCATTTTCTCCTCATGAAATGCCTGGCATCTTCTTGTGCCACACTACTCAGCATAAGCTGCTTTTCTGTAATTCATAGGCCACTTCTGTACAGGGCTGTTGCCATTTTTCATTTCCAAAAGCAACTATATGAAGTGATAGAACTCTCAGAAATGGAAAAAACGTGTCCTACTTTTAACTTAACAGAAAATGGCATTTCATCTTATAGCCCTGCCAGTGCACTTGCTCGTAATGTGATGTGTCATGTAGGTTGAAGTGAATTTCTTTGCCTCAAGGATCAAGTGCCACTTCTCACCAAAAACGTAAGAAGATTTCACTTCATGTTTGACTCCTTATTCACAAGTACTGCAGTCTTTGAATATCGGCTTTTCTGTCAGGCTGGAGGATGGTGATTCATAAAGTTAAACTTCATGTGGAGTGGTATCATCTTAAAAGAAAACTCCTTCAGAAAACATTTCCAGGGATTAAAAGGGAATTTATAGTCAAAAAACAGACACACTGACTCCAAAATAGCTGTTTCACATTTAGCAGTAAATCGACTATTTCAGACAGATCTCTTCATTCTTTCTAAATTTCACTGAAATTCAAAGTAGAACAGGACTAGTTTTGAACTCAAAGTTTTGTGGGCTGGAAAAAGTGAGTTTTCTGCTTACCTGTGGTCATGAAATATTTATCAGTCTCCCAGTTCAAAAAAATAGCAATGAATGCTATACACAGTGATTCATTTCTTTATGTGAAGGACTTCGTATGAATTAGCAATCTAGCATTCAGTGGTCACATGTATTCAACATACTGAGTAATGCTACTTTATCTCACCCTTATACAAGCACAACAATCTGGCCTCCCACTAAGTTATTTAGTGCTTAATGTAGTAGGCCAGAAGTACCTCAAAGTTGTTTGGCATAATTAACAAGTCAAGATAGAATTAAATACAAAATTTGTGAGGAAATTTGCAAGCAATCTTATGTGCAACAGTACCAACCTAAATAATTTCTAATAAAAAGTTTTTAGTCTGTTTTGGACAAGTGCGTCTACTTATCCCAACTTTTCCAATTAAATATCCAGTAAAGTCATCTAATAAAACATAACAATGTCCCAGATAAAGTAAATTGATCACAATCCCAGATCCAAATCTACTTTTCAGGTGTTTTGATAGAGAATTGTAATTGCTGTGAGTTATGCAAATTTATTCAGGAGAGGGGAAGGATGGCTTTTGGACTTTGATTAGTGCAGTTTGGGGGAGAAGAGGAAAATAAATGAGACTCAGCTATGTTTTAAAAATAATTCTGCTTCCAGAAGATTCCACCATCACAAAATAGGTGATATCTGTAACAAGCCAGAGAAGATAAAGACCTTTTCACCCTCTGTTTATCACCACAGCTAAGCAAATGTGCAGCTAAAACAAAGGTCCCTGAGACCCTTCTGCTGGGCCTTCAAAACCTTCATCATGGTATTGTAGATGAGAATGATAAAGAGATGCTTCTCTTTCTGAGAAATATCTTCAGTCTTTATCAAAGTTACTGCAGGCTCCCATTTCCCAAGCCATGCTTAGTGTGGTATTTGGTACTGATTGCAGAGGACTTCTCATGGAGAAAACTCCATGTTTCACAGGAATTTCACCACAGCCTTCGTCTTCCATTTTAAAGCTATGAAGAGGGCAAGGTATACACTTCAAAAATTTTTTTTTAAAAGGAGGGGAGAATGTTTCAGAGGGCCTTCAAAGATTTGTCTGAGTTGTGGAATTAATAAAAAATTCAAATTCAGAACCTCTAAGTATTTTGAGCTACCATCAAATTTAGGGCAAATCCCTTAAGAGAAATTTCTCACCGTGAATTATGTGCTGGACTTGCTTTTGTTGGTTTTTAGCATCAGGAAGTTGCCTCCCAAGTTAAAATGCTGGTTTGTTTATCGCAATCTCATAAAAAAAACCAGCTATCCAACAAAAGAGGCAGTTATTTCTGTACAAAGACAATACCATTCAATTAGAAAGGTTTATATGATTAAAAGAGAGGCACACAAATATTTCACAAATATGTATCTCCCTTTATCAAGTGGAACCAAGTACATGGCAGTATGCTTGGGATTAGAAGGTGGAGGATAACTAAAGCTTCTTCTTTCAGTGGAGTCTCATCAAGGTTAGAGATCTCCAGATTAAAAAGAACAACAAACCCCACAAAAGCCTCTCCAAAAAACAAAGCCAAACACCAGTAAAACCTTAATGCACCCTACTTTATATACTTCAAATCATTCTAGTACTTTAGCCCATTGATTTTTTTCCTTACATGAATTTTACAAAAGGTTCTCCACACAGTTTAAGGCAGAAGGATCAATGTAACACTTCATTTTTAGAGAAATGAATATGCAATTCTGCATCGTTTAGTGATTAACAGGAAAAATTATTTTAACAGCTAATGAAAGAGCAACAAAAGGAACACAAAGGAGGTCTCAGTTCACTAAGTACTGCTTATCTTTGAAGAGAGAAATTTTGTGTAGAAGCATTCAAAATGCAGAGTCAAAGCACTCTTCTGCAATGTCAGAACTCAGCATCATGGGGCAAAATGTTTTTGTAGGATAGAGAATTATTTAAAAGTTTTCCTAGTTGAAAATAATTGAAATGTACTGTTGAAACCTCTTCAATGAGCCAACACCACTGGCCAGGCTGTAGTATCTGCACAGCAGCAACACTGCCCAGGGCATGCACTGCTCTGCTGCCTTTACCAGGGCAGCTGGTGGTGGAGGAAAAAAACAAAAAACCAAATTGTTTCAGCCAAGCAGAGCCACCCCCAGAGTGTCCCAACTATGGCTTTACTGCAGGTGAGAAGCAGATAGAAACTCCCAAAGTGAAACAAGATGGAGAAGAAACTTCAACAGGTACAACGTGCCCTAACTTGAAGGCAAGAAGCATTTAAATGTTAATGTCTATATATGCTAATTTAATTAGTAAAATGAGGTACTGTATGAAATACTACTTCGAATAAAACAAGACTCACTGCACACACCAAAATATTATTTGGCATATTGTATACTTATGAAGTTTGCCATCTCTGTCCCACTTCGTATAATGACTTCAGGGAGGAAGTACTATACAGAACCTGGCAAAACCAGGGTAAAAGTTATTTAAAAGAATTCCCTTTTGTGCCATAAATGAAGGCTTCTATTACACCTACGTCAATAACAGAGTCTAGTAAAAAATGAAAACTTTAGAAAAGTAAAAAAGAAAAAGCACTGGATACTTACAAAAGAGAATAGTACTTGTTCTTTATGAGAAGAGAAAATTACCTCCTTTAGGGAAAGAGCAGTGGAAGAGGAAAATATCACTCTCTTTTATTCTACTTCCCTATATGCTTTACTACAAAAAACCCAAAAATGCATTTATTTAACTGGTCACATTATATTTAGGTCACCTGAGAGAAATAGTGCCTCTGGAAAGGTACAGTTCAAGGTAGCTACAAAGTCTTTTACAAAAACATTTACGTAAACAAATAAAAATCCTGTTTCATCCTCTCATACTCCTATCTCCTGGCTTTTCAAAAATACAGGTAGCTGTGTTTAAAGGAGTGAGAACATGAGGCACATTGATTAAGTGAGTCTGAACTTAAACTAGGACATCAAGAAATAATAGCTGCGGGTATTCCTTTACTCCTGTGCTGCCAAAAAAAAAATGCAACTCTGATATTTCTTCCTCTGATTACAGTGGTGCATTTGAGTTTCTAATGGTTAAAGAGATCATTACAGGATATTTTTTCAATTACTGTTCTGTGTAAAGCAAAGCTTTTAACTTCCAGAATCTGCATTTGAAATATTGGAATTTCTCTCAATTTTGACTCACAGTACTGACTGTCACAATAGTGAGAGCACAGTGAAGACTCTCAGGGCATTATCCCCACTTCTAAACCCCTTGTAGGATTCATAACAGAAAGACTTGGGAGAGCCAGGAGGCCTCTCACTCTACAGCATCACTGAAATAAATGCAGCAGCAACTGTCTGTCCCTTTCAAAGATCTTCTCTAATGTTAGCAGGTACCTTCTGTTTCCTATTTTACAAAGAAGAAACTGCAAGTCTAAACCTCTTTTTTCATTGAATCTCTAAAGTGAACACCTATGAAAATTAAATGCCTGAATTCACATATCCCGTTGGCTATCCATGGATTTTATTACCTGATTGCAGTTCAGAGCAGTTTTTCTATTTCACTTCTGTTCTGCTCCCTGACAGCCTGCAGAGATTTTGCACACAGTAGGCTAAACTTTCTGAGAGGCAACCAATAACAGTCATGCTAAAAGGAACTTTAGGGCAAATTCTTTAAGTCTAAATACATCTGCTTGCTTCTACTTTTACACCTTCACAGTAAATTACAGTATTTTCACCCATACAACCATTATTTAATTTAAAAGGAGGATACATAGAAATATCTTCCTTAAATTGTATGCCCAAGTAAGTTTATTGCTTAAAAGAAATAAGCAGAGCTTCCCAACTTCTATGAATTAAAGGGATTTTCAAAGATTTCCTACAGTAAATGTGAAGCACCCTAAAAGTATATTCTTAACATATTTCAATAATGATATTATTATCATTATAATATATATAATTAAAATATATAATTAAAAGCTTTTATATTTGAAGTTGAATGAAAATTCATTTTTCTTTACTTTCTGCTAGTTAGGTTTCTTATAAGAAGCCTGGTGTTAAATCAGAAACAAATCTTTACCTTTAAAATAGAAAATATGTTAAAATTATGGAAAAGGGATGAACCGGGTCCAATCACAAGCACACACACAAAGTATGCTAAAAGTAATTAAAAATCCTAGAGGACAAAAAAAGATTATTGTATTAAAAGGTGAGGTGTAATCAGTAATTGCAGTTACTTTGAACCTTGCAACTTTAACAGAGTAGGGTTTAGATAATACCCTATTAAGAAGAGTCTCCATTCTTTTGGAAAAAGGCACAAGATGATCCTTACAAGAGCACATAAAGTAAACAGGAAATCTAGATAATAACCTGGAAACTGCTAGTTATCAAGAATTCCACTTAGAAACTATGTACTATAAGACTAAAGATAGCAAATTGTTGCCACCAATACCTAGTCCTGTTAGAACTGCAGCATTTCATATCAGCACCTTTAGATTAAACTGAGGTTATATCAGGAATCTTACTCTACATTAGTCTAGTATTTACTATAGTCATTAATCTCTCTGAAATATGCTTTAAACAACCTACATGTACCAGTGCACACAGCACTGGTAATGTATAATCTGACAATTCAATGAATTCAAACTGTTCACTGATGGATCACCTTTCTTTCTAAAAGAAGCACCCTAAACACAGAAATTCCCATCCTTTTTATGAAAACCACATTAAAAACTGAATACAAAGATCAGGCTCAATATAAGAGTATTTTCTGGGACATGACATTGAAGATATTCAAGTTTGGTATTAAAGAGACTTGTATATTGTTTCCTTTTTAATTAGAAAAATTTCTAACCCAATATGCTGCACATAATAGATCTAGACATGTGATTTTCAAAGATCCAAAATAAATGAAAAAGCAATGCAATTTTATTCACAGCTTTGCTGTGTATGGTAACTTTTTTTGTGGCAAAGAAAATACCATTTCCACAATAAACTTAATTCAGAGCTCATGAGTTATTACAGCTCTGAGCTAGGGAAAATACTTGATTAAACTCCTTATAGGTACCCTGAAAGTACACCTTCAACTGTTGTCTCTGACTTTTCTCTGTTACAATAGGCATTTGCAGTGACATCTGAGCTATTTATTGTATCAAGTAGCACCACATTCCACAGGTTGTCTCATTTAAAAGCTGTAAGTCTAGCTAGATATTGGCATGCATGATTCAAGGGGACAGAACTCAGTACTTAGCAGGGGAGGGAAAGGCTTTTAGAAGATAACAGAAGTCCAATTATAAACTGTGAAAATATAGAAACTCATTGAGGAAAATGGGAGTAACCTATGCTTAAGGTTAGATACATGTGCTCAAATATCTCAATCAGTCAACAATAAAAGAGCAACTGCCAGGCAACATTTTAACCTGACAAGCTATTGTAAAGAGCGTGGTCCTCCTTTGGGATATAGTCTATTGCTTTAATAGTACAAGCTACAGTCAGTGGAAAAAGTTATGGAATACAATGTTGGGGTGTCTTTGAATTTACTGAATTCCTTCCAAAATGCCTTATGGTGGACTATTTAGTATTCATCACCATGCTTCTGTGGAGCAACGGCTGTTAATCTTCTAAAATATACAGAAAAGGAAAAAACATCAGCTCTACAAACAAGCTTATTTTGTCCTATCTTGTCATTTTTAGCTGAAAGCCCAACAACTCACCTACAGGGGGGAATTAAATGGCTAAAGCAGGAATTTACTGTCCAGTGTATCTAAGAATCAGTTGAAACAAATTCACTTTTCTTCTCAAGGTCAGTAAGAAGATGACAAACAGTCTGTATTACACAGTTGTATCATACAGTCAGCATGCCAGACGATGAACCCATAATTCAACAAGCCCAGACTTAAGGTCCAGCACAAACACAGAGTTAAATGTGCTTCCCAGTACTTCTGAATATTGCATTCAGTCATGGCTGCTCCCTAGGAAAACAACCAATCCCCCAGTCACGCAGACAGAAACCTCCCCCTCCAGGGTAACCCAAAAAACCAAAGAAATCATAAGTATGGCAGGCAAGGGCGAGGCTGAATTTTTGTCTGCACAATGTGGAGTTACTGAAATGTACTTAACAGCTCAGGGAGATAAATAGCGCTGCTCTGGTTTTACACTGGTACAGAAGAGATGAGGGTCTAAGTCCCCTTTTGTTGTTTAACTGATTTTAACAAGAGGAATTGGGAGGGGGAGAGAAGGGTTTCCAACTACTTTCTCTGAAAAGGTATCTTTGAAGGGAAAATGCAGTCTTCAAAAAGGAAGAAAATGGAAAGATTTTCCTTAAGTTTCCTTTCATTTCTTATCATCCTGAAATACATATATACAGTTTGTTCCAGGAAATGTCTGAAATGCTTTCTGGTAGCTTTTACATAAACATGAAAATCTCCTTTTGAGTTCAAAGAATTTCAAATAATGACAGGGGAAGAGATCTTGGACTGTAACACAGATGTAAACAAAGGTCACAAATCACTCTCAATAATTACAGTGCATTATCATTACTTTTTGACTTTTAGTCTGCTATCACATAACTGAATTAGACATGAGCAAAGCTCTGCTGTGCCTCCACAGAAATCTTTTCCTGTACACTAAAACCAGCAGACCTCAGCTACATTTCTGGGAGATAATGTTTCTGGGTACATGTTACTGTTGCTGTTTCATTTGTCTGTAAAGCCTTATTTACTTGCTTCCTGTTATTAATTATGGGAAACAGGATCTCTTCAAACTGTAGGAGAGGCTCTTTTAACTCCTGTCTAGACTTTTCAAGACAAAATATTGATGAGCCCTTTAATGTTTGTGCAGTGACACAATCTGAGCAAAAAAACCCCCATCGTTACCTCAAACAGCTTAAGGCTCCTTATCACACGTTCACAAAAAAAAAAATCCTTTAAATCACTTGGGCTCACATTCGTATTGTTAGTCACTGAAGTAAGGTTTCCTTTCATAGTTGGATACTTTCTTCATCTGTCACACTGATTAATTAACAGCTCACAGTATGAGCCCTGAGCTTAAATAGCCTACTGAAACGAGGAGGAGATATCAACTTTAATATTGCATAAAAATCTGAAGAGGAAAAATGCTTTCCTTAGTATGAAGGGATCTGTCTTCTAATAATAAAAAAATTAACTAATTTCTGTTCAGTTACATTACGTGAGGAGATGAAAGCGCCCAGCTTGCGAAGGGAGATTGCAGGAAAGGATTACGACAAAAGTCAGAGAAGACTTAAGCATTTTAAATTAAACTGTTGGCTGGAAACAGCCAAGTCTTGAGCACCAGTGAAATTATTTTCATCATCATTAAGAAAAGCCAGTTTATCAACTCATAATGAGCAAATCTATAAAAACACAGTACCATTGCCTGTAAAGATCTATGGGGAAAAGGCATGCAATTACATGAAATTGAGAGTTGCTAAAACCTTAAAGCTAAAGCTGGCTTTAGCCAAAGCATTTGTTGTTCTCTCACACACACCTCCTTCCCAAACTGTTACAGTCTGGCAATTATTTCAGGAGTTTGACTTTCAACAACTGCAACTTCTCCCCCTTTTTTAAGCCCCTCCAGTACTGCTGAGTGGGCAAAAATTACAGATGCAAGAAAAGCTGACAAATGAGTGTAAGGCCCCTCCTTCTCCAGTGCCTCGACAGTCAGAACCCCTGCCAAAACATGCCTGGAAGCTAGTGAGGGGACAAAGAGACAAAGATTCCATTTTTTCAGGGAAAATAGATTTCATGTAAAAACTTGAAAAAGCTATTCTTCAGGGAGAAGAATAGCACACAGGCACATGTGTAATCTCAAAAGCAGAGCAGGAATGAATGTTTCAAGAAAAGGTGAAATTATATGTGCTTAGCGAGTAAGCTCAACAAATGCTATTTGACACACGGCTTTTTTTAAACTGCAAAGTCCTACAGGGCGTAGGAGAGGGAAAGCTCCCATAGAGCCAGAAAAACATTTTCAGTCATGGAGAACCTTCCATTTGACATGATCCAAACTAAGAGTTCATGGCTGTTGCTCTAAATGATCGCCTGATAATGCTGTAGTATGCAACCAAAACAAAGTAAATCCAGCTTTTTAGCTCAAAACTGTTTGACTGTGTTTACTACTACAAGATGCTTCCCCCAGGGTGTCATTAATAAAGTTACAATGAGTCTAAAAGCCTGGCACCTAGGCACATCCAACTTTCCATGAAAGTTTACTACTTTCATGACCAGCACTCCTCACTGAGTTGGAACAGGTCTGCCTCTACGCAGGGAGTGCAGCAGTGAGGTGAATGCAGGCAAGCAGAGCAGGAGAAAAATCAACAATAGGATTTCTTCTTGAAACTAGTCAAAGTTGGGGGAAAGTCCATTTTGTGGTGGGGAGGATTTGGGACAGCTCAAGATTGTCACTAATTAAAAAAAAAAAAAGGATATTCACAACAGATTAGAATTATTAGAATTAGCAGATTAGAAATGATTGCTTTACGTATGATTCTTTAGGACTCAGTGGCAAAAGAAGCTACTGTTAAAAAGAATATAACCTCCTACCGGATGGCTAGTTTAGGAAGTAGACGTGTAAAAAGGAGTTTTAGTCATCAGAAGGGTTTTCAAAATG
The DNA here is from genome assembly GCA_003676055.1 of Chloebia gouldiae. Taxonomy (NCBI): domain Eukaryota; kingdom Metazoa; phylum Chordata; class Aves; order Passeriformes; family Passeridae; genus Chloebia; species Chloebia gouldiae. Next base: position 20,279,416 of record QUSF01000010.1, read on the forward strand.
CTCCCAGTTCTGATAATTAGTGCTCATTGACATGTAGCAGTCTTACAAACTCTCCACTTTAATATACTTTGTCATATGGGAGGCTGCTTCTACAGAAGCACTCAAATTCAGCCAAAGTCTTTCAGTCTTGCAGCAGAACACTAGTGCAGTATAAACAGAACATAGAAAATGTTATATAATAAACATTCTAAAAATGTAATTAATGCCCTGAATCGACAGGTTTATGATTGAGGATAAACAACTGCTGAGAGCACTCCAAAAAGACCCTCAAGGGCCGTCTGCCTTGCAGGAAGAACCATAGGCAGAGAGCTCAGCTCTCTGCTGTGTTTACCCTCATGTTCCCCCTTCCTTCAGCCCATGAGGATGTGGCACATTTCTGACTCTGAACCCAAGTGCTGCCTCTCTTCTCTCTGCTCCTGAACACTGCTCTGACAAAAGACTTAAGAAAGAGAGGGCTGGTAATCCTCTGACTAACTAATAAATCCCTTTCAGGATATCAACACTGTTACCCAAGGATTGGGGATAGTCCAGAAAAAACCCAAACCTAAACCCAACCCTATTCTCCACATTATACCTGAGGTGAAGTACCAGGAACATCAGAAAACTTGAACACTGCCCATTTAGCTACAAATCCACGTTTATTTTTCATGAAATTTCTTTACATTCCTTTGGCTGATCCCACTATCCTCTCTCTTGCCAAGTCTAGGCACATTGTAACATTTCACAGCCAGTCAGTATCTAATTATTTTAGGTTTTTTAATGCATTTTACCATCCATCACTCAGCCCCTCCTAAATACATACCTATGTCCATTTGGTCTCCATTCTCACCAGACCAAACCATCATTTTCGTTTTGTTTGTACAGAGAGATCCTAGATGCTATCTTACTGCAGAGATGAAAAAAAGTCTGCAGCTCCCAGTCTGATACACCTACTGTCACACTGACCTCACTTCAAATTCTCATAAACTGAATCCCAAACTCTTCCTCTACCCCACCCACCCTGAAAGTAGAACTGCTGTACTTGTACACATAAATCAAGAATAATATGACTGCCTGATTTCCAGGAATATTCCAAGATAAAAGGAAATTTAGTTCTGAGATCAAATTCTAGAAATGTAAACAGAAGTGCTATATGGAAGAAAAAAAAGTCTGCAGTTAATGACTTAGGTAAGAGAAACAGCCAAGAATGAAATAAGATTCATGAACAGTTACAAACATGCTTTGTCATATAGAGCTGGTAAACTCATTCTTCAGAGTAGCAATACAAAGTAATCTTCACAGAGAAAACTCAGGTTACATCAGATTATCGAAAGAGTGCAGCAGTGAAAAATACTATCACTTGATTTCACACATGTTCTGTCACTCACCTAACACTATTCCTACCTAAATACTTTTAAAGATTACTTGAAGAACAAATGTTAACATTATTTCAACCTGTAGAAGCTGTTGAAAGGCAACATGAAATCTTGCATCTGTGCCTAATGTCTGTCGTTGCAACTGAGCTCATTTTAATGGCCGCACGTCCAGGCAGTGTGTGGCACAGGGCTTGAAAAGGAAGGAGACTTATGTTTTACTTGGCACTGCTACAGCATAGGTCTTTAGCATGAAATTTATTAGTATTAATGGGCATTGTGTAATTAAAGCACTGTGCTTTAATGCCCTGAGGGTTGATGAGGCTTTTTTTCATGTCCTATAAAATAGACGAATAAAAAATGTGAGACTTTTTAAAGCTATTCAAAGAATTCAAACATGCATGTTCCTCCATTAATCATAACAGAGAAGGTGTAGGCGAACAAGATGGATCCTAAATTCTCAAAATGTCTTCCATGAAACCACAAGATGGTTAATACTAGACACCGGGGTTTTTGAGAACATGCTATGTAATTACAGTATTTTGAAAGGCCGCAAGTTCTTCACAAAGTAACCATTAGTATACTAATACAAAGTAACTAAAAAGTATAGATTTGAAAAAAATATTTTTAGATCTAATATACCGTACATGGTACTAAACTTGTTTAAAGGAGTCCAATTTAATAAAGTGGCTTTGAGAAGCAACTCAAATATTTGTTACTTGAGCCCTGGCGTTTTCTTTCCTGAATGCCAAGAATTTAGAAGGCTTTGAGAATCTCATCACCTAACCCACTGCACTTCAGTGACAGGGGGAAGCATTTATGTAGTTTCTCATCTGCTTTTGAATATCACAGGCTGAGATTGGAATAACATTCAGAGCTGCTAAAAAAGTGCACGAATGGTGCAGGTTTCATTAGGATTGATGCATGTCAGCAGTGAAGATCAGACTATTACCTAGACCTGAATTTCAGTAGTTAAGCAGGATTAATTTTCTGTAAGAAAATTAATTCAGATTACCCTATGGAAAAAAACCAACACACACGGGTCTAGTATTTGATTTTTTCAGAAACCTGTCTTGCCAACACTTAGCTATAGTACTGAAAAATAATACTGGAGCTCATTTTCTGGCAATTTTTTATTGTTTCATATGTCTGAATGATCCTACATGAACAGCAAGTCAGAACAGCATGGAAAAAATACCACTGATGTAATTATTTATGATATTTAAACTATTGAAAATATAAGGCCTATTGACAGCATTGTGTCACATCTTAATATTCTGAGTAATCTAATTTCACTTAGAGCTGGCTTGAAGCAAAACTTACTTTATCTGAAAATCTGAAGAAAAAGTTAGTATAGATTGTACAAAACCACTAAGACCTTTACAGTGACACTAGTGATTTTTCCTTGGGGAATGTCAAGATCAATTATTGGCTGATCTATTGGACATAGCCTGAAGTATCAAAAAAAAAAATTATTTATTTCTTTACCTTCTAGACAAATCACCACAGAGCTACAGACCAGCAATGAAGAGAGCTGAGGGCAATTTGACCAACATCATCTGTGTCAGCTCCCCAGAAGTCGATGAAACAAGTAATCAGGTCTCAAGGTACATCCCAGAGATTAGCTACTGTGCCATTCAATTAGTAAATTATTAAAACAAGATGTTTTCTTCGATTAAATTAAGATACTGGCAGCAGGGAGGGCTATTACATTCCATTGAAGAGTCTGCCTTCCTAAATTACATTGTTTATTAACAATCATTAACAACGTGCCACCTCAGCCAAATGACCAGTGGTCTCAGGTACAAAGTAAAGATCATTACAGAACATCACCACCTGCCTCATTTGAGCAAATCAAGTAAGTACATCTGAATCACTGACTGCACAAAAATATTCAAATGCTAATTTTTCATGCTCAGCTTTTTGCCTTTTTTGCAAGCTCATAAACCTTCTGAGGAATCAACAAAACCTTGTAGAGATAGAGTTAAACAGAGAAGTTCATGAAACGAAACAATTTTTCTTTTCAAATGAACAGGACCCCAGGTAAATGATGCCTTTTAATACAGCACATGAAAATTTCAATTATGGAAATCATTATTCTAGGCATTACATGCCATTTTATATTCCCAGCAGGATGTTTTTCATCTCATCAAGAGTTTCCAAGGCTGTTTAGTGCTCCTGTATATGCAAAACACATTTAAGGGCCCCCAAGAAGATGTGTTAATTAAAAAGCCTAGTCAAGTGGTCAGACAGATTGGAACTTGAGGATTATAGGTAAGAGGGATGAAATGAATGCTTGGAAATTATAATTTCTCTTTCTGTGGTAGCAGCCAAAGCAGCTGTTATAAACTGGGCAAATTAAAGATGTGGCTGACTGAGCTAGCAGTCTGGAAACAAGACATTGTAAAAACATAGCAGCAAGTCATCTGCACCCCACTTTTAAAAAGCCAAAAATGCTGACCATTTCTTTTTTACTCTCTTCCTGTTATTCTGATCTGTCACAAATATCCTCCAGCTGGTACCCTTCCAGCCCTTGTTCACCAGTTCTAGTTTCCCACCCCCATCTTAGGGAGTTAGTAGTAATTCCCAGGACTGTGGACAAGTGCTCCATAGTGGGAGTAGTCAGCAAACAGAAAAGGACATGTTTAAAAGAAGAGCAGGTGAAATAACAGAGTTTAAGTTCTATTCTTTTTTTAATATGAGTTGTTCATGTAAAAACAATCTTCTCATACTGAGCAATATTTATCACTCCTTGAGAGCTGTTTGATCTGCCCAATACAGTCAGCATCTAGCTAGAGAAAGGTCTCCATTTATAAAAGCCAGATTGCCACCACGCTTTCCAGATACATTTATTAAGTGTCTTGTAATTGACTATTTTCAGTGGAAAAAAAACCCAAACTAACAATCCAACCCTTTTTCTTTCTACATTTTCTAGTCTGTTTTCACAAATAGTCTTAAAGGAGCTAAAAATAGTTTTTGCCATGAGCTAATGTGGCTATACATATTTTTTCCATATCAGAAAGTGATGAAGGATCTTTAAATAAGTTACCTAAAGACCCCAAAAATCATCCCAGAACAACCCTTTGTCTTTTCTCAACAGCAGATACAGACTTCCTTTTAGAAGCAGAATAAACATTAGTTGCTTTGTTTAGACAGCTTTTAGGTCAGTGTTGCCAAGCTAGAATTTGTCTCAACTTATATTAACATAAACCTGTGGTCTATTTCTGATCTCATTTTATACATCATGAATGAATACCTCCCAATCTATTTCCTCCATGTTTATTTGTATTCAAGACAAACTCATCATTTCAGATCTGTGGTAGATGAATTTTTAAGTGTTGCCATTTCAATACTACACTAACGATGCTGTTAATAATATTGCTGCATTGAAACATTGCATCTGATTTGAGGCACACTCAAGCCCTTTGCAAACAATTATTCATTAAATACATTTGAAAACTGTTTATGAGATTCATACCATAAATCTTTAACACACACAATATTGATACAGGCAAGCTGAGTACTCAATTTTTTATCAGAAATTAGTTTTAGGCAGCATGGGGCCTTTGTCTGATGCTTTTACCTGAAACAAATCAATTGCCATTTTGCATTTTCATACAAGTCTAAGAGCATGAGAGAACAGAAAAAGAATTCTAAAGGTTAAACCCCATATTCAGCACAGTCTCTCCCCCGCCCCTCTGTTATAGTGGGTATTTGAGGAGGTTCTTTACATCTCCTCCCACACAGTTTCTCTGCTTCATAAGCAGAAAGCAGCTGCTGGTTCTTTCAAGTCTAGCGGTTATTTGACATTTACCAATAGTTTACTGTTTTCATTCTACCTTAGCAAGGAAAAGAGCTAGAATATCAGTTTTAAAGAGAGAATACTCAATCTTTATTTTTCTAATCCCCCCCACACCTCAATCTGGAGGGGTCTGCAGCCAAGATTTTTGGTGGGACTTAAGGAAGGGACAAAAACAATGCTGTGAATCAGCAGAGAGAACAGGACCAATGGGTCTTGGTTTTCCTGTTAAAATTCTTTCCCCTGGAAAACACCTCAGTGCAACTCTTGACCAGTAGCACTGATTTAATTATTTCCCTTTCTATCCCACTTTCTAAAAAACTGCTGTGTACAATGTTGGTTACATATATAACTTGACAAACTTAGCAGCATTATTTAGAAACTGCCATAAAAAGAAAGAAAAATCTTGCATTTATATCTATGGTATGATGCTTTGATGGTAGAGATGGGAGGAATGAGAAAGGTCTGGGATACATTGCAGAAAACACTATTTTCCAGAGCAGGGAGAAAAAAAGCCAGCTGAAACATACAAAGAAAGATGCCATGTCCTGCAAACACTGCCTAATATACTGATGTGAAAGGTTATCCCCCTACAGTTTAACTCCCCCATCCAGGCACAAGCAGACAGGCTGTGACACAGTCCTGACGTCTGACTTCACTCCCAGATCAATGCATTGATACTGCTCAGTTTAAGGTTTGTGTTTCCAAAATTTGTCTTGAAAATAAGGAAAATTATGATTTGTTAAATACCTGAAATTATTCTATCAATATAAAGATGAAAAATAGTACTGTCTTGGCCACTATTTCAACAGTGGAATGCTCTTGCTAAAATTATTTTCAGATTTCTTGTAATAAATAAAATGTAGTCAGAGATGGCTCTCTTTTAGGGTGAGTTTATACAAAAGGGAATCAGGAAAACAGAGGTGATCTGCTTAGCAAAATTCCCCCCAAATCAGAAGGTAAAAAATGCCATACCTGTAGCTGTTAACAGCCTGCTAAAACACCCAGTAAACCTAAACTCAGAAGTTGGTTAGCTGGTAATACAGTGATTATTCCATGGATTTTTTCAGAGCAGAAATCCAGAGTACAGAAACCTTTTATCTGATAATATTTACTAACAAAGGATTTTAAAGAAGTAACATTAAGAGGATTGTGGTGGATGCAAAAACGAACTTGGAACATGCAATTACTGGATGGCTGCAAACTTTGCCTAATGTGTTTAAAGCCACAGAAGTAAACCATCCCAGACACCTCAGCACACAAACAGTGCAAGAAAATGCCATACTCTTTTTTTTCCAGGTGTAGGTCAGGACATTTGAACATATCTATGATGGAACTGGATTTCTTCTTCCTAAATCAAGGCTTCCATGACTGAACATCCTGGAGGCAGTCATAAAAGTCATACTGGCTCACAACATCTGCAGGAACTCGGCAGTGCAGCAGTTTGCTACACACGTGTTAAACAGGCAGCACTAAAAAACTATAAAAACAGGTCAAAGCAAAATGAAAAAGTACTTGAAATGAAGAATTTCACATGGATAACAGGAAGAAAACATGGAGACAACCTTTTCTACAGGTCAGCAAGCTAAAAGCAGAAAGAGAAAAAGCAGTTTGCAGTAATCCACATACAATAGGTCTTGAGCATTACTTCCTTTTATCATGTATTGCACCTACGGGGCACTAGATTTTTTCTAAACAGCAACCAAAGCATACTTTCAAGTCCATCCAACAAACATCTGAATGACACAGCAGACTGAAATATTTCAGAGATCAAACATACACCAATGGCTACCTCTTGTTCCCTTGAATTAAGAGTGAAGAGCAGCTTATCTGGAAAGCAGAATCTAATTTAAAAATATCTTTTCTAAAGAGTAAAGGAGAAAAGCACCAATTTTTAGGCAAGGTGGAAACTCAGCTGCAGACAGACTGCAGTGTCTGTTTCTTTTTGCAAAATAGCGATTCCAAAGCACATTAAAAATCACATTTAAGTGGTAAACATTAAAACATGAAGTGGTTAAAATGAGGATCATGGGAGCGTGATCCAAGGAGCATCTTTCTTCCCCCACTGATAGAAGCTTTAAGGAAAATCAGATATACCTGTATTCAAGTACATAAAAATGATCTGTAGTATCTTAGCACACATGCTTTCAGACAGACATTTGACTGATTTCAATTGGCATTTGTACTTCAAAAGAGGTGATATAATAGTCAGAGCAGCTAAGATTTTTTTTCATGTTTTTGCATGAATGGAAAAAAGATCTAGACACATCAGACTGATTATTTTATATTCTTTCGTAAAGAGTCACTCTGGCTTTATGAAGAGGATTTTTTTTCCCTCAAACTTGTTTACATCTCTTTGGTTTTGAATTTTTTAAAGAAGCCCTCATGTTTTCAAAATTAGCTCACCATGCATAAATAAAGTAAAATAAGTATACCTACAAGTGCACAGAAAGCAAGGTGTTTCTTTGCAATACTCAGTAGAATAAACACAAGAATTTTCTATGGCTCCAGAGCTCTTCAGGCACAGCATCCTCATTACATGCACATACAGTTGCTTCAATTTCACTACTAAGAGTAAACTATATCATTATTATACTTTTTTCATTACTAGACAACATGAACAATGGATCTATGCATTACTGTTAAGACTGATCAGAAAGTAATATTCCTTTCTCAGAGAGATAAAAAGATTTTTGAAATTTTAATATTAGACTAAAAGAAAGTATGTCTAAGCTATTTTAATTTTCTTTTGGGAAAAGGAGCTTATCGTAAAAGAAAGAGGAGGAGAAAATGTAGGAGCACAACAACTTTCCAGATAGATAATCTGATCATCAAGAGGTTCAGAGAAATTATCAGAAACCCAGGTTTCCAGGCCCTTCTCCAATGACAACAGAGCTCTGACATTCCGGAGGCACACCAAAACACCAGACCATCAACCCTTCTAGGGCAGCAAGGGAGGTTTTTTTTCTTTTCCTCACACAAAAGGCCTTCCCAGAACTTCCATTAAAATATGTATTTCTTCAAAATCTCCTGCTTTTCCCCCACAGAGGAACAAAAAATATTAAGTTTTCAACCAGATGTAGTTACAGGTTTGCACAGAACTGCAATTGCAGGGAAAAACTAACAGAATGAGGAAAAAAAATTCTTCTGTAAGGTTCTAGTAATACCTTTAATCATATTACAAGCTTAATGCATTACATTAATTTTTTAAATTAACACAGTTGGATTTCAGATCAAACAGAGAAGAAAAAAAAAAGACTGCAATCCAAAAAAAGCATGTTGTAAAAACACTTCTGTTCAAAACAGGTCAAGTACTTTCTTGTGCTTGAAGACTAACAAATAGGTTCTTCCATGAGGTTGTCATTAGGTGTTTTGCCTTTATTTTTGTTACCTTTTTTTAAATGGTAAGATATAATTTCTACCCCTCTATTTAATACACTCTAATCTGTATTCCTGAGAATAGCAATTTTCTTAAGACATTTTTGTTATTAGTTGTGATAGGATTGCTTTCTCTTATGTTTGCATTTTGCAGACCACAAGACTTGGAAGATCACTGGTGAAGAAAGACACTGGGCCAACCCATTCTGTTGATATGACACAAAGTACAGCCCAGTTTCGTATTCCTTCCACTCTGAAGGAGTTTCACATCAGGTAGTAGAAGCTAACTTATTTCATTGCTGTTGAATAATTACCCTTTTTTCCCCCAACCTTCTCCCCTTAAGCAAAATTAACATTTTAATATTCTGGAGAACCTTTAAATTGCTGTTGTCCAAGGGCCACAATAAGATGTGGCAATTGCACCCAGTCTGAGGGAAGAAGGGGTTGGTTCTGCAGACCCCCACACCATTCCTTTCTCACAGAGCCAAGGAAAGCCCATCAGAACTGACAGGGCATGCAGAATGCAGGGAGAGGGCTAATTGAGTTTAAAAGCTGTGTAGCTGCAGCCTCATTTAGGAAATACCTCCAGGCTTGCTCAAGAGTTTAGTAATAAACCTAGACCACAAAGCAAACTGAATGTTCAACTCTACATGCCCAGAAGGGAGAGAAGAGCCTTTTCTTCACACTGCTAAGCTCATGTTAGGCCCTCCAATCTTTCTCCCACAAAGTAGGATTCCAGGAATCATCACCATTTTTCTTATCCTGAAGGCAGAACTGCATATTGTTAACAGTTTCTATAATCTTGATTGCTAATTTCTATTACAATAAAACATCAGTATCATCACATGAAATCAAGAATCCGTCTTGCTAAATTTTGTTAAAAAAAAGTTGTTTTCAGCCTAAGCCAATTTGGAAAATAGAAATGGCCACAGAGGGTTTCAGAACAAAGAAAAATTCACATTTGATCTTTTCTGTCACAACTGGCAGCTATAGTTGGTACATGAGAAGTTTTCTGCCCTAACCAACTGATCACTCAGGCATTTAAATAATCTGTAGAGATGATTTTAAATGGGATAATCCACAACCAGAATAGCCACAGTATTTAATGGAGCTATTAATTGTGAAAGGAACCCAGGATCAGGTCCCAACCCAGTCACGAATACATTCAAGAAATTTGAACTGATGCACATTTGACCATAGTAGGACATATTCTGAAATAATATCAAAAATATGGGAACAACCACAACTAAAGTTGTTCTCACATGCTTTGTTTTTACTGACTCCAAGCTTTATTAAGGCTTTAGTGTCCTATAAAAACAGCTCCATGAAACAGCAGGAGAAACACCAAAGCTGAACATCCATAAACTCTTAGATAGATACAAACTGCAGTCATGACTAGAGCAAGAAGTTGCATGATTTAAGTGGAGGGTCTAGAGCCCACATCCATCCAGGAGCTAGGGTTATGAAGTCTAGAGGCTCAAGGGAGAACTTATCACTCTCTATAACTACCTCACAGGAGGCTGCAGCAGAGGATGTCCGAGTGTCAAGTGCCATTTTTTCCCAAGTAATGAGTGATAGGATAAGAGAAAATGGCCTCAAGTTGCACCAGGGGCCATTTAGATTTGATATTAGCAAAAAAATCTCCACAAAAAAGCCTGTCAAGCACTGTAAAAGGGTTCCCACAGAAGTGATGAAGTCACCATCCCTGGAGGTACTTAAAAGACATGCACATATGGTGCTCTGGGACAAGATTTAAGTAGTAGACCTGGCAGTGTTAGGTTTGCTGTTGGACACAATGATCTCACTTGCCTTTTCCAGTGTGAATTATTAAATGAATGACAGGTTCAAATCACTGGCTGTGTTACCATGTACTCTGCTTTAGATAATGGCTAATTTCTTCCTTGCATGATACTTAAAATATCAAATATATTCTCAATTTCAAGAGGTTCTTGCAATCACCTGGACCATATGAATGCATTTACAGACTGAAATCCATAATATAGTTTCCTTCCTAATGTTTACACACATTCCTACAGCCACAGTGAAATTATTTCTACAGATACAGCATTATCAGAGAGCCAAACTGTATCCTTGCTGTCCAACAATTACAGCACCGCTCCATAGAGCAAAACAGGAACATCTGGAATTCTGCTCTTGTGAAGGCAGCTGGGACTGCACTGCTACATCAGGAAATGAACTGTGCTCAGGTTATAAAATATACTTGGGGCTGATCACAGAAAACTAACAACTATCCTGGTATTGAAGAAATCACTTATGTACAAGGTATAAGGAAAAATTTGTCGAAGTGCATAGTGTGTGTTCTTCTGACACAGAGAAATTGTGCAGATTCACTCTATATTTAAATCCCATTGAGCGTGAATACTTCCCTTTCATTTCAGAAATTATTTCCTAAATAGGAAAACAGTGTGATAACTAAGACTGATTTTACCAAACATGCCACTAAGGAGAGTTATTTCACTAACATATATTCTGATCTAACTAAAAACAAGCTTGGGTAAATGCTATCTATTACTTCTCTCAAGTTCTGCTTTGGTTTCATGTTATTCCACAGAGTTTGGGGCAACAAGTGCAAGACAAATTATTAACTTCACTTCAGACAAAACTGAAAAGTACTGATTAGAGTAGCCAGGAATAGTGGCCTACGTAAAATCTTTCTTTATTAATATTATTGAGTGCAGAGGTTTGAAGTGGCTTGGTTTTTGGTTAAGGGAAAAACCAAGCAGGCTGGGCTAGAGCTCAACCCACTACATTGAGAAAGAAATAAACAAAGTTGGCCAATCATACCATTTTGTACTTTGAGCGTTCTGATCAAGATTCCTTCCAAGACCAAAACATTCCTAAAATTCCTTCTTTGCACATATTGGCATCAATATTTTGGAAGAACCTGAGTTGTTCTGTGAATGCACAGGTTTAACAGAAAGCCATTTTGATGATCACAGACTTGAAAGACCCTGTTTCTATACACGTGAGACACACTAGATCAAGAAAAGGCCCAATAAATTATTTCTGCTACGACACAAAGTTTCTAAGTTAATACAAAATTAATAAGAATAAATTAATTATTCTTCTTCAATTCCGTTTACCTTCAGTATTAAGTAGATCCATGTCTACTCTATACTCTTTGAATATTAAGTATTATTTGTTTTTAAGTGAGAAAAGAAAGGCCTACCTAACTACTCACATTTGCCAGACTTCAAATTTGAGACCTGTACTTTAAAGAGAAAACTTTGCTGAAACTCCATACCTATGCCTTTAGCAACTTTTAATATTTTGCTATAGTTCATGGAGTACAAGTTGGCTTTAAGTTTTGTTAACACTGCATGAATATTTTGACAAGAGTTCATCCACTTAGCCAAAATTGGAAACAGCTAAGTATTTGCATGGTATAGTACCAGACCTACACACAGTGAACTAGTTTAAAGAGGAAAAAAAAGCCTAAGTGAGATTTACAAAGGCATTCGATCAGGATAAAGAAATAATGCAACAATTGTAACAGTCTCCTGCTAGAAGTGGTGGAGCACTTTAAACAAGTCTTACTTACACAGCATTTTTTCTCCTCCTTTGAAATATGCTCTGAAAAAAGGTTCACAATTAACATATTGTATACATTTTGCAAGGTTTTCAAAGACCAGAAACTGTTTCTGGAAAGACTCACTCCAATTTGGCAAATAATTAGAGCAAACATTACACCAAGGTGCATTAAATGTTTGACATCTGTGAGGGGACAGAAACAAGTACTTGCACACAGTTAAGTTCAGTAAGAAAAACTAAGTCAGATATAATTTTAAATGGATGCAAGAAAGAAAAAGGAAAAAAGAGCAAAGGAAAGGATAAGAAGTTTAAGCAGTAGAAAACATTACAACAGCCAAGTGGAAACAAATGAGATATTATAGCTGGGGTGCAGTCACAGGACTATGTGTAACTCTGTTACAGCTGAACACCAAGAGCTTCTGGTGAAACTACTTCTGTGTGTGATTTTAGGGAAAGTATAAAGAAGCATATTCAAAAGACAACAAGCACAAAGAAAACACAGTCATGACTATTGACAATAGTGAATTCTGTACTGAATGTGTGAACAGGACACAACTGAGGCAAAATAGAATCAGCCCCCCTTTGCCTGGGATTTTTGTAGTGACACAAGCCAGGCAATCTAAACAGAAAATGTCTGTGCTAGGAGAAGACGACATAAAACACCACAAAAACAAACTGCTTTCCTCATGGAAGAATGGTAACTTTGGACAACATTTGGCACCACAAGTTCAAAGGGTTATTTCATCTGCATTATAAGTACAGACCCAGAGATTTTACAGTATTCCTGTCTCCACACTATTGTTTTCTGTGCCATTAATGGCATTTAAATTATAGACCTGGTGCAGCCATGTAGTCAAAACACCACATCACCCGATGAGACACTGTATTATAATGTCAGTGTGTCTGTGTTTTAGCTGTGCTTTCATATACTCTACTTCTCTTCAATCACCCTTTCTCTCTGCCAAAGAATAGATACAAGAGACAAGTCTATCTTTAGCTCCACAAAACATTCTTACTCAGGCAGCTGCAACACTTTATTCATCACATATCCAAGTCTCCTGTTTACAGCAATGGAATTTTTAGACTTACAAATAGTACAGAGGCAAATTTTAAAAAATCATGGCAAACTTAAAATGAAAATACAGGATATGGCTAGGGAGTCAGAAATAATATGCTTCAAAGAAAACTAATTTCTAAACTACATCAGGTGGGATTCCTCATTTCTGTTGGGTTATTTTGAGTGTTAGGTATTTTTTGTATTTATTTTCAGTAACGATGTTCATATTTACTGAAATATTGCTTACCAGAAGCATAATATTGTATGAATTGACCTTTACATACAGTTATTCACAATGACAAATATTGATTAAATAACAATAACTTATTCTTTGACAGCATCTTAAGAGAAAATATATTGACATTTCTAAACACTTGCATGACTAAATCTGAAACACTTCCTTTTCTAAATTATACTACTAAAAAGCTAAACTGGTCATAGCAAGTTACTGAAGAGCTAGGTACCAAATTCAGAATTTTAGCCAGCATTTAAAACTTTTTGCAATCTCAAATGCCCCAAGCAAGCTATTTCAAGGTCGCAAAACTCCTGGTGGGAGTGTGGGGGGGGACATCTGCTCCTATAAGCTGGTCTGCTGCTTGTAGCCCTCAAATGGACAACTCCACTTAAGATTAAATATTTCAAGATCTCATGATTTCCTATTTTCTGCATGTGCAATTCATCCTTTCAAGCACTCAGACTCTCAAAGTATTCACATTAAGAAAAAAAATGCACAATATTAAGTTACAAAGCTAATTTTCTTCTGTATTGGCTTATTTTTAATGCCATATGCAAAACAGCATTGTTTTTTTCTTATTAAAGGCGTAGTCTCAATTCAGAAAAGCTAAATACTAGGAATTCATTAAAACTTTCATGCATGTTCTAAACTTGCCAAGAAAACATCTAGGGCACCTGAATATATTTAACAGTTCAAGTCAACTTTTACAATTGTTTCTGCTGAGTGGGGGAAGACAAATGAGCCAACAATTTTCTTTCAAAATCTTGAAGCTATTTTCCTTTTTTCTAAATGAAAAGAACTTTTAATATCTTAGTGATGACTCTTCTTTATTTCTTTGTTCCCCCCCCCAATGTGGTGTGATTTATCTCCTCCTACAGTCCATTTTCAACATCATACCAAGTTACAATGATTTGGCATTGGACAGGGGACTGTGGAAGCATAACAAAACTCCACCCAGCTTTTCACTCATCCTTTCTCACAGTCAAACCACAGCATATAGGCATTGGAGAAAGTCATGCATACATAGGAAGATCCCAAATGTTTGGGATTTTTTTCAAGTGTCAGTAGTCAACAGGATATATTTATTATTCCTGACCTTTAGAACAGAAAGCTCAGTATCATTCAGATACAGAAACTCTTCTCAAACAGCTGACAAATATTTAAAAGTAAATCTACTTTAAAGTCTTCTGCTGTCTGAACTATCAACAGAAGGGCCCCTGATGCAGTTCAGTCAAAACTTATCAATCCACACAGCATAACTGAAATCAGAGACACACTGGAAATAAGTGAGGTTGGAAGGGACCTCAGTGCCAGCCCAGTGTGCTACTCGAACCTGAGAAAAACCTGACATTACCCCGTGCTGGGCAACTTGTCCAAATTTGAAGTATCAGCAAGATAGAAGATTCCAGCCTCTCCTCACACGTCAGTAATAATACAAGGCAAAATTTCATATATTTATGTGATAAAAAATGTACATAGAACCTTATATTAGCCAATGAGTGAATTGGCAGAAATACACATTTTAGCTGTAACATTTAACTATTCTTCATGACATGTATTCTCCTTTGTGAAAAGAAACAGCTCTGAAATATCAGATACTACCCATGGTAGCTACTGCTAAATGCACTCAATTTAGACTAGACCATTAGATAATGGTATACTAGGTGACTTGGTATGATCATTGAATGATATGGATGATCCTTTGCTGATACTTTTAGTTTTTAAATCGTTTTAATCTGACCATATTTATCAATGCCCCACAAATATTTAATTTCTTACCAATTCATGTCATTCACTGCAACTACCTCAAAGGCTCTTATAAGGAGTTGGTGGTGTCAGCCTGGACTAGATTCATTCCAAATACTTATGGTTTGTTCTGACAATAAAACCAGAAAATCCTCCTTGCACAGAAGTAATCATCCTTTCCTAAACTCAGTAGAGAAATTTCCATTTAACTTCACTAGAGGAAAGTAAAGTAACATCAGGCCCTTCTCAAAACCTACCTTGAAGACATACTGTTTAGCCCAGAGCTAACCTGGAACAGCTCACTGTTTACAAGTGAATGTGACAATCCCCCCAAAATTATCTGTTAAAAGATACTCAGTTTGAATTCTCAGAAATTGGAGATCTTCTGCACAGAGCTTGCCTCCGTTAGTTGATTCAGTAAACTTGATCTGACATTTAAATAGGGGTTAAAATACCAGATATTCTCTTCAGACATGTTCTTGAAACGATGGGGTATTGCCTGACAAACATTTTATTCATACTCAGGATTAGCTGGCTGTAACCAGCTAATGAGGTTTCAGGTATAGAATGAAAGAACTTACTCGGGAAAAAGTTGAATGCTTTTTACTCCACACTGTGCTCCAAACTAGGATATCAGGTCCATTTTTAACTTACTGATATGCCCTATTAATGAGGCAACAGGAAATTCACTGACAGAATAGCAAGGGGACTGCATTTGAACAAAAAACAAAGTGAGAATGATCAGTACCTTCTGCACTCCCTCTTACAAATCACAAGTCCCATGTTAGACTACATATTTCCAAGATTTTCAGGGATATTAATGATTGAATGCATTCCATTTTACACCTTGTTATATGTTTTCATAAATTTTTCCTTTTAAATTTAAGGAAAACACCTTTTTATTATTCAATTTAGGCTGTATCACAAAGAAATGGTTGTACTACTTTTCCAACACATGAGTTCTTCCATACTTTTATAGAAAACAAATGTTTATGTCAGTATATTTTCTAGCAGATATTGGTGGAGTGGTGATAGAAATAAGCCTTTACAAAAATCCGTACAAAAATATTTTGGTTTTCCTCTAAACTATATAAAAAGTATTTCCTCTGTGAACTCCAGCAAAAAAACAGAAATATTTGACACTGTAAAATCCTTTTCCACTCTTGACCATCAGGGAAATCTATTTGTGTCTCAAAGACCCTCTTTTATTCAGACCTATTTACACTCATGTTCTTGGTGACCAAATTTTGAATTTCCTGATAATATATTTCTGTGTATTCATGAGTTACAAATTTTTTCAGCCATTTCCCTGGTTTCTCCAGATAAACTCTTTCAACTACGTCTTCCAATTCCAGCTTGCATACAATGATAGACTGTCTGGAATACTTAATTTCTACAGACAAAAATCCATCTGCATGTGTTTAATCATCTCCTTGCAGTCAAGTAGCAATCACCTATGTTCAGGAACATGTGATGGGACTGAAGGGGACACAAGGAGGTAGAAACTATTCCTCCTGTCCACACTTTTTCCTGCTCACCATCACTTAAATATATAGGGTTGTAGAGAAACTTGCAGCAGGCCTACCATAGCTATGATTATTAAATACTGTTACAGATTTAATGATATGAAAATCAAATAAATTTGAGTAAAATTTAAGCTACCACAGTAGAAAGTTTCCTTATCAGTTCAATAATTAATTAGTTCTTTAATCAGATTTTTAGATAACCTCTGGAGTGAATATAAATTTGCATAATCTGGGAACTGTTTTGCTGAGTTCATCCAGACTACTCTTTTTAAACTGCAGGTTTGGACAAACATTTTTAATCATGTACCTGGCAGATGAAACATTATCAGTTTTCATTATTAATTGCCTATGTTTGAGATGAAGAAATATGGCGAGAATACTTGAAGAGCAAGGAAACCAAAACCAACTCCAAAAGAAAAAAGACTTGCCAAATCCACAGAAACATCTATGCCTGCATTCTGGTCCTGAAAAACTACCTAATATAGGAAAAGGGTTCTGATTATAATTTTCCCAACCATAAGAAAAGTAGGAAACTATGTAAATCCAGTACAATGAAAATGCCAAACCTAGACAGAATCACAAGTGAGCGTCCATGAAAATTTTAACAAGAAATTATATAAATAGTGCACTGAATTATCTTCAGTTTATAATTACCAACTAAGCCACAAACACATAACCCCTTGCAATGCAACTGCCCAGCTGCCACAGTTCACAATAGAGAGAGCTCCCAAGGCTATTATTTCCCTTTTTCCAGTGCATTTCTGCAACATATTTTTGAGTTTTATCTTTAGAGTCCAGCTGGAAGCATGCTTCTGTTGCCAGCTAGTTTTCCCCTACAAACTCCCTCCCTCATGAAGGGAAAATGCAGAACAGCAGCTCAGTGGGAGGAGGAGGAAAGTAAAGGGGGAAAATACAATCAGAAGCAGTAGAAGCAGTAGTTCTACAAGACCTGTGTATTAGGCAGCAACTTTTTAGTCATAATGACTCTTCAAATGCACCTCATCATGAGCTATTACACACCACACCTCTCACAAGAATAGGCATGTTTGCCATGTTTCTGTGCTCTCATTTTACATAAGCAACCTTTGTTCTCCTTGTCTCAAAGTAACAAATGAAAAATCAAATGAAAGTCAGCGAGATTCATACTATAGCACATTTGTACAAGGAGTTTTCCCAAGTATGCCCAACAGGCATCTAGAGAAGAGTAACTAAATTAATTTCAATTACCTGATCTTCTGAACAATAAACAAAAATCAGCATGAAGTTCCAGTAATAAAGCAGTCAAATATGAGTAAGGAAGCTCAAAACTCAGTTCACTTCTTTCAAAGTCAATTTAAAAGGAAAATATCTTAGGAAATCCCCACCTGAAAAGGAAAGTACTCCTTTATTAGGCCAACTCGAGTTGGTATACACAGAGTAGAAGAAAACTGCACTTTTTAAGGTTCAACTTTGCAGATAGGAAAGGCTAAAACTCACTTACACTGAAGGTAAATTATAGCATCCAAAATAAAGGTTATCAAAGGAGAAAAACTGCCTTAAACTTTGTAGGTTGCTCCCACTAGTAATTCTCCATATCAATAATCTTTAAACAAGAAATTTCTCTCAGAACTGTTTTCCAACATCTTATCTCCAAAAAAGAACTTAAAAGGTACAAAAAGCCTGCAGTTTTTGTCTGTCTTGTTGACAGATTTATAGACCCTACAGTTTGCTACATATAACTACTATTTTCTTTTATATTCTCAGGTTTAACTTTCAGTGTAAGATGTAGGAAAAAGTTAATTTGCATTCTAAAAAAATCTTTTTCAGACCCTCAAATTCATATGGTAACATTTTCAGGTATCAAAGTCATATGAATAAATACTGGGCTCATGCCTTTATATTTCCAGAATTAGAAGTTGAAGCTAAGCTTTTTGATAATGGAAACAGACTTTGGGGCTCTTGTTTACCTGTTAAATGTCTTCCTGGAAAACTATGGAGCTGGAGAAAACACATCCTGCATGCAGATTTCTTGGCTGTGCAGTGGCACACATCACCCAGGAGCTGTCACTCAGCAGAAGGAAAAATATCAACTCAGACCTATGAGAAAAGCACAACACCCAGCAAAGAATGCATTAGCTTCCTAGTTAAGGACAAGAGGAATCAACCCACAATCATTGCAGCCATTTACTAATTAGAAGGCAAAGGGAAAAAGTCCTGCAAATAGGTTAGAGCAACCAAAGGTCTGAACTTCCAGATCAGCTGAACACTGCAGTTATATTCCAAGCACTGATACCCAAAATATCCATAGAGATTTATATCTAGGCAATACATAGAGCTGCCTAGAGAGATGCACACATAAAAATACTCTCAGAAGCCAGCAGGTTAAAGATAGTCTTCCTAAACAATTTAGGGTAATGATGAGAGTCACAGGCCTAGAACAGCGGCCTTTAAACTTTTGCTGGCCTTATAACAATATGGCCAGAAACACTCTCCTGGAATTTGGCTCTGAAAACACTTCTCTGCCCACTGACAAAGAAGCAGGCACTTGTACTGCCTCTCTCTGAAGAAGCCACATACCCACCCAGGGCACAGACTTGGATTTCAAACCTAAACCCACCCCCAGCTACAACAAGATATTGTGATTGAGGGATGCTCCCAAATGTTTCCTCAAGAAGCAAAGAGCAATTTAAGCATTGATTTGGCAATGGAGAATACCCCTGGTAATTGAGACAGCATTTCCCCTCATGTTGAGGATTTGCTCTGATGCCTGCTCAGAGGAGCAGGAAGCAGAGGGAAAGGGAACTGCACACGCTGTCAGCCTGCTGGGCAGGACACGCTGAAGTGGGGCCAGCGGGGCACCTCTGCAGAGGAGGGCTCAGCTCCAGCCTGGCCCAAGCAACACAGAAGTTGTCTGGCAGATATGTTGTGGTCAGTGGCTTTGGGCTCCTCCATGGTGAGACAAGCACTGAATGATCTGTTTTAAGCATTCAGATTTTTTATTTTGGTGCGTGCTAATTAAGCACCTTAACCCAGCTGTGGAGCACATGTAACACAAATACAGCAGCTTGATCAGTCTTACAGTAGGCTAATTTTGTTATGATTGTTTTAAATGCCTACTAAAAACTATCTGCATATCTTAAGTGTGATTCAAAAATTAATTCCATTTCTTCTTATACAAACAAATGGCTCTCAGCATTTTTTGAAAGGTCCCCGGATTCCATAAAAACTGGAAATGCCATGAAGATACATTCACAGTTATGAACAAATTTGTTTGCACACTGACCATCAGCATTACTTTTTCTGAGTTTAATTTTAATATTTACACCATTTTAATTTTCAGCGTGGCAACTGTGCACAAGCATCATCTGGGTGGTGAATGCTGGGGGTAGCTGAACTTCTTTATAGGAACTCTGCTGGGTGGTGCTCTGTGCATGTGCAAGGCAGTGCAATATCTGCCTTAGACTAGACTGCTAGCAAACCAGTTATTTAAAACAGAAGAATTTCTAAATTCACAGAGCTAAAGGTCTGGCAAGTGAAGAACTAAATGACAAATACCACATCAGCGGAACATAAAAGTATTCCATGTAACAGAAGATACCCACACTTTGAGACCAGAGACCAGTTTAAATCTTAACCATGCAGGATGGCAAAACATTTGTTACATAACAGCAACTTCACATGGCATTTTTACATCCTGCCATCTTTTCACAGAAGAACAGAAAATTAGACTTCTACCGACTCTGAGAGACGGGGAGTGGAGCCAGCAGCAATATTTAGCAGAGTGACTGATTTCTGGCACCATCTAGCTTCTCTGCAACAGGAATCTGGCAGCCTGGTAGGTGCTTTTCAAAGACACTGATTGAATAATTGATACTAGTGCTATACAAAGGCTCAAGACAGCACAAGGAAGAATAAGAAATAAAGTAGTTTTGGTGCTTAAAACTTAATTTTTTTTCTTCAAATAAAAATTGTGAGGTAAAAATCCTGGACAGAATACCAAAGCCAAGAGAATACAGACTCTGTTCATCATTCAGCTTCTCACTATGCAACTCTGCCAAATATCTGTAATGTATATGAAAGTATTAGACAAAAAGAAGCCATAATGCAAGCACGACTATTAATTGTTCATTTTCATGTGATATGGGATAATCTGAAAAGAACACATTTGTTTTGACCAGTGGGACTATTCCTAATTCCACTCAGGAACATCAAAATTTCAGTGATTATTTGTAACTATAAGACAGTGGATTTATATTCATTCACTGCACTTAAGGGGTTTTGAACGCTAAAATCTTCAATCCCCCACCACCAGCTCTGCATGGAGAACTGTTGACCATTTGAGAGAAGCAGACATGTTTTGTGCTGAATGTCAAAATTTGTTAACTGATGAGATATACAGCCTTTGGATGCTTGTGCTCTGTAAAATTTTGCAGAAAAACATTTACTTGTCAGCATGAGGGCATGTTTACAGACTCACACATTGGTAAACCAGAAAGGAAGACAAATAAGGTTGGTTTATATCCTCAGTAGAGGAGGAAATGGCAGAGAAAAAGGAGGAAAAAGAAAAAAATCTTTCTGGACTATACCAGACCAGCAAGCACGGTCTCTCCAGTGCAGAACTTTTCTCCAATTCCCACACTATAGCTTTCTTTCCATTTGCCTGAAATCACCTGCAATGTGCTTTAGGAGCTAATCCCTACACATTTGGTTTACTCGGCGGAGACCCAATAAAAGCAGGGATTCTCAAATGCGTTACAAGCCCAACCCACTTTCTCACTTTGTCTTTTCAACCACTTGTGACCACAGCTACTGAAAATAGAAAATTAGCTGCATTTATACACAAGTAATACATAGGAGTCTCCTAGATGGAAAAAATGGAACATAGTTACATGCTTTTTCCTATAATCCACTTAAAGTTATATTTCTCTCCCTCAGGGTCACAACATATTCTGTTAAGGCAGTTTCTCAGAAAAGAGGTCTAGGGCACTTCTGGTGTTGATTCATTCATGATCAGCTCTGGTTTTGTGTTATGATCAAATAACTGAAGTGTAAATGCAAGGGAGGCATAGCTGCCTATGTGTTTTAATTTCAAAGGCTTTTTATTTAAAGAAGAGTCTTACGTCCTCTCCAGGTTTTTTAGACTCCACATTTTCCAATACTTTTGGCTATACAGGACTAAGAAGGACCATGTATTTTTCATGACATAGGGACATGTGATGACTGAAGATTAATAAGTCGGTATTTGGTGTGGCATGAATAAGAGTATCCAAGTGGGAAGGAATTTCAAGATTTAGATCAAAGAACCCAAATGCACCCAATCTAAACCACAGGCAGAAGTCTAGAACAAAATTTGAAACTACCCTCAAAGTCAGCAGCCATTATTTGAAGACACTTTATACTCACTGAACAGTTACAGATCAAAATGAAAGAGCAAGCAAAGCAAAATGAGATAATGAGAGCAAATGTTCATAGAGGGGAAAGGGAAATTGAGACATGTCATTAACATCTGACTTGGATGTCTCTTAATGGGTTTATATTGAGTTCTATGTTATCCAACTGTGAATGCTACAAAGAATGAGTTTTTACATCTCAGAATATTCTGGGTTGGAAGGGACCCACAAGGATCATCAAGTCCCACTTGGCTGAACAGCCCATAGGGGATTGAACCTACAGCTTTGGTGTTAGCACCACGCTCTCACCACATCTAGAATTAAAGTATCTTGGGCTATTGCATGGTGTTCACCTGAGAGACAAACTGCAAGGAAATTAACAGATTTCTGCAATATTCTTACACTCAGATTTCAATCTTCAGTGATGCACAAAAGAAAAGCACTGGGATTTTCAGTAGCAATTCCCCCGAGTGTCAAGGATGGAGAATTTTTTTAATCCTTTGGTCCTTTTGAATTTCTCTGCATGCAATTTCAGGGTGATGTATTGTTTTAAAAAGCCTGGTAGAGAATTCTCTAGAAAGCAAAAAAGTTAGATTTCCTGATATGCACATATGCAAACCTCTGTCTCCTGCAGTCTCATGTACCAAAAGGTTGCAAATTTAGCCAAAAAAATAAAAAAAGTCAAACCACCACAATGTCCTGCATTTACGTAAATATTTTCAGAAGACACATTATGCAGGTAATCATAATATAATCATAAATGAGATTCTAATCCTGACATTAAAGTACCCAAAATAGCTGCTTAAAGATGGAAAAGAAGGCAAAGAAGAGAAGAGACAGTCAAAGTGCTGAAAGCATTATAGGAACCTTTATATTTTATATTCAGGTGGAGTTTGTCATGAACAGCCCACTCCCTTTTGGCACTGAATAATTCCCAGCATTTTCATATCACATCTCAGATACACATATCAAAGACAACTTTCTAATCTTGCAAGTGTGCTTAGAGAGAAGGAAGAAGAGAGGAAAAAATACCAATAAACTCCCCCTTTCTCCTTTGTCCTCACCTTACTCACCAATACTTCTCATTTTTATGAAAACTCTGGGGAATTCTCCTCCTAGACAGAGGAGAAGACTGAAAGAAGATAATTGATTTGTATGTACATACTATTGTGTTTTTATTTTACAAATTAAGATCAATCATATATATATATGTATGTTTCTCCAATAACAGGCAAAATTGCAGCTCTAGACAAAAAAGTCTCTGGGAGCTGCTATTTTATTGGCTTGTTAGATTAATTTTACATTCAGAAATGCAAAATGAAATGGAAAAATGCCAGGATCTCATATCTCAGAATTTTACATTCAGAAATCATTTGTCTTCAAATTCCTCCCAGTTTTTATCTCAGAAGTATGGTGAATCACGAAGTATTTGAGATGGTTGTTCTCCTTCCTCACCTCATTGTGTTTGACATTAGATTAGTAGTGCTGTGAACACCATGTGACAATAATACTGAGCTCAAGACAGGGACCCTTGTGTCAAGAAAAAAAAAATCTACATTTCACAAAAAGAAAATTAAGTTTCAGAAACGTAAGACTGGTTGTATCTTTCTTTGCCCATATTCTATTTTTCCTTCTATCCTATTCACTAATTTATTTCTTCCTCAGTCTTGTACTCCATCTCCCAAGCCTTCAGTGACAGCTTTTGGAACCTTAAACCAGTCTAAATCAATAGGTTGAGGTCAGCTGTCAGATCCATGGGATCAGAAAGATCAGAACACGTTTATCCAAAGTCCAACTGCAGTGCCTTATTCAGACAGCTATGCTGCCTGCTATTATTGGGTGGAATTGAAAACAAAAGTTATATTAAAAGACAGCAGGATCATTATTTCTCCTTTCTGCCCCAACTCCTCAAGTGCCTGAGGTCATTTTCCACAACAAAAATGAAAGCCCTTCTTGGAAGTGTTCTTGTGCTAAACAGCAGTGGTTAATTTCTTGCAACTAATTAGTTATTCAAGTGAAAGTATAATGATCCTCCAACATGATTGAAAGTGCTTCAACTGAGTTTCCTGCTAACAGCATACTTCTAGAAAAGATGCAATAAATCAGCAGGGTTATGGAAATCTTTAAACAAAAGCAAATCTATGACAGGAACCCATTAAAGATACAACCATGTAATATTTATGCACCTAGCTGACTTGTGCTTTTAACCCAGCACTTTCAGCTATAGCTCTTTAGCATCTGGGTCATATTCAGTAAGAATGAAATTCACCCTATCTGCTTAAGAGCCAGCACAATGTCTCTGCTTTAGGTGTTCAGAGTATAGGGCTTAAGGATTGGAACTTCCCTCCAAATAGAATTTCGCCCAGGTATTTCTAAGTAGAACACCTTTGAACAGCACAGAAAATGTAATCTGTGAGCCTCAAGCTCCCTGATTAGCTTTAGCAAGAAAAAGAGGCAGGTACTGACGCAAGAATGGTTTATAAATCCAGGGAGGTATTGATGCAGAAACAAAACTCATCAGAATAGCCAGTATCACCTATGACTGTTCAGATTATGATTTGTGATTAGGAGTGGTTACCCCAATGGTGATAGGGGATCCCTTGAGACGTTTACAGAAAGTCTTGACTGCGTAAAATGCCATCCACTTACTGCTAAACCGACTAATTCATTTCAGAGTTTGTATTTAAACGTGTTGGGTACTGCAGAAAAGCAAGACTCTGTGGTTAAGAAATGCATGTTGATAATGTTTGAGGCTTCTGGGTGCTACAGATGTACTGATATGTTTAAATCTCCAAAACAAAGAAAAATTTCCCTTTCTTTTTTCACAGCAAACTGTCTGCATATGTGCTTGCACGTATTTTTAAGCTACACAAGTGAACGTGAAGCAAAGAGAATTGTTTAATTTATTAACTTATTTGGCTGTATATGCTTTCCCTCATCCCATTCACTCATTTACTTCATTGCCAATCTCCCAGTCAGTCCTCCCACAGTTTTAAAAGATAGAATTTGGATTCAAAAACTAGTTTGCGTTGAGGCCTCAAATACCATTTCCTGGCCTACCTTTCTTTGCTGCAGCAAAAGGCTGCAAAAAAGGGAAACCTAGCTGCAGTGAGGATGAGAAAGGGAGACTTCAGGGAAAGATGTAGGAACTGCAGTTTACTTGGGACTCTGGGAGGTGGGAACTGAAGGACAGAGAAAAGGAAACCAGACATCACTCCCCCTTCCCGCTAAAATCAACTTTGTCTTCACTATACGTTTTTGGGCCAATGACCACTTTCAACTCACACCTCCTGTTGGAAAAATAAATTAGGAGTGCAGCCTTATTTTGTCAATAGAAAGTTTAAAGTGGTCACTGGAGCAAAAAGCTTTTCAAAGGGTAGCTGAGCTCAACAAGGACAAGGAGGAGGATGTTGAGAGAACCACAAAAACACAGGCAGATTACAAACCATTAAAGGCTATGCCGTTTTTCAATAATAAAGATAAGGCCTTTAGAACAGTTCTGGTAATTTGTATCTATTTATTTCTTTAGAAGAATATATATTACTTTAAAAACCCTCTGCCAGAGCAATAATAGGTATTTTGTGCTTGTGTGTATAGGTTTTGATAAAAAAGAGCCACCAGAAAATAGTAAACTAACTAGGCATTTGCTCCCTCAATACATGGGATTATGCTTCGCATTTGTGCTGTAAATCATTGGATCCTGTACAAGTAATTGTACTGCAATGGGTTTTGCTATGCTAAATATTTAAACTGTGTGCCCAGTCCTTCAAAGTCTGAGCTTATTCTGTGTTCAGAGCTTTTTAGAACTGAGTCAATAGCATATTTGTTTTGAATGGCTGCTCCTAGATAACAGTAACAAAAATCCCAAACTTGTTTACATCATTTAACATGCCTAAGAGCTTAGCCTGAGACATTAAAAAAGCCACACAACAAGCAAGCAGAAAAATGCAATCCTTTAGAATAGTCTCTACTGGGGAAAAGAAGTTACACCATCAAAAAGCAAAAAGTATGTTTTGCCAACTCTGGACTAAGACTTGCTTTGTTTTTAAACTGGAGCAATGACTGGCATAAAAAGACTTCAAGGAATTTCCTCTTCTCCCTGAAGATAGTCATGAGCCTTTCTACTGCCCCAGACTTCATGTTGTAATGATTGCAAGGATAGGTGCCTCTTGTGGGTCCTAAGCAGAACCGTTGCTTATCAGAGTGTGCAAACCCGAGTCAAAACAAAGCAAATCAGGCAATTCCATCAATCCTAAGAAAACTGTTCCCATCTGAACAGTACCTTCAGCTCTAACAGGCCCTAACAGCTGTGTAGCAAATACCCCTGGCCTATTTTCTTAACTTGAATTGCTACCTTAAGAACAAGACTTTGCCAAGATGTATGCATAGACACTAATGGAGTGGTCTACACATTCTCAAATTCCATTTGTGGTCTAAACTCTGTAAAGTAAAGTGATATTTTTGAGAACAAAGATGAAGCATAATTTCTCATCTGTTTCAAATTACACATGAAGAATACCAAGGATGTTAGTAACAAATAAATCTGCATACAGAAATTTCACAAAGGAAAAAAAAACACAGAATGCCAAAAAACAATTACAGCAAGGGAAATAATGCAACCAGGCAATGATTTACCATCCTCACATTTTTAGAATCACAGTTCTAATTGTAAGAATCCAGTGCAGCATAGTAGACACAGTATTTGAAAAAACAAGCCTTTCATATCCCTATGCTACCTCAAGAGCTCCAGATACCTAATGTGGAAGGAGACAAAACTCAAAAAGGTGCCTCTTTTCCAGTGAAGACATGACTTCCTCTGCAAGGGCCTGGGGCACTGTGCCTCACATGCTAATAGCTTGAGCTGTGTGCAATAGCCCTATATTGTTTATATAGCACTTCACATGTTCAAAGCACTATGAGATATCAGCCATCACTACACTTTTATGAGGCTGTAAGTATTACCCACTAAACATCAGGGTTCAAATGACTTGCTCTTGATCAAAAGAAACTTTGTGCAGCAGGACCATAATTATTTGAATTTGGTAATTCTTGCAGACCATTCCTATGGCAACACAGAATGAAGAGGGGGAAGGGTTATTAAACCCAATTGCTATTGCAGTCTGTGCTGGCAGTGAGATGGACATATGGAGGACCTCTTAAGCAAACCTACACTCACAGCACCTTTTATAGAAAATTCTAGAAAATTATTTTAAAAATCAGGAGCAAAAATTAAACAAAGGGTTTTGAAAGCCCACAAGCATGTTTTTCTAAATGTGTCTATTTCACATATTCACTGTGAAGAACATAAAAGACAACATACAAACGGTACTGAAATACTCCAGAAATCCTTAATGGGTGTTCTGAATTCATTCTCAAGCAGCTTGGGAGTTTTTATACCAAAAAGATTAGTAGGCAGCTTAAAAGCAAGTCCATTTTCTGCAGAGAAAGAACTACAGTTTCGTGTAGTTATGGCTGACTACAGTGGGACTCAACTTTTAAAAATAGAGAATGTTTTTGCTTTCCATTTTTATACATAGGTTCTTCCTATGAAAATTCAACTATGCTGACATTTAGTCTCATGCTAGTCTCAAAGTATAAAGTCTCTGTTCCTGAAAAAGAATACAAACACAAAGGAGATGTTGAAAAACAACAAATGTATCCACAGTATATATGACAACCAAATTAAGGCTTGACATAAATGCTAAACAGGATAGATGCTGAAGATTCTTCTCTTTACAACTGAAATCACTTTATCCAAAAATCCTAACACTGAGATTGAAGACAGAATAAGAAAACACTTATCCTCTGCCTTTCCATCCTGTGCCCATCCTATCCTACAATATTGTCTTTCCCACCTCTTACATTTTGCCTCATACACAGCCCTGGTTTCCTCACACACCATATGTTTTCAGAGCACAGCTTCACAGTTATTGGCCTCAGAACCTTGCTGCAGAATCATGAGGGAAATAGATCATACTACTAATACAACAATGTAGACCACTACACACAGTCCAGATTCATGAAATAAGAAAAGGATGCTGTTTAAAGCTATCACAGGAAAGGAGAGGGAAAGAAATTCTCTTCAAAGGCAGCAGTGAGTGCAGAGAGAATTACTAACAGAACCTTTTGTGGTTTAGCCAGGTTGATCCTGTTGCTCTGAATATTTTACCCTCTATCTTACAACTTTCACTTGGCATTTTTCAGGTACAGGCTACACAGAACTAACTCTATGCCAGACTATGCTGTTTGGATTAATATTGCCTGAAAAGTTAAATTACTGAAATATTTGCTAAAACATTAAAGTTTAACATCAATAGGTGAGCATTACTTCATGGCTATTAATGTAAGAACCAGTTACCATACTCCATCTACTGATCTAAAGAACAGATGTTTGCATATGATTTATGGACACTGAAATATGTGCATATCTTCCATAAATAGTAATGTGTTCCAGTAACAAAGAGTGGAGAATTGTGATCCATAAGACTGGGAAGTTACAGGCAGTATTATAACTTATTTACCAATTCCTTGGCTTTAAAGAAAAAGCAAATCTCATAGAGCCGGGGCCTGAATCCCATTTGCTGGAATAGTGCTTACAACACCAAACAGGACTAACACAACGTGAAGTAATAAATTGCAGTTGGACTCAAATGGGCAGATATAAAAGCCCATTTAGAACATGAGTGTAACTATGATTTGTCAGATAAGAGTAACAATATATATTGATTGAGACACAATAAACCTAAACAGTAAGCAAAAAGCCAATATTACTGTTGTACTTTCACATTAAATATGGGCTTGGAAGTTTATTTAGTATGAACTTTAAAAAAATAGTAATCAGGTAAAATTCTAATGGGCAAAGCATAGTTTTGAGTTCTGCAATTAAATTATTTCTGGAAGCGCAATCAAATATTTGATTGAACTAATATCACTGCTGCTCCTCACATTTGTTCTGTTCCTAAATTAGCTTGACTAATCAGTACCCCACCTCATAGCTTGTGTTGTAAACATGTAATATTAGCTGATGGGTTTCACTTCAAGAGCAGTAATTTTTGGACAGCAAACTTACTCGAAAACTTAGTCAAAGCCTACAAACACACAAAGCAGCATATTTGGAGAGGTCACAGTTTCTGTGCCATCTCTGATAAGACTGAGTGAACTTCAGATCATTTTGTGATGACTATGCATGTCAAGCAAGTTTTGATTTAGTTTAAAAACCAGTTCTGTGAACAATATTTCACCTCAAAGTGTTTTCTGTTTTCCCACCCTCTAATTCTATGAGCAAGAACCAGGAATGTACAAAAGAGCAGCCCTGTAGAATGCAGAATTTAAATACAGCAATTGAAATTTTTTGCTTCTGTCTCAGGCTGGCATGCACTAGTGCTTCAAGATGTTATGCAGCTGCTACTCTTCCCCAGAGATGGCTGTATTCCAGTAAATGGTGAAATACTCAAAGTTGTTTTTTTTTTTTCCAGCAGAGGTTAACAGGGATGTTTCCATAGGTCTCAGGCAACATCAAAACATGGTGATTGGGTATGTGGCTGAATTTCTTGAAAAACATTAGCCTTAGATTGACTGCATCAGTAATTAGGAGCTGATGCTACACTCCAACACACTGCAGAAACAACTGCAGTCAGTGTCTGTAGAACAGTGAGCATCTTAGATTACAGTGATTGTTATTTGATTCTGTTCTTGCAGTTTTTAAGATCACAAAAGAAACAAATACTTTTCATTATATCCTCTGGATAGCTGCACAGATTTTTTTTACTTTCAGCATATAACTCCAAGTCATCTAAGAACAAATTGAATTTCTAATAACTACAGTCAACTGGATTTAATTCTTTTCAGTGGAAGCACAGCAGTGTCAATACTTACTGAGATTTAGTATTACTGCCGATTTATTGAAAGTAAAATGTCAATACAACATGAAAATTTGTCATTTTAGAAAGGTTTAATAAAAAAGACGAACACAACACAAAAAAAATTGAAAATATAAGAACCAATAACAGATCATTCTAATTCACTTTTTTTCAGATGAGCATCCAGGTGTCAGCTGGTGTAAAGACAGACACCACTGACGTCAGTGGAGCTGTGTCAGTTTACTCTAGCTGAGAATCTGATCCCAAGTGTGCTACTGCCATTTTTAGACACTGCCACTGGAATTCACTTTTGTAAGACAATTTAAAAAATACATCCACACGTTGCATTTCTTCCGCTCCCCAAGTGTTTAACTGGAAGTCTGTTGATAGACTGTGGGAGAGGGCAAGTGGGAGGTGGAAGTAGCCAACAACTGCATCCACGAGATAACTATGCAGTATCAGTACAAACACTGTTCTGTTGTCTTCCTTTTATACAAACGAATATTTGGCTTCAAAAAGTTTTAACTCCACCTTCCACTGACAAACAATTCCATGTCAGCGAAAGACAAATGATGTTGTAAACCACATGAAGTATCTACCTCATAGATTTGCTAACATAGTATTTTTACCAGTACACATTCTGGATAGAGTGTTTTAGTGTTTTAATGCACCATTAGAAAAAGTACCTAAAGCTACAAGAGCCCCAAGGCTGAGTTCTGTGTATTCACCTATGTATTTGTACCTAAACCATCTCCTGCTGTACCAGCAGTAAGATTGGTAACAGCTCTAAGGCAGCTGTTTGAAGTGGCCTGCAAGCCAGACTTTGATCTGGCTGACATCTTTCATATCTCATCGAGCATTTGTGTGGGCGAGAGAGGAGGAAGAAAGGAAAAGGTGGGGCAATAAGCAGGGCAGAGTAGTACTTGACAGCTCCACCATTTCCATGCAGGGACAAGGAGCTTTTGCCTCTGTTTTACATAAAGCAGTTGTTAACATGAGTGCATTGTATAACAGCTTCCCAGTACTAACCACTGCAATGAAGCTGGAATGTTGATCTTTTGATTCAGCATAGCAAGCTCAAAATGGAAAAGGTAATTAATTAGAACTCAGGATGCAGTTCACATAGTATTGAAATAATTGTCTATTTGTGCAAGCACAACAACCATATCTTCAATTTAGGTCAGGCCATCAAGAGGAGGAAAAGGACCGAAGACTGAAGATGAGATGCTCTACTTCACACAGTTGCCCTCTGGAAGGACTTGCAAAGGCAGTCACTTAAATTAAGTACAGGTCATCAGACAAGATATCTAATCTATTCCTAAGACAGGCAGCTCTAGCAGTCCAAATCCCTATGGCCTTTGCAGCAACACGATGAACTACTTCCTCATGTACCTCTGTCAATTCACGTTAGGTTGCAGTTTTTTAAAGCAATATTTCATGTGCATCATGACCCTATTGCTCAAAGCAAGGAGAGTGCTTTGGTTTATTTATGACCTACTAACCTTAAAAAAAAAAAATACATCCAATCTGAATGTTCACATTCAGCCTGCAGATCTGAAATAAAATTTAAAATAATGCTGGCATTTGTAACAGCTAACTAAACCCAGTAAAGCATTTTTAAAAAATGAAAACCATATGAAAGAAGATGAAAGTATATTTACCCTGCATAACCTGCACACATCAGGAATCACGGCTAGAATCCAGAAATACCTTTTGTACTTAGAAATTTCAGCCCATTTTACAGGCTAGGTGACCAAGGAAATACTGAGGTTTTCCATGATGGGGGGTGGGGAGGCATTAACAGCAACCTGTGAAAGTAATTCCTTCCAAGATGTAATCCACCCAGCCACAAGCTCTACACAGCTCCTCTCCTTCCCCTGCACCCCATTCCAATTGCCAGATATCAGCCAGGCAAGCCCCCATACTGAAATATGAAGTGACAGATGGAAGCAGGGAATAAGGGCATAGGAATGAAAACTGAAAGAAACAGCATACAGAAAACAACAAGAAAAATAGGGCAGATCTTAAACATGAGCATCCCTAAACCATAAAGTTATTTCATTTGGCTAGAACAATGTTGAACAGATGCACATGCACATAAGACTGAGTTGAAGAGCCTTATTCTCTCATGCCAGTATGTAGAGGTCTTCTCCTAACATCCATGGAATTAAACCTTGGAAATTTCAGTACAAATAAATGGAGAAATCAAAATAATCACAGGTAAAGTATAATGTGCTGCTGTATTGGGAAAGAAAGGTGGGCTGCCACATTTAATTAAAATATATTTGATTTAGCTATATTCATTATCAAAGTGGCCTTCACAAAGAAAACACACCTAATCCACTATAACAGCTGATTGTATTCTTGTCTAGTTCTCCAGTAGGCTATATTAATGACTTTTTCATTTAGTTGTATTAGATGGAAAATACAGTTGAATTAAACGATGCAATAAATACCTTACATGCAGAGTAACTATTTGAAAGAAACAGGACAAAAATCCTTGTCATAGTGGCTGTTCACAAAATAGGCTCAGGCAGCACATTGATGAACTCCAGTCCTTTAGTGTGGGTTCCCTTAACACAAGTACAGACAAAACCCCAAACATTTATAAAGCCCTATAAATAACAATGGATGCAAGAGAGAGAGAGGGCAACTTTAACCAAAGGATAAGGTAAGCCAAGAAACAGCAATTCATGTAAGTCAATGAATCAGTCATGTAATTTCAGCACACTTAAGAGTGGACCAAGCAGAAAAGAATTCTGACAAGCTGAGCTTCAAGAACACCTGCATAAGAACTCTGCTCACAATGAAAATAAGGTAAAATTTCTGGATTGCCGTTTTGCCTTCTTATCCAGTCTCTAAAACCGTTCTGCAACACAAAACCTACAACCTTAATTTTTAAGTATTATTTATTTTTATTAATAATTAGGACAATTGAGTTGGAAAGCTCAGAAGATTAGGAAAAATTGCTGTGTTAACTGTGAAAACTTTTAAGAATAAGGACTTTACTGTGTGGTGATCAGCTGGATGTGCACAACATGCTGACACAAAAAAAAATTAAAATAAATATAGGTCAAGCCTTGATATACAGTCACCTTTTTTCCTCCAGAAAACTATCACAACAGGTTCTGCATGTGTGAAAATTAATAAGGAAAAAAAGAGCCTTCTGTCTCTGAGATTTTTTTTTTTTAATTAAGACTTCTTTAAAGAAAATTTATTTTTCATCCATCCTAAACAAGTTTTAATCCAACTGAATTGTGTCAATAGAAGAAATTTTGCTCAGTTGAGCAATCTCTATTTGGCAACACTAATTTGTAAAACTCTTAGCCAGCTCTGTTCATTTATGGGATCTCACATTTTGTTTTACTGTGAATTCAGTCTTGTGAAATAACAGACAACATTAATCCACTCGTGCCTGAATCTCTAACCTTTATTTTTAAAGCCTGAGTAACAGGAACATATTTTCTTTTCATAGAAAGAAATCTGGGAAACTGCCAGCTCCTTGCAGAAAGACTGAAACATGATCAGCAGAGAAGGGTGTTGGTGTCGGTAAGAGAAAAATGATTGCAGTTGCATCATCTGTATAATTAAAATCACTGTGTGAATTTTGATTTTCCCCCCCTACTTTCAGACATTTGAGGATGCAGCCAAGTCAATGGAGTTCTGTTGTAGTGGTTGCTTCAGTGAACATTCAACGCTGTCGGTGAGTTTGGAATTAAAGTGAAAACCATCGACCGTTGATTGTACCCTCCAGCTAACCATCCTCCTCCTTACTTCATGCTTTCAGGCCTTAACACAGAAGAAAGCAACCAAACCATCATATGGTGTTTCTCCCTCACCCTGCCAAGCTTTACAAAAAGGTCACAATGAACATTCATTGCTGTCGGTGGGTTTAACTATGTGGACAAGCTCACTGAACAATGAATGCAACTGTGGCCCCACATTGTATGGTTGCCCTTGAGAGGAGCAGCAGCTCTGAAGGCAATAGTGAGAAGCGAACATTTCTTATAAGTTACAGTTTTCTGGTCAGAAAAATAGTTGGGGTTATCCACTTTTTGCTTACTTGGTTTGGAGTGTTGGTTTAGCCAACTAGAAAAAAAAGCCTGCTGCCCTTTTTCTGGAGTATTGTCCTCACAGGGGTTCAGTAACATTGAAAATGTGAGAATTCTTATTTACTATGTATGTGGAAAAAATACCAGGACAGGAAGCTCTGTATATCCACTCCTGAGGACTCTGACCAAAGAGGAAAGAATATTTAATTGCCATTTAACCGGGCATTGTTGAAGAGTTCAAAAGTTTCTATACTTGTCATGACAAATGCAATTGGGAACAAATGGGATTTAAGAGTTATGGATAAAAATGTTATATAAAAAAATTAATTTTACATTAAACTGACTTTAATAATACAAATACTATTGCATTTGCTATTCTTAGGGATCTGAAAGATGACAAAGAAATGTATATCCAGAAATAATAATGGAAAAGCAGTTAAATTTTAAAGTTACTGTAAACTGAGTACCTATGTCACGCTTTGAGTTTTGTGATAAGAAAATAAAGTGTAAATAAGCTCACAATTGTGTCTTTATTTCTTTGTAACCCTTTATTAACCTGGTCAGATGCACAAAAGGACCAGTCTACATTTCTCACTTCACAGAATCATCCAAGGTAAGCTCAGCCTTTAGACTCAGTGCAACTCAAATACTCTGCAGCAGGAATTGCTTACAAAATCAGGATAACTCACAGCATACCATCCTATCACTCATATAATTCTTCTCATTATGGGAATGTTTATTAACAGTACTTTAGTCTGATTCTTTACAAAGTTTCCTCAGCACATTAGTCACACAAGTGATGTTGTGTACTGAGCTTGTTTGGTTAATCCATGTTTCACTGTGTAGGAACTCAACAGCAGAGATATGTCAAGGCTATCATGGGACAGCACATCTATGGTCACTTCTTGAACTGTTACCAGCCTAATTCAATGATAGGAATGCATTTCAATCATGAAAGAGATCAGTCCTCTGTCACATGTGAAACTAATATTTATAGACTCCCCCCAGATCCTCAAAAAAACATAACCACACTAGCAAAATAAATCCTGAAATTATTTGGACATTGTTTAAAATTAGTGTTTGGGAAGATTATCTTTTTTCATTCCAATATTCACTGGAGAAGAACCCGCATTCTCTGTTGCTCACTGAATACTACCATGGTCAGAGACAAAAGAGTAAAGTATTAAAGGAAAAGTTGCTATGGCTAAATGATTTCTCAGCAACTCTGTTCAGAGATAAGCCTCTATCTTTATGTTTACCCATTTCTACAAAAATGGGAATTTGAATTATTACAGAGTTACATATTGCAGGGAGATAAAGATCATATTAAAAACAAGACGTAGAGAAATATGTTCTGTCTAGAAGGATAAAATTTCAAATTAAGTTGTAGCTAGTATGTTTTTGCTACAAAACAAAGTTCTTTACTGAAACAAAAAGCAGCTCTTCATTTTGCAAAAAAAAAAAGTATTAATGCTAGTTATAGATGTGTTATGTATCTTTAACAGAGAAAATACTTAACAAAACAGAAGAATCTGGAATTTCTCAACACTGGGAAGAACTAATGTCCTGGAACACAAGTGGCTTCTGTATATATGTTTTCACTGATAATGCCTGAATGATTAGCATTGAGGAGGGATAGACTCCACCACAAGAAAAAGATAAAGTTACATCCTTTTTTAAGGCAGTACTTTTCCTCAAAATACACATCTCTTCTGATTTCAATCATCATTTTGTTCCATACACTTACTAATGGAAGAACAGCTATTTATACCCTCCTAAGTCAGGGTGCAGCCAGCACTGACCTAGGGACAGATAGTCCAGTCTCATTACAAATATAAAACAAATATAAAACAAATATTCCCACCTGGACTGCAAGTTTTTACTGGTTTCTGAAGAGGAGAATCTGTAGCAGTTGTCTTTTTAATGGTACCTAGCATGGGAATTTATCAGATTTTAGTTACACCATGTTTTCATATAGAAATAGAAAAATGTCTCCTTAGTGCACAGATATGTAGTACTTCATACAACTTGAAATCAACCTCTACAGACTAGTTATTTAATAATATTCATTGGAAAACAACACCATTATTCCACACCCCACAAGAAATGTTGGCTTGCACATGTGTTTCCTTATGCTGTAAAGCCACAGAACAATCCCAGTTTGGCAATGAAAACTGTGATATACTGTGGAAAGGTTTCATGGTAATTTTCATGGGTTTTGTTAATAACATACATATGTACTCAGTACAATGCCCACAGGCCATAGAAACAGTCTAGAAAATTGCTCCTCATTGTCATTGTAAATAATTCACTCACAGCAATACTTTTAGGTCAAGCATATCAAAGTTGCAGTAAATGCAATGGACCTTGACATAATAGGAGCACTGCTTTTACAGCAGTGGAGGAAGAGGACAGGGAATGCACTTCCCATCCATGAGATCAGTTGCTGCTCCCCAGTGTGCCCTCTGTGCTTGAGGACAGCACAGGTGTTACTAGGGGCTTGTTATCAGGTTTGGAGTTGCTGGGTTTTTTAATTACCTCCAAGTCCTCTTTTTTCTCCCTGGTTTCTGGCATAAGATGATTTAAAACATCCAACTCAACAGCTTCGGTATCAATTCTATAACCTCTGCTTAGCAAGTACAGAAACACACTTAGTTGTGCCTCTAAAACTACGAGTCAAAGAATTTCTATGATAGAAATAGTCTGTGATATTCAGGACCATTGCAGGATGAATATGATAGACTTGCTTTTTGGCATAGCTGACACCACCACATTAACATCTCTTGCTTTACAGATGGTGAAGTGGCACAGTAAGTTAAAGAGTTAAATATGGAAGTAATTTATAGTTGAAATAGAAGCAGTATCTAGACAATTTTAGACTCCAACCATGTCTTTCTGGAAAAAAAAAAAAAAGAATGCTCCTGCAATTCTGACTTTTACCACATGTAAATACCTGGGGTTTTTTGCTATCTTTTTTTTTTCCTATTAATGTGTATCTTTGTTCCTTGCCAGAGTTACAGTGGTAACCAATTATTTTTCCAAGCAGCTGTATGGCCACACCCATTACAGAATAATTTTTACATCTTGTCTTCTTTTATTTAGGTTTGTATGATTTTGTTTGAACTTTACTTTCTTTTTTCCTACTTTAAGTGCAAGTGCCAGAAACTTAAACCACATTCCAAAGAGCCCAGCCAGGGCTAGCTGAAATAATCTGATGCCTCTTTATTTTACAAGAAATCACTGATCCTTTTCAGCCAAAAAAAGCACTTGTAATGGCACCACACAGTTAACACATTTAAATTTATCTGACATTATTCCATAGATACAGTGTCCACAAGTTCTTTCCTAGTTTAAAATAGATTAGTTCATCCCCTTGAAATGCAACACTTGCAATTTTTTGAACTTAGGAGATTTTTTTTTTTTCAAAATATAGCTCCTCCTCCCCCAACACCCCCCCACGTCACAAATGTTTTGAAAATTAGTGTCAGAACTTACATGGTAGCACATAGAAGCAGGAATGAACTTAGAATACAAACAGAAGTCTATCATGATTTAATTAAAAAAAAATTAAACTGTCCATTGTCCTGCTTTTCCCCCACATTATTTTAGGAGTACAAGGTGAAAAGGAGGCAGCAGAAGCATAATGGGTAACTTTTCCTGCTGTCTTCAGCTAAAGGGTATTTACAAGCTCAGTATTTCCATGACTGTGGTAGAGCCTTGAATTCACAACAACCAGTGAATACAAATATGTCTGACAAATACACGTAATGGAAGGTTCATGTTTGAGTTTAGCTGTTATTGATCTGAGGAGGAAAGAGGGTAAGTCTTCAAATTGCACAGCTTTCACATACAATTCTTATGAAAACTGACAGAAATGCCCAGCTTCTACATCATCTTATGAGACTGCCTTCACACGGCCACTGGAAATGAAAATACCCTCCTCCTAGGTTTGGATATGAACTAAACAAGAAATTTAGGGAAAGCTTCAGGTACAGAAACTAATCCACACAAGCCATGAGTTACAACTTAAACTGCCTATATTTCACAGTAAATCAGAAATAAGTCCCCAAGATCATCTGCAGACAGAATATAGGTCCATAGAACATATTCTTATCTTTCCTTGTTTTACTTCATGAAATACAGCTGCTTCCAAGATAGCCCTAAAATTCTTAATGTTTTAACAAATCTGCTTTAATCTAACAAGTTCACAAAGATATTATAATGAGACCTGATGATATAAATTTCTGGGTTGTGTTTGTTTTTTGTTTTTTTTAATCATTATTTTCTCCACTAAGAATGTCACACTACCTCTTTATGATGAAAAAATGTCAAAAATGGAGCAGATACCACAAATCTATGATACCAGTGTTTAGAAGGTCAGGTGTTTAGTAGGTCAGGTAAAGAGGAGAGAGCTGGAAAACAACATGTGCCTGGCTTTCAAGATAGTGGAAGTTTCACCTTGCATTCAAGAGAAATGACAATACACATTAATTGAATATCTCAGCTATGGTGTCACCTCTGGGGACCAGCAACGTGTCCCACTAGTCATACTATTTAGCTAATTGATTACATGGATCTATTATTTAGTGATTAAACAGTTAAAGTATTTTACCACAGGCATTTTGGAATACTGCAACTAAAAGAAATACAAAAATATTTGTTTTAGCTAGTGAGAGTTGAGTCCAGGTGGTTGCCCTCAAAAGTCAACATCACCATCTGATGTGTAAAACATTCCTAATTATCATAGAGTACACCCCATGCTAATTACTGTGCTTGCCTGAAAATAATGAGCCATGGTAAGCCTGGAGTTCATGACAATAGATTTTCATTTAAATGCCATCCAGTTCACTCAGTATCAATATGCTGCTGGCTACCAGACTGACAGACATGATGAAATTAGGCTTTCCCACAGACTGGGACAGTAAACACGCTTTAGGAAGGCCACAAACTGCTAGAAGGATAATAAAACTAAAGGAACTTGGAGAGATATTCAGGATATAACTGTAGGAGACAGCAGAAGAAAAAAAAAAATAAAAGACATTACTTTATAGACAGCACCCAGCTGTGACCTACAGCAAATCTTAAAAGAAATCTTTGTAGACTCTCCAGGAATATCTCTGTACTTCCCCAAAACAAGTGCAGGAGATTGTTCCAGAAGTTCATGTGGCTCATGGACTGTTACCTAATGAATTCAGATTCTCTGCTGGTTTTGGAGTCAACATACTTCTATCAGTTTCAGGGAAATTATGCCAATTTGTACAAGCTGAGGATTTGGTAAGCCAACACACAAGAGAACTGTAAAAGAAGTATGGTCCCACACATCCTACAGTAAGGGGAAAAATGCAGAGGTAGATGTCACTCTTGGGGGAGGAGGAAGAGGAGAAACAAAATAACATGTACTTGAAAAAACACATGTTTCCACCTACAGAGAGAGCATTTCTGCCCACAGACAAACTGTGGGTGCCCCACACAAACAAATTGGATATTTCACATTTCATTTGTGCAGATTACTGCTTTGCAGGTACAAATAAGGAGCTTCAGAACACAACAGGCAGGAGAGTATTTTTGGGCAGAAACATCTCACCCACATTATGATAATCTAGCCTTTGCCACCACATGACAGTCTCCTCAGCTTCATAAAGCCTGAGCTATGTGGGTGGGAAAGAGCTCACAGCTTATTTTTGGCTGACGATGGCTCCCACAGCACAAGTGTATATATTTGAAGCAATGGCAGGCTGTTTCCTCTCTCTCCCTTCACATTGTGCACTTTCCATCATTTCCCATTATTTTGACACAGAGCTAGCAAAGCCCTCATTGGTTACATTTGAGAAAAAAAAAACAAAAAACAAGTAAAACAAGTAAAACAGTATCACATCTTTTAAAATACCTCCTGTCACATTACCCAGGGGCTTCTTTATTTTGGGTGCTTATTGGCATCCCTCTCTGGCCTAGAGCTACATATGGACTTCAGATGTGTATCAGCCTTTACAAGACATTATTTATATTCTGCGCAATTTAGCAATGCAGGTACATGTACAAATGATGCTAAGTGCTGACTGGAAGTGTCTTCTGGAACTAACTGACATGTATCAAGAGTGAGATAACCAAACCACAGGTCTGCTCAAAGTGAATACCACAAACTGACTGTTAATGAATTCTAAAAACAAAACCAACCAAACAAAACAGCCTCCCCTTCTTCATCTCTCCACTGCTACACCACCCATCCCATCAATGCCTTTTGTGGATGCAGACAAGCACTTAAGACACTTCATCCTTGCAGGAGAAAAATAAACCAAACAAAACATTACATTTTCTTCCTCCTTATAGAGATTCCTATCTATATGGGAACACGATTTCTGCTTTAAACCTTGTCTTGAGATCCTAAGGCATTGTTGTAGCTATTGCTAATTAGTCAGGAGCATTGCTGAGGAGTAATCCAAGTCTGAGACATGAATGCCTGTGCAGAAGGGTTTGTTGCTTGAACTTAGGCACATGCCTTTCCAGTCAGTGTCTTGCACTAGAGGTTCCTCTCTACTTAGGTGAGTACCAGAATTATATTTTCCCAAAACCAAGGTTTTTCTACCTTACTCATTTTCTGCAAGGACACCATCAGATTAACTCAGGATATTTATGACATAATTATTTTCCAGGAGGATATACTATCATTTGATGAACTGAAACTAAAAACTTATTTAATCCAAGTGCCTATAAATAATAGATTATGTTTTAAGGATTTGTAGTTCTCAAACAGATTATTTTGCCTTCCTTCTACCACAAAGTGTTAACAAGTGTGTGTGTATATATATATATATATATATATTAAAGTGAACACAGAGCCTGCACAGAACACTGCAGTATGAGCTCAGGCTCTGTGTTCACTTTAAGACTCTTGGCTGCTGCATTTTTTTCACCTCTTTTAGAAATAAGGCTGCTCAGTAACTGCTTTCCAAGCTTTCACATATGTACAATTCCCATCAGCTACAAGTGTAAATTTGCAAGCAATGGGAACAACACACACACGGTCTGATGGAATCTGAGAGAAGGTAAAGCTGTCACCAGATGGCATTTTTAAGTTTTGTAGAGCCAGATATTCAGAAGCAGCATCTGAATTTTGAATGCTTCATTGTTTTGGGTTTTTTTTTTATTTTCTTAAAAACTCCCAAAACATAGCATTTGCTCCTAGAAATAATCTTGTGATATTCTGTGGCTAAACCTCCAACAGCTCATTTTTCATAACTACATACCTAGTCTATAAGAGGCCTAAATTAGTACTTGGGTACAGACTGCTCAAAAATTCAGTCTAAAATGTCAGTAAATAACCTTCTTATGAATATAATTTTCAGTCAGCCCTAACAGTAGAAAAAATAAGTAGGTTGCCTGTTCCTTTCCTACAGGGAAACATTGCCAAAAATATATAACTGTCACTTTTCATCTTTGGAATAATGTTAGCTACTGAAAAAAAAGATTCACAATGAGCAATTATGTCTTCAGCTTTCATGTCATTTTACATCATTCCACTATCAGCCATGCTCAAAAGCTTAGAGGCAACATTCTAGGTCAGTGACTTTTGCAGGCAGTGTATCCACTGTTTGGTAATTAAATTAGATACACTTTAAATAACCAGATTCTGAAACAGACAGCCACTTATAAACACGTGACCAAATGTATCACTGCCACTGATGACACTGGATGTGGAAAATTATGCATGTTAGCAATCATTAACTATCACTGAGGATTATAAATTTAAGGATTATGATATTAAGAATAACTGGATCAGCAAATCACTGCAGAGAAAAATCTTTAAGATGTAACTAAAAGCCATACTGAAGGACTGACCTACTTTTCATCACCAAGTTTTATTTATACGTGTATAGAATTTTTTCTTATGGGTAACAAAGCATCTCCCACCAAGAAAGCTCTCAACTACTAATAAAGCTAAATAGAGAATGAAATATTGCAGTAGATGCTCAGCTTTTAATAAGGTTTTAGCCTGCATCTCAGGCCATAGCCACAAGTGCTGTTTCAGATAAAACTTTAAACAGCAAAATACGGGCACTAATTTTCACTTTATGTGGATTTTTTTCTGGATAAATTATTAACTCTTGACATAAAATTGGACTGTTAAAAACCTATTTCATATCAAACATGGCTCAGAGGCATCTATTTTGTAAAAAAAATACATAGCTTTGCCACTTTTTCAAACCTTGCATTTGGAAATTGACATTTAATAAGTCAAAAATATCTGGCAGGGGCTATAAGACATGTTCTTTGTAAGAGCAGATCCTATAATTCTTCAAGGGACAAACAGACCTTTAAAAGAAAATCTGAAAAACCAACAACACATCAAACTAAAACATCCAAACCCACAAACATAGTAACTTACAGAGGTACTGTAAGAAGATAAGCAGTAATGTTAATGGACCAAGGCACACAAATGATAAGAACACAAGTTCAAGCCAGCCTGGTAATTCATGTGTTTTCACTTATTTCTCCCCAATAGCAGAGGCTATTGCTATTCTGTTATTTGAGCAAACATTCTGCATCCACAAGGTGCAATTCACTTTTTGTTACCTCAGTTCCCTTGCCCCGAATAAGCATTCATATGAAAGTATTCATTTGTGACCACACAAAAAGGTCTAATTTTATAAACCCTTTTTGTTTTTTCATCTTGAGACTGAACCATTGGCTTTTTATTTCAAGATGGACACAAGCTACAAGATACAATCCAGAACAACAGATTATTAAAATACCCTGTCCACTTTTGCCTGCAGACCACTATGAATATTGAAAGCAGCCCCACAAGATAAAGATGTCACAATTCAATTGTAGTATTGTCATAGTTACTATCAAAGTTCTGAACTGGAAACTTATTCTGTTTGCAGGTCTTATGTTGGCTGAAACACATGGAAAAACTGGCTTCAAGGAGGAAAATGCAACCCAGCACATGTATATTTCTGACTATTCTAAAACATGAAGCCAAACAAGGGGTTTCTGTGTCCCTTCCTGTGCCACAGGTAGAGGTTTGCAGGGGTGTCACACTCAGCTGCCAGCAGGTGTTGCACTGGGCAGCAATGTAAAGCGCCTATTCACTGAACTCTGTCACTGCAGTTATGTGCTCTTTATGGCAAGGAAAACAGAAAACAAAGAGCCCGTTATGCTTGAACTTCAAAGCCTCATACCCCAAGCTTCAGCTCTATACTTCAGGCAGTGCAGCCCAGAAGAAAGGCAGCATAGTCTCAGGTAAAGATATTTTTCTGCTCTAATAACCTAATCTCTGTAGTACTTCTAAGAGATTTGGCAGAGTTTTTTAATCTTAAATATAAGCATAGTAATAGCAGAAGGTCATCTGACATTTGTCATTTGACTGACAAGTAAATTTTACTCTGAAGCTTTCCAAGTTCACAGGAAGGTTTTGTCTGAAAGGTCATAGAGGAACATTAAGTTTACCCACAAGTGCTGCAAGAATCTTGCTGCACAAGAAGTTAGGAGATAGTGTTCTTCCCAGTTTACAGTTATCATTCTCCAGTTGCACCAATTTCCTCTCCATCAGGGGTAGAGCTTTTATGAAATCCCTGAAGCTTGTGTGCAATATT
This sequence comes from Chloebia gouldiae, assembly GCA_003676055.1. Classification (NCBI taxonomy): domain Eukaryota; kingdom Metazoa; phylum Chordata; class Aves; order Passeriformes; family Passeridae; genus Chloebia; species Chloebia gouldiae. Next base: position 20,322,934 of record QUSF01000010.1, read on the forward strand.
TATTCTGTTAGTCTAATTGAAGGTATTACTATGCACATAGTTACTGAAGCTGTCCCCAGTGGTGCTTCACATCATAAATAACAGATGTGGAATGTTCTCCTGTTGGGACAGGCACTAGTATCACATCTTATGCTATCTCTAACTATTACAGCACCTCACTATTTCTTAGGATTTTTCTTAAAAGGAGAGAAAAAAAGTACCATGAAAATAATATTAGTTTGGGACAATTAAATTTACTAGATCTTCACAGGCCCATATAAAGACATAAGTATTTTAATAATGTAAAATGAAATAGTTTTACAACACAAGTGAGCATTACCAAAATTCTGATGTTTAATTGCATAGGACTGTCCCAAAGATTAGTCCATGAAAGATGGGGGAAGGGCACTATGTTTCCCCAACATATTTGCAGCTGTCTTTTCCCAATTTTATCCTTAATTCTAAAGCCAGTCAATATACTCAAATACAACATCAGGTTCTCAGTTGACTTGTTGAATATTCCTGACTTGGGACAAATCCTTTCACACCCAACTCAATAGCTTTTTGTTTGGAGGGCAAATAACTGACAACTGCCTTGAACCTTACTAGGTTACAAGGCTACATTATTGCTTCTCTCTTTTAGAAAAGACCTATTATCCCATTGTACTGGAAATTTTACAGTTTGCTCCTTACAAATCCTCAATACAATTCATTCTCCTCACATCCCAGGAGATTTTTAAAAGTTGGACCATTTATTCCAATATTAATCCAAGGAATTTAACTTCAGCCAACAGACAATGATGTGATTCCCCTTATCCTGTTCCCACTTCTTAAAGATGCAAAAGATTGCTCCTCTTTCCAGGCATCATCAGTTCTCAACTAAGCTTTTCAATCTTGGAACCGCATTTTTTTCAGGAAAAAGTTTACAAGAGAAATTAGAAAGTTTCACATATGGTTGACACTGTCAGCACCAGGACACTTGGCAGTAGAAAAGAAAAACTCCTCGAGCAGAAGTGTATCAGAACTGAAGAAAGACTTGTAGACAACAATACATACCCCACTTTCTCACTGCAGACCAATAGTGGAATGGAACAAGTGACATGCCCCATGGTTGAGCCTGCAGGCATCGTTGCTGGTCTCTAGGCAGCCATGCTTTGGGACAGCAAGGATGTGCTCAAGTGACTCAGGCACTGTGGGCACCGATGGCACAGGGGGATGATGGTGTGGATTAGGTCAGGCAGAAATGGGAGGAGGAGGAGGGATAGTCAGGATTAAGGAATTGTAGCACTGATAGATGAGAAACGAGCAATTCATAGACAGATTCCAATGAGAAAAAGTTTAGAATGCTTGTGTGAAATGAAAACTTGAAAAAAAAGAAAAGATACTACAGAAGCATCAGATGGTGTCTCAGCAGAGATTAAAAAATAAAATTCAACAAAAGGAGGTGCGATATTTTGCAGGAATGGGGAAAATAGGCCAATACATGTCTCAGAAAAAAGATCATGGAGGGATGTCAATGGCATGCAGCTGTTGTACCTCTTCCTGCTCACTTCCATATTTGATAACAGCCCTTTGCAATCATTAATCCCCTTGGTTTAGACAAAGATGGCATAATCACCACCAGCTGGGCTTACCTCTGCAGCAACAGCCCCACGAACGCAGGTACTCATCTTTTCCAGACCCTCATTTTTCAGCCTAGCAATCTGGCCTATTGTCTTGCTGTGACTCTGGACTGGAGTCCTCTCGAAGGTAGGTCAATAGTGGACCAGAGACTGGCAGTGTCTGGCACATCACTGGCCTTATTCCCTTACACACAGCAAGGGGCACCTGTCCTGTGCTCCCTGGATAAGATATCAGTGGTGCAGCACACAGAGTCTTTGCTAGCTTACACTGAAAATAAGCTTTCCTACTTCTAGCACTGCAATAAGAACTGAGAGTTAGAAGGATCAAAAATGTCAATGCATTTTGCTTGTACAACTACCAGGTTTTCTTCCCCTCCTCATGGGTATTTTTAAAATTTGAAGGAGTTGGCTGTTTCGAAGGAAAATAATGTCTGAGAAATGCCTTGTGAATTCTGGCAAATCAGTATTAGTTCTTTTGTAGCCAGACCAGGATAAAAAGCCTTAAACTTTGCATTTCTCTATTTATTTATTGAAATTTTTTGTGTCTGGGTGGAGTTTTTGAGGATGAACATCCCATTCCTGCCAACATGCTCAGCCATGTCCATGCAGAGCTGCTGATCCCATGTCACACCAGGCAGTTTCCTGCACTGCCATATCAAAACAAATAGCCAATTTTTTGTTCTCCACTTTGGTTAATCAAGATTTCTCATTTCTTCAGTTTTAAGAGACATTCACAAGTTATAGTGTAGCAACTCTGTGTGATGTTTTTATATGCACAAGAGGATGAGCCTGATCCAAGAGGCTTTAGACAACAAGTCACAGCAGTACCTGGCTAAATTCTTTCATCCTTTGAAATACTACTTTGAAGTCACTTTGTCCTAAGACAACCATAGTCAGACTGCTTTTGCTTTCGGCCTCAAAACTTAGCAAAAACATAGAAACAAATTAACAATAAAGGCATTTGTGATTTTCATAAAAGCGGCAAAATCTGTTTTCCGGGAGTTAATTTTTTTCATCTCAGTTCTCTTTTCTTTGAGCCAACTTCTTTTTTTCCCAGACTGTTAGAGTTCCTAAAAAAAAATCTTCTGGCTTCTAGCAAACTTATGTTCTACTTTCATCTAGAAAGGCATAAATGTGTTGAGCCAAAACCACAGTATTCACCACTATTCAAAACACTCTGTGTAGGTTTTTTTCATCTCTGTTTGCAGCGTCCTGTACAAAACTCAGTACATAACCACAGCACTAACCTTTCCAACTGTCCACACACATTGTGCTCTGGGAAAACACTCATATATAGCAGCAGTCTGTGAAGGGGGTTTCTTATGACTGGGATCAAAATAGCTCCCTCAACTTGTATGTGTGAATATTGCCTTTATCATATAACCAAGACTCCAAAATTAGAATTACAGTGGGTATTTCTGCTGATCTGAAAGTTTTAGCATCTCTTTTCTCATAAAAAATTCTATTTGAAATAAAAAATTAATGCTCCCAAATCTAGTACTACCATACACAATGTAGGAAAGAGACAGTAATTGGTTATCTCAATAAATTTTTTAAAATAATATTAAGCCAAAAAACTCAATACCCACAAATAAGACATTGGAGAAAATTTTAAAAAGGCTGTGTGACAGGTTCATTTTTTGTATTGTTTTATATGGACAGACCTGACATTCAGTGAAACTCTGGTTTAGAAATCATTCTTTCCTCAGATCCTCTACCTTGAAGAGCCTATAACAGCACTTAAATATGCAATAAAGTCCAAACATTTTGTCTAACTGGACTTCCCTGTCCTGTTCCCCCACAATAATGGATTAACCATAAAATAGTAGAACAAGTCTTTTGTGATTTCCAGCTAAACTTCATCATTAATGGACCAAAACAGTGTAACACTGGGATCTCAGACTAATTTCATTCAGTATTTTTAAGGAAATACATTGAACATGTTAACCTAAAAATCTCTCTTCTAATACAGCTTAAACAAATATAAAATAATTCTTAAATTATTACATTAACTTCAGACCATGTATTTGAGTTCACCAAAAATAAACTGATAGGAAAGCTAAGCCCCACCTTCTTCCATCTGGTTTGGCTTGTCCTGAAACCATTTCCCCTCTCCTCCTTTCAAATGCATTAATTCAATCACTGAACTGTAAAGGTCTGGCTTTATTCAACATCTGTGCTCTGATGCACGTATATAACTGGAGGATTGTAAAGCTTTTTGCTAAGCAGTGTTCATATTGCAAAGACCAGCTTTAAATTTGTTGGGACTTTATTAGCTGTTGTCAGAGGTCACACACCAAACTGATAGGCTGGGGACAGAATCCATACTTGTCAGTTCACACCACTGAAGAGAAAGTTTGATGGGGACAAACCACCTCAGGGACCTGTTGCAAATTTCAGACACACCCGAGTCACTTTCCTGCTTCCTCTACACACCTTGCACTCCAGTAAGCTCGCCTGCTGCTTTCTCCATTTAGAAAAACTAAATATGAAATTCTACAGGCTGTTTCGTTGGATCCAAGGGCTACAATTGAGGAAAAGGAAATAGGTGTCTGTCTGATTTATAAACATTACATACAAGCAAGGAACATAAGCAAAAAGAGACAGTGTCCACACACAAAGCATTTCCTGCACTGCTTCAGTTGTCCTTCAGAATGAGGCATTACCCAAATCTATGGATTTTTGTTCTAACACAAAAATAGTACTTAATCAAAATAGAGTTCAAGAAAAATGTGCAGGAAAGGTGAAGATATTACTATAAATGATGGCACTCAATCACACTCTTCTCATTAACTATAGCTCTTGCTCCTGAAAATTTCCAGACATTTTGAGAAGCATCTCCATTCCTGAGGGAATCTACATAAAATCTGAGTAGCCTGATCAAAAAACATAGCATCTTTTAACTGTGCTGTATATCCTCAAGGTTAAGGGGAGGCTGTGTGGCACTAAGTGATATAGAGAAGCAGTTTTATTCATTTGCACCTTGCTCAACATTGTTTCCTATATTTACTAATTTTAAAACATTGGTCCTTATGAGAGTGAGCTAAGCTTTTATCTTTCACACAAAGCAATATAGAACCATCCTTACAAAGATATCTGTAGGCAACTAGGGTCCAGCTGTGTTAGATACAGAATGAAATAAAATGTTGTGACAAAATAAAAAATATTTTGGAGTGTAATTTCAACTGTCTGTGTGAAACACAGAAAACTTGCTATTAATTTGTTCAGTTACTGTCTGAACTTTGACTTCCAGTGTTTTAGGAGTGGAAACTGAATACATGACTTTGTATTCCAAGTCCAACCTTTGAACATTCCAAGTAGTAATAAAACAAACAAGGAAAACTAGCTAAATTAAATCCATTATTTTAGCTCCAAGGATCCAATATTTATTTTCTTCTAGGTAACTGCTCAGGTACTGGAAACCTGGTGGCATGAGATGCTTGCTCTCCACTACAAAGGAAAAAAGACAACTAATTCAGTCTCATGCCAAAGCTGTTACCTTTTACCCTAAATTTGGAAACTGAAATGTGATCAGTAATACTTTTCATCACTGTTTCTGGAAAAGGGTTTATTGCTTATGTGTAATATCCAATTCAATATTCTCTCTGAATACATTTGATACGAAATTGCGAAATGATAGTGCATACAAGCACAGAACTAAATCTGCATAGCAGAAGACAAAAAAGAGCATGGGCTGGCATAAGAAACCCAGACTGGAATGTGCATCTTGCTTAATGTAACTTGCAGGTCACTTTTCAGGGTGTGAAGTTGGTGGGGAGAGAGGGTAAGAAGTTGGTGTGTTTTTAGGGGCTTGAGGGTTTTAAGATTAAGGCATGATGAACATGAGACTGTAGGTACAGATTCTTTGGCAAATGAAAGCACACAATGGTTCACAATGAAAAAAATCTTAGTTTCTTAACACATGCTTATACTTCTGGCAGAAGTCAGACACGAACCTGGGTGGCAATGAAGAGTTGCACAATATGTCATTAAATTAGCTGTAAAGTTCTCCAAACTAATACAGGATAGCATCTTTAAGATACTGATGGCTGAGACTCTAAGAGTGGCCCCAGGAGTGAGAGTGCCTGCACTGGTTTCACCCAAGGCAGCTGCATCATCTGACACCCTGCCTGAGCTCACCAAGTCAGCACCCAAATACCCTGGGCATACAGGGAAATTAAGGATGTAAGGAGGCAGTTTAGGCCACTTAATGAATTTGCAAAGGAAGAAAAGTATCACTCTGGGATCAGTGCAAGCAGTGACCTTATTATGAAAGGGGTCTGAAAGAACCTGATGCAGGATGTTGCAAGCAGGCACCCTTTAGCTCTATCACAGCTCCCACATGAAACAGGAAAGGCTTGTGCAGAGCCACTGTTTCAGTCCATCAGTAGAGCCTCAGCACCTTGGGGCTTGCTGAGCTTCCAGTCAGCTCTCAAACCACAAGAGGTGAGGTAGCTGCAGCTTGAGGTACAAGCTGCCAGCTCGCCCTCCAGACTGGAGAGTCTCCAAAGCTTGTTAAGCAGAATCCTCACAATTGTGTAACATAGATGATGCTATTGTGAAACTCAAATGAGTCACAAACCTATCAACAAAAGAGCAAATAGCAAATTCTGAGTGCTAATTTTGAAAACAGAGTACCTGTGGCATACACTATTCTTAAGCCTATATTTTGACATGTTATTGGAAGAGAAAGGTGGTCCCAAACAGTCTTTCTCTACAGAGGGGGCTGGAAAATATGCATGGTAAGCAAAGTTGAAAAAAAGAAAATTAAGTTGGAGGTCTTTTTAAGTATCAGCTACAGCAATTTTAATGTTATGCATGGGTTAGGGGGAAAAAGTTCAATTTCCAAGTTGAATTAGTCATACTAGGTTCAATAGGGTATGGAGATTAAAGTCTGAAGTCTCAAATCATACTTAATGATACATAAGGCTTCCTCTTAAAAAATAAATTACTGCTCTTTGATAAGTCTAAGAACCTCCCAAGCAAGAAAATGACCCTGTTAAAACACAGATATAATACTGATCACCCAGCTTTCAAGTATTATCTAAATACATAGTGGGTTGCACTGGTCAAGTGGGAAGCCAACTCTTTATCAAATTGCCCCTCAGGATTCAAATGAGCATTATTTAAAGTAAATAAAAAAATAATTAGTAATTGTTAAGTCAAAGGACTACTGATTATTAGCAACCCCAGATATTGGGTTATGCAACACTGATAAACCTTTGTTTAAGGGCTCACTGGTTCCTTATCAGGCATTCTGAGTTAGGTGCTAATCAAGTAAATCCTCACTAACAAACCAAGAATTGTTACAACTTTAAAAAAAAAGGTCTTTAAGAGGAGAGAATTCTCACTTGGTATCTTTAGGCAGCTGTTAAAAACAGGGTCCCATTTCTAAATCTGTGTTCTCAGCTCTCAGAAACAGCCTCTGGTACTTGTATCCTATACTAGAAAACTTCAGCCCTTCAAGCAATCTTTCACACATTGCTTCCGTACTTATCTATAAATATAATGAGCAATCAGCCCCCACAGTGGTGCCTTGCTGTCTGTCTAGAACTACTCCTCTATTGTAAAATTTTCAGACAGTGCTTTTGCCCATTAATAAACAGAGCAGCAAAGCTTGCCTCAGAGTTTAATCTCACAATATCTAAACTGCACACATACCCATATATCTTTATGAGCAGATACTTGGAACAGAAATAAGCTTTAACAGAGATCTGCATTTCAAGCTACAAATCAGAAATGCACTTTTTGATGACCTTTCTTTATATACATAGAACAAAGCACACTATTAATAAACAAACATATGCCCTAAATTCCCAGAGTCAGCTGTATAGAAAAGTTGTCCTTATGAACACAATGTTAGGTCTCCCTCAAAAACCACATTTGCTTAATAAAGAAAACTGTGTGGCAGAGTACATTTGCACCCATACCACCAGAATATACATATATAAATTGGAGACTATAAATGCACATTAACAAGCCTTGTGAGACAATACTTCATCTCAGTTTAGCCAGCTACCCCATAGGGACATAGCTGTGGATCTCCTGTTTCTCTTGAGTTTTTCCATCCATGTTCTAAATCCAGCACCTGCTTTAAATCATGCTGTATTTAGTCTACTAGAAGTTCAGAAAGCTCTTAGGAAGACCATTTCAAGCTTTAACTGCTGGAGCTCTCATAGGTGGCATATTAAATAGTTACAGTACCAGACATGGACACAGTCCTGAGTCAAAAACTGGGACCAGCTACAGGAAGATGCTAATGGGCAGCCAATGCATCTGGATTCAGCGGGGCAGACATGCATTGCAGCTTTCCACTCCTTGCAGATGCATTTAGGAGAGGCACCACTTGTTTGGCCAGATGCTTACATGCTCCTTTCACAGATAAATCCTCAACCAGCAAATCAACCCTGATTGTGCTATGAGAATTTTACAATTAGTGGATACTCCACATAGAAAACAACACCCAAACTTATTGTATTCGATCTAGCCACAATAATCTCATCAAGCTGGAAAAATTAGAGTTGCATCCATGCTTAAAGGAAATAATCCTGATGAAGCACAGAAGAATCCAAAATGAAGATACTGAAATTTTTCAGGGAAGCTATGCTCCCTGTAAGTTATTTTACAGCTTGACCCCTTTTTTTTCCAAAGGGGTTTCTCAGCCCCAAGACAGGCACTGCTCTGTTGGCTTTACAGGGACCACAATCACACTATTGCAGTCACACAGCCCAAACTCTGAGACATTGTTCAGGTTCCATAGCTGCCCATTTTCTTCGTTCCTGGTATTAAAGGCAAAATAAGTGTGATATAATGGAGTAATAACCTTGCCTTACATTTAATGTAAACAGAAATACCTAAAGAAACTACACCATAGATCAGCTAAACAAATCGTAGGCTTGCTACACATAGATAAATTAAAGTACTTCTTAGGCCAAAGTTTGAGAATATTTTGTAGTTTAGGAAGCTGTACATATATTTCCAACTTAGATAATGAAACAGGCAACTTAAAAACAGATATAACAAGAGCAAATTAATATATAGATAATTGTAGTTCACACACTTTTTTTAGCTTGTAACAGATAATCTAAAATGAACTAAATGTATTGCTTTCCCTTTTAGGAAACAACAATACCAACAATAATTGGTATTTGGCTTAGGTTATTTTTGTATGTGTTGATAGATGGGTTCAACTTCCTGGTTAAAGCTTTTTGACCCTCATTTACCAGAAGGGGCTTGCATGCTGACACAAACTGAATGCATATAATTTCCTCTGCACTTATTTTGTATGTTTGTAATCAGTTTCTAGTTGAAGGGAAACTAACAACAGTTATTGAGGAAACAGAGCATTTTCTGTCCCAAAAACATGCTTTTACAAATACAGAAATACTCCAATTGCCTATTTGGGTGTTTTCATCCCTGTCCCCTATACTTTCAGAACCCTTTTCTGTCATTTTTCAGGAGCTAGATTCTGCTAAGTGGGAAAGAATTTATTTGGTTCTACATTTGGGTCTTTAGAAGTCTTTTTAAAGCCATAATTGCCAAAGTGAGCTCAATGCTAAATAAGAGTTAATTCCCAAGAACATATATTTTCTTTCAGTTTTACATTAAAGACCCACAGATTTAACACACAGTGGTTGTTTGTCTTGCGCATTACACACAGCAAGGCCTTTTTTAAATGTTTATTTCATACGCTGGTTTTATTTGTTCACATGGCATACACACACTGATGGCCAAGAGCATAAATTATTGCAGTTTTCTCAGACTCAGAGCTCCCTCCCTATGCCAGTAACTACCATATTGCTGTTGCTTCACTAATTCACTCTGTAGTTAAATTCCTCTATCAGGAGAAAGTGATCTTCCTGGGAAAGTAGTAAGAGGTGGATAAATATCACCTATTCAAGCTTTTGATTATTTCAAGACTAGGTCCTTAATCTTAACTTTATTTTGACATTAGACTCAGTGTACAAGAACTCCACAGACAGACTTAACTTCGCAAAGTGAAATGAACTTGCTTCCCCCTCCCTACCACCCTCAATCCAAGGAACTGCCACTAACTAGTTTCAGGTGCAGCTCTGATATAAAGTCATTGCACATTTACATTCTCTTTCTTTCTCCATGCTGCAGAGGGAAGTGCTAAAAATTTTTGATTTTAAGTAGAACTGGTAAGGAAAAAAAAAAACCCAAACCAAAAAGTCTTACTCATACCAAGAAAAAAAATTAATATATAATTGGATTGTCAACAGTCCACATTTTCCAGAAGGAAAGACACGCCACTGAAGATCTCTCCTCCTTAAAAAGCTTTAATCACTTTCACCTACTTTTCTGAGCCCAGTTTGGCATGAAAATATCTTACCTGAGCAGCACCAGAAAAACAAATCCTTGTGAGGCAACCAGGGATACCAAGAGCACATACAGGAGGTGAGGGCTCATTCCAACTTCCCTCATGAACACTTGTTCGGAATCACTTCAGCCTACCATTTCCTTTGAAAAACCTTTCCCCAGTTTCCCTGTCCACATTCTTTAAAAGCTAAAGCCCCCTCTCTGTATCAAACATGTGCTTTCCACACACACAGCTCCCCAAAATGCAAGCGCAGGTAGGTGAAGAGCCTGAGGCAAGAGAGCAGAGACTGGGCTTACCCAGGGAGGCTCTCCCAAACACACACAGCAGCAGCCTTATCCACGTGTAAAGCCAGCACCTTTTAAACCTCATACTCCAGCTCTCTCCAAGAGGAAAAGGAACCTTCCCCTCACCTGCTCCCACCACCCACACAGATACTCCAGCAGCAGGGCAGGGCTTTGAGGGAAACTAACAGGAGCAGCCTACCTGAGTGCACCAGCTCTTTATGGGACACCTCCACGAAGAGCTTGCTGCTGGCTGGAGACTGGTCTGGAACAGCTCCTGCCAGAGTCTGAGTGTGGGCTGAGTACCGGTGCAGCCCCTCAGATACCCAGTGCCGCCCCTCAGCTCCCAGGTGTATCCCCTTAGCCCTCAGGCACATCCCCT
>QUSF01000010.1:20333548-20488914 GCA_003676055.1 Chloebia gouldiae
ATCCCCTTAGCCCTCAGGCACATCCCCTCAGCTCCCAGGTGTATCCCCTTAGCCCTCAGGTGCATCCTGTCAGCTCCCAGGTGTATCCCCTCAGTTCCCCATGCCTGCCCTCAGGTCCCAGGCAGCCTCAGCCCGGGCCATGCCACGTTGCACACCCCTGCTGCAGCTCCTTCAGGCTCTTTGCACGGGTGCGAGGTCTCAGGGGTTACCCCAGCAGCCACAGCAGGTGTCCCAGTGGGTGCTGGTGAGGCTCGCCCAGGCATCACTCTCAGTGCCAGGCTCGTGCCAGGGCGGTGGATGAGGATCTGTGCCCTGAGATGCCTCCCCAGGCTGGAGCTGACAGGCAGCAGGGCCTTGATTGACCACAAAGATATTTTTTTTATATCTTAAAGACAATGACAAAACCTAATGTCTCCTATACTGGAAATTGTTTAGCTACCACACCCCTACTTGTGCTCCACTTGATCTTGCCAGGAGCAGCTGTTCTCATAGTGGCCAGCTAATGGCAGCTAACGAGTAACCTTTCCACAATGGGAACTCACTTCTGATATTAAACAGCAAAAAGAAATTACATTGTGCAGTAATCTATGGGCATAGTGCATTGTTAAAAGTTTTCAGAGTACTTTCTGATTCTTTATAATAATTTTATAATTCTGCCTCCTGAAAAACTGCATGTGGGGGCAGTTTTTTTGAGTGGTGTGATCAATCTTTTGAGTTACACCAACTCTTAATTATGTCTGTAAAGAATCTGCATTGTCTAGCAGCTCTGTACTACTGTGGCTCTAAAAAAAATATCAATTCCAAATTTCTTGAGCACTGCAAAAATGTTTCTGCATCTAATACTCAGCATCTGTCTAGAAAACATATCAATCATATGATCACAAACAGCTGTTGCATTAGACTTTTAATCAGCCATGCTTTTCAAAGGAGACAAAGAATGTTGGATACAGTGATGGAAAGTTATTGCAGAGAATACCCTACTTGAGAACTAAAAATCCAGTCTCAGGGACTCAGCTTTACTAAGCATTGTAAAACTCTTCTTGTATACAGACAGTAGAGTTATCTGATAGAAATCAAAATAAAATACTATGACACAATGCACATCCAACTAAAGTGTAAAAAGTGCTCCAGGCAGGTATTTGGTTATTACATGTAAGAGGTAGGTACCACCAGCTTATACAGATTGCAAAGAATAAAATTGTTGCTCAGCAGTCTGTTTTCTCTTCAAGTTTCATAAATCTCATTAATGAGGGGTTATGAAGCCCTATTGAAGATACAACATATCTCTTTGCTTAAAAACCATTTATGTCCAAAAATGGCCAAATTCTCCTCTCAGTAATGTTAGTGTAAATCTGCATTAGCTCTGCTGGATTCAGGAGGCATTACAGGGTAGCTCCTAACTAATTTCCAATAGAATTTGCCAATTTGAAATAGTAATATGGCTAACTCTGTGTTATCCATCTGACGCAGAACCACAACACTGAAGAAAATAAAGGCTACTTCTAGAATTGCTTTGGGGTTTTTGTTTGGGTGTTTTGGTTTTTTTAATCCCAAACTCCTGGCATTCAACCACTATAAATATCTTCATAAAGTACAAGAAAGGATATATAATGCAATCCCTTTAAAAATGTTCAGAGCCGTAAGGCATTCTAAACACATCAACACTGGGAACATCAGGCATAGTGCTCGCTCCACAGTCATCCTCCATAAGCTTTCCTAGTCTTTGACTTGATCCTGCTTCACTTCCTGATCCCTGCCTGACTTAGAGGTTGCCTGCTGATCCCTTTGTTTGCCCAGATACAGGGACTGGGTGTCCTGCCATCCCTCTCCTGGACTGCCTGTGCCTGAAGCAGAGGTGAATTTTGCAAAGTCTGGTGCAGCTTCTTGGGAGCTGCTGTCTCTGAATGAGGGAGAAATCCTGGAGCTAAGGTCCATGGGAAAACCAAGAGCTTTTATTTCTGTCAGAGACCTGTACTTTTGCCTTCCTTCCTCATAGACAGGTGAGGGCTTTCCTTCATTTTGGGCAGCCCAGGCTGCTTGAGGGAGCTCACAGCAGACATTTCTCTGCCTGCCTTTCGCCTCCTTCTCCAGCTGCTTATTCTTGCTGTTCCCAAAGCAGTTCAGGGTCAAAACACTCTGAATAGCAAAGGCATTTTTTTTGACGAAAGCTCCTGTGATATGGGCAGTGCAGACCCAGCATAAAATTGTATCCTGCAGCAAAAACATTTATTCTGTTACACCATGATTTGTGGATCCAGCTAAAAGAATAGCCATGAGATCATGAGGTTCTGCAAGCTTGACATTGAAACCAGAAACAGCCACCCATGACAAACGCTATCTAGCAAGTATATGAGAGGAAAGAGTAGGAAGTCCTCTACTGTTTATCTACCTGAGACGACATTATCAAATTCTTTTTAAGTGGGCATGAACATATGTGCAGTGGGTTGACTCTGTTGAGCACCAGTGCCCACCAGTGCCACTCAGTCACTTCTCAGCTGGGGAGGGCAGAGAAAATGTAATGAAAGTCTCCTGGGTCAAGATAGGACAGAAATCACTCAGCAGTGAGCACTGTGACAGGCAGAACAGACTTGACCTGGGGAAATTAAATTCTTAGTAATCAAACTGGAGTAGGATAAGGAGAAATCTTAAAACAGCCTTTCCTTATTCCCTTCACTCCTAATTTCTCCACCTCCTTCCTCCCTGCCAGCAGTGCAGGGTGATGGGGAACAGAGGGTGCGTTCAGTTCATCACACCTCTTGGCTACTACATACTCCTCAGGGGGAGGACTCCTCACACTCTTCCCCTGTGCCAGTGTGGGTCCTTTCCATGGGGTACAGTCCCTTGGGAAGAGGATGCTCCAGCATGGGCCCATGTGGTTCAAAACTTCAAAATTCTTGAAAGCAAACCTGCCGTAGTGGGGGCTCCTCTCCCCATGGTCCTGCCAGGAACCTGCTCCAGTGTGAGCTTTCTTTTGGGCATCCACCTGCTCTGGTGTGGGCTCCACTATGGGCTGCAAGTGGATCTGCTCCCCATGGATCTCCCTGGGCTGCAGGGGCACATCTGCCTCACATGGGGCTGCACCATTGGCTGCAGGGGAATCTCTGCTCCAGTGCCTGGGGCACCTCCAGCCCCTCCTTCCTCACTGACCTCGGTGTCTGCAGAGCTGCTTCTGTCATATATTCTCACTCCTTTTTCCTCTCTCCATATGCAACTGCACTGTGTTTCCCTCTCATTTCCAAATATAATGTCCCATAGGTACTACCACTGTTGCTGATGGGCTTGGACTCAGCCAGCAACAGATCCATCTTGGAGGTGGCTAGCATTGGCTCCAGAGAAGCTTTCAGCACCTTCTCAGGTAAGATACCCCCCAAAACACTACCCCACACTCCTACTAGCAACCAATGCAACACAGTCAATTGTAATTTAATTTCTGTTTAACAATTTCTGTTGTCTCTTCCCCATAAAAAAACCCACAGATATAGGTGCTATAGATTCCTTCATATTGGAAACAATCATGTAAAAGACAGATGGAAAAATCATGGAAATGAATGTTCCTGTATCCTTGAGAGATTTTTTCCTAAATAGGTGCATTTCCAAACAGTCCCCAGGCACAATGTTAATTAACAATTTGAGTCAGATACATAAAATCAATAAAATCATAAATTAATAAAACCTGTAGAATTACATAAGTGCAGAGTATGGAATGATTGTTTTAAAAAAGCAATAATAAAAAAGCCCACCAGCATTTGCTTAAGGCTGATTACCATGGAGCTGACATTACCTGATCTCCTTGGCTGGCAGAGTTCTGCTACCAGCACCAGTGACTGACAGAGCACTTTCTGGAAAAAACGCTTTGTGCATTTCAGATGTGATCTGAGGATTTCCATTTTCAAAGTCTGAGTTGCACCATTTTCACCTGCCTTGATGCCCTGCTTTTTGAATAGGTCAGCTCTTTATAATTACCATGAAAACACTTCTTTAAGGTACCAGAAAATGTTTTTCACAATTCAGTATTGTGAATAAGTCTCACATCTTTGGATGCCATAAGTGCAGCTAGGAATGGGGTTGCTTGTTGAAAAGAAAGTGGCCAAAGTGTCACTTTAAATTTTTCATTATAAATATTGCCAATAATAAGCCAATTCTTGAACCATGTCTCAATGTTTAGCATCAAACATTTTACCTCTTCTCTTCCACCCTTACTAAAAGTTCAGCAAGGTGAAAGGACTGAATGTTTTACTAGCAAGATACCTAAAAGTTATTAAAATACACAAATAGCTGTTTTCCTTTATGTCATGTGCTTAAATGTTCTACTACTGCAGATCATTGGCTACTGACTATAAGAAGAGATTAGTGAAGTTGAGACCAAAATTCTTGAAAGTCATGCTTAATTCCCATTTCTGCTCCTCAAAGCAGCCCTACTGAAATAAAAAAGTAGTTTTCTCAGGCATCAGTCACATTCAGGAAATAAAATCCTATCAAATCTTTGGTTCCTTTGCAGTACAAAAATGTATCCATAAATTAAAAGAAATGTAGCACTCAGAAAATAAAAGTGGTACTAGAGCATATGTATTTTTTTTTCCAGGGCAATTACAATTATTCTAAAACAGATCAAAAGAAAAGCAAATAAAGGAAGATAGGAATTGCCATAACAAACTGATCCAGGATCCGGTATTAAAGAAAAATGCTTGACATGGAAAGCAGAAAGTTCTGCAGTAGGAAAGTGTGAGGTGGTCTTTCCACTCTCATCATTCCTGGTTCTTTTTTTAAAATTAAATAACTTGTTTGGACGTCATCATGCCATTTATGTGTTCCTTGCTAATGACCATTACTCTGCATGTGGATCCTGAATGTTCTTCACTTCTACCCGCAGTTCCCACTTCCAGTTAAGCGTCCATATTCAGCAAGAAATTAGAAGTGCTTTTATAGCTGTTAGTACTCACTAAGAGTCATCTTGGAAATTTGTTACACCTGGGTTGCCAACACTGTGAAACACATGTCTCTGACAGCTTCTTAATTTAGGCATGTTGTCAAGAAAAGCATGTCCCAACAGATCTTTCCCTCTCCATGGTTACTGCCTGCCCACATTAATGATATGAATCAGCACTCCTGTTAACATGTCCCCCCATTAGTGCTGCTTCTCATAAAAATGTTTGGGTTGTTCTTTTTCTGCATTTTTCTTTTTTTTTTCCCCTTTAGGTAACACTGAATCCTTACAGCATATTTTTGCACAGAAAACTGCAGACAGTATCTGCTCCTTTCTGAGCTACCTAAATCTTATCTTGTATTTCTCCAGGGATTCCTAGCTGAGATCTTCAGTCTTGGATTTTTATTCCATTAACTGAATTGAAACAGGCATGTAAATTTAATGGATAGCTCTGGAAGTCTTATTCCTATTCTGTACCCACTCTGCCAAACTACTGCAGCATCTGGCCCTGAGCACTTTGTAACGCAGCAGCAACAGCTGTGTGTCATATATAGCTATACAGAAATCTCACCTGTGAACACAGACTCTTGTAGGATCAAGAAGTAACTGCACAGTGTGAAGGATGCAGTCAGGGATTAGCCTACCAGAGCAGTGCCTGTCCACTGATCCCATCAGTAATAGGTATTCATGTGTATATAAAATACTTTCTCGTACTTACATTTTTGTTCTGCTTCCTCTTTGATTGTCACAAAAACAAGCCACATAACAGTGTGGGTTTTTTTTTTTTTTAATGCTTGCTTGTTCCCCAGTTACTGAAGATAACTTTACAGTCTTTCAATGCTTTGGGTTTTTTTTTTTTTATCTTAACACTTACCCCTAGTTCAAAGTATTATATTCCTCACCTTCAAAATAGCTTTTATGTCTTATTTCCCAGTGACTTGCCCAGAATCACACTGAAGACAAGGGCAGAGGAAGGAGCTAAGTCCTCCACCAGTGTTCCCTGGGGAGCAGATGACTCTGCAGGTCAGTCCTTGCTCATAGCTGGGGTTACTGTGCCTGGCAATAACAGCTCATATACACAAGAACCCCATTAGATTAAAGGCTCACGTTACCTGGAAAGGTCTTAACGTCAGATTAGGTTCCCAAATTCCTGTCTCCTGGAAGCTAATGAATGTGACTCTATATCCTTAACTATTACTTAGCTGTGTAGACTTCAGGACTAAAATATAGGCATACTGTTTGCCAAGCATTCATTTAAAGGGTTCTACTAAGTAAAATTGAATTATTATAGATTAGTGAGCGTGTGGATTAATCTTGGAGATCTCTGATACTTTAATGCATATCCATGTGTTCCTACTTCTACTTTCATTCTTAATAGATGTACTTGCATATGAGATGGGAAAAGGAACTGCTTTACTACAACTTAACCTTTTTTGTTGAATTCAGAGAATGTTTTTTCAGACTCTTCCCTCTCTTGAAACTGCACCAAAAAGGAAAAGCATAGGAGCAAACCTGTTTTAGATACAGCCTTCTGCATATGTCGTTGAGACAACTGATCTAATAAACAGTGTGATCTGGCACCATTTAAGTCAGTACAATTTTCTCAGCACTGACAGCACTTCCGTATTGCTCCAAATAAACTGGCTTAGGTATCAGGCTCTATAGCAGCTCTGTCTGTGCAGCCTGCTCAGGCAAAATCTGTCCTGCCTCTCAGCCAGGCTAATTAATTCTGATGAGACTGCTGGAATAGCATTGCTACGCTGCATCCGATTCCTGAGCTCCGCGTGCAGCGGCTCGGCATTGGCTGGGGAGCCCCTGTGCTGCGCTGCAGGACTGTCAGATACTGCATCTCACATTTCACATACAATGTACTCAGACTTCTAATAGAATTCAAGATTTTGGCTTTTTTTTTCTCAAGTTGGATGGGAAATAAAAAGCAACTGCAAATCAGTAAGTGACTCATTGCTTCCTCTTTTCTCTGAAAGAGTTAACATCAGGTACATCCAGGAGGCCATGAAGGGTTTGGCACTAACACTGTGTTCTCCTCATCCATGGCAACAAAGATTAAATTAATATTTATTTATGTAACAAATTTGCTTTAGTAGCACATTCCTGATATTTTTTAAATTTGGGGGCAAATGTTAGTGAAGTTTAGTGCTCATAAAAATGAGAGATTAATCCTGGCCAGAACAAGGCCTGGTGCAAGTGGACCCTGTGTAAACTCCCACACATTTCTGTCAATGTGCCTCAGTCAGGAGCAGCAGTGAAACGTGGCTACTGTCCCAGTGCTCAACCTCTCCCGAGGGGAGAAAGCCAAATCTGCTGAAAAGCTCACTGGTTCGCTTGATTGCAAATAGGTTTCAAGCCCACCAGAACAGCACATTTAATTCCACTTGCCTGGTTTTGACACTGTAACAGGTACTTGTGTGTCCTCCAACTATGCTCATGTAATTGGCTATATCCAAAAATAAATCACGAGGCACCAGAAGTTGTATCTGTGATGGTGGGGTTAGGGATTTTTTAATTACATGTGAATTTTTAGTCTACTGGTCTCAATCCTGATGTAACAGAAGCCACTTCTAAGAGCAAATTCTGGTTGCCTCTTGCTTTGATCTTTTACAGGCACAAAAAATAATCCCAAGGAACAACTAATGCAGAAGAAGAGAGCACTGAAAAAGAGACGGGTGTATGACTCTAAAAAGCAGTATAAGCAGGTCAACGGGAATTTCCCACTGGCTGTTCAAATTGCATGCCTCTTTGCCAGGTAACCAGGGCTAACCACACTGAGTTTCTCCCACTGTGTACTGCTGGCAAGGAATCTTATCACTGAACCAAATTAGCAGGAAAACATATTCTTGGATTGCCATTGGCTAAGGACCAATTTAACCGTGGGCCCCAGGTAAAACTTGAAACCGATTATTATTTTTACGTGTTTTTCTTTCCTTAATGATGCAGAACATGAATGTTAAGAGAGTCCACTACAAGTGTACCCAGATCTGTTCTCCACTTACAGGAGAGCAGAATCCAAGAACTGAATTGTTTCAAGACAAGTAGTGTGCCAAATGCACATTTTTATGTAGATGACCTGTTTTCCCCTTAGTTTTGGGGAGAAGAAAGAACTTATTAAAAAAGGGAAACTTTCTACATAGAGGCAGTATTTGTGAGTATCAGTTTCTCTGGTACTGGGGAAAAAAAATATGTTGAATATAATCTATTCATACTTGCTTCTCTTATTCAAATCCCAGTACTGCACAGCAAAATTGTTGGAAATGATCCCAATAATTTCAGTTGATACAGGACAGAGTCCTGGCTCAAAAGAATGCTGTGACCATATTGACATCACTGGACACTTCTAAGCAATATTGCAAAAGCAGTTTGTCCATGGAACTGCTTTCCCCATGCTCACAATGTGCTTTATGGAGCAAAAACCCACACTGGGAAAATGCTGTAACTCAGGGAATTGCTTACGCATTATCCTATTGGGTCAAAAATTTTGTTTTTCAAGAGAATGTGAAATGCATTGGGTTTTAAAAGCTCTCCATTATATAACAGTTGCCAAAGGGCAGCCTATTCATTAGCTAAGATATAAAGTAAAAAGGCTGCTCCAGGGCCTTGAGGCAGCACAGTTTCTTGAGCTGTGCTTCATAACAGCTGCCCTCCAAAGTCTGGTTAACATCATCGAAAATGCTCTTTAACAGAGGACTAGGATGACACACTTAATGTCACAGCATCCCCTCTTTGGACAGAAAGAAACATCTTCTGTTTCCAGAGCTCTCCTTTCCAGTGCTGAACTCTGACATACTGGGTTTGTCCTTTACCTCAAAGTATTCACAGCAGGAAAATTTGCTCTTTTCTTCTTTAATATAACCTTCTGCTCTCCTTAGTCCTCGATAAACAATGGATGCTCAGATATTTATTGTAGCATGTACTGCTGGCCCTGTACAGTTCAGTCCTCTATGAAGAGGCTGCTTTGATCTTTTGAGGATCAGGGGCAGCCTTACAGAGTATTTATGCTTCGGTTGTACAGGACAGCAAGTAGGGAGCCAGTTCGAGGGAGCAAAGGGGAGAGAATGTGTTCCCTCCTATCAGATGATTTTATTAATTTGCCCTAGAAATAATTCATGCACGCTGCAGTTTTTCCCTTAAATGCTGCTATAAAATGATAAAATTCGCTAAAAAAAAGAGAACTCTTAATCTCTAAATCTGTTGTGTCATTTTCCAATCTCAAAGTCCAGCAGAATAGCTGGACACCTGCATTTATTTCTTGCATACAGCCTGATACCCTGCCACAGAGACATACCCTGTTCTCATTCCTGGGCTGAGTTATCCAGACTACCTTCTAACTGCCTTTCACATGTGATCTCAGCTTGTGAACCACTTCAGAGGAGACATCAGCACACAGTTGTAGCTGTTCAGAGCAGTTACCATCATATGGGCACTTGGTTGTGTTTGTGATGTCTCTCAGCCAAGAGTGTCAGGTTGCAGGGGAAAGTACTGGCTGGGATGTCTACTGTAGATCAAGGTCTTGCCAAGGAAACCTGAATAAACCCTATAAAAATATTCTCTCCTTCCTATTTATCTTATATTTCTGAAGTTTTAACTACTTAATTTATCAAACTTGATTTATTTAAGTATTTACCTTGGATGCTGTTATACTTGATGGTTTTGAGCAAAGAAATAACTGATTCATAATGACAGTTGGATGCAAAAACTTGCAGCACCAGGAATTAAACTAAACAAACTCCTGATTTATTTATATTTTTAGCTACTAGCAAAAGCTGAAATAGAGTGCTAGATGAATTTTTTTTTTAAATGCAATGCAGAAAAGAACTAAAGAAAAACAAAAAATCCACAAACATACAGAAGACCATACCCACCTGCTCCATCCAAATGCTCTGGAGGAGAAAAGGGAGAAGAGATTGAGCTGGCTGCTAATGGCATTCATCTGATGCCTCCAGAGCATTTTTTTGTGAGTGGGGCCACCTCAGTTCAAGCTGCCTTTCTCCTTCTCCCACAGTGCCTCCTGCCAGGAGCATCCTGCCATGCAGCTGGCACCACTGCTGGCCTCAGGACAGCTCTGCTTCGGTTTGAGGAAGCTGCTCACTAGGAGGAGGTGCCTACAGGAAGGCTGTGGAATGTATGCACAAAAGATGATGTTTACAAGTACAAACAACCTTGTAAATGGGTCCTGATGTCCTCAAAACCATCTACATTCATGGTGCTCAGCTGCTGACAAGCAGCTTGATTTTCAGAGCTATTGCCATGACAGCAGAACAGACTTTTCCCATATGAACAGGGCTGAGACCACGATTTCACACATGTTGTCATTTCATAGCTCTGGCTCTCAACTCTCTGCTATTAGACTAGAACAGCAGCCTAGGCTTCAAGGCCTTTAAAACTCAAAACAGATTAAGACCAAAATTTACTGTAGCCCAAACTCAAGCACCTGCTTGTAGTGTAGCCTGTCATGAGTTGTGATTTTGTCTGGGTACATGCATCTGTTGGGACAAGGAACCTTTTCCTCCCTCTCTGGGCATAATGAGGAAAAAGAGAGAAGTAATTCATATCCCAACTCCCCCATTTGCTAAAACCAAAAAAGGGGGAAACAGCTGTCTCGGAAAACAACAGCATTTGTTGCTATATAAAACACATTATATAGCAACAAATAATTGTGCTTCAACAACAGACCAGAAAATGAGATGAGGTGCTGTTTAAAGCATTTCTATGCAGCAATGTACAGTTCATGACTTTAGAATTTTGAATTAGGAATTCAAAATTAGCAAGCCTGAAGCTGTAGCTCTCACAAAACCCCATCAGAAAGCTGTTCCTGCATGATGGAAATGTAGAGAACAAGATATCTACTTTGTGGCTATATCCAGAATAAAACCTCAGCTGACCATATGATAGAGAGGCAGAAGACACAGATGTAGCGCTGAATGAAAATGGGCCTTAAATGAAAATATCCATGAGCATCATATCTGTAAACCAATAAATTCACCTCTACCTGCACAGGTAATCCCAAGCTAATATTTTTTCTCAATAAAGTTTGGAGGTTTAGTCCAAATATTCAGTTGGTACCTGTGGCACTGATTTTACAGTAGTTTTTCTGTCATCTACACATACAAGAGCTAAAATATCAGCACTCTTCAGAAACAGTAAAGCAGGGCCCATGGAATCGTGCGCTGTGCCACAACGGAGGCTGGTCACTGTCACAGTCCTGCTCTGCCCACCCTGCTCGAGCACAGTGAGCCTGTGTCCATGTGGGGCTGTCCCTCTCCTGCTTTGCCCTCGAGCTGGGCTCTGCTTCCCTGGCAGGGCAGACAGCTCTTGCTGCTCCCTGGCACCCAGGATGGGGGGAAGGGGCAGGGAGCATGGGGACAGGGCTGGGCTGGGAGATGGAACAGAAGGCTGTTGTGGAAAACAGATAGCTCTTCAAGTCAGTGAAATGCTAGAGCTTCCAAATCAGAACAAAACCTAGCCAGCTGATAAAATTATTCAGATAGGAAGAGATCAGAATTCAGTAACTGAGCAAAAGCTACAGAAGAAAGAGTCAGAGTCTTCAACAAATTGGACTGTGGAGAGAAGAGCTGTCTTTGAGGGAGCTGTGAGCCTTGTCTGCCCTGCTCTGCCACAGAAAGAGTCTTTCCTCTGTGTGTGGAGCACAGCAAGGTGCTACTTGATAGTGGAAACACCTTGCTGTCTTTGAAACAAGACATAACTCTTTATGGAATAATTTACTAATGCCATTTAAGAAATTGAATTCCTGTTCTGTGAGAATTTTATTTATGCTAAATCAATATATGAAGTCAGAATTTAATTTTATTGCTGAATAGAAATTATATTAAGAAAGCAGTCTAGAAAAAGGAAATAAGATACTGAACTGTTTTAGTCTTGAAGTGGTTTCAGTGACATAATGATATATTAAAAGTAATATATTTAAGTATTTGTGAAAATACCAGGAGTAAAAGGAACTATAGTGCTAAACACAGAACAAGATATTGTTATTCTCAAAATTACATATTAACATTACAAAAATAGGATTAAAATTATTCATTATTCTTCAAGGAAAAATATTCAAAATTGACATTTTTTACTAAATGTCTGCATTTGGCAAGAACACAGTCTTCCAGAGGTAACTTTCTGTTGTCATTTTTTTACCATTTTTCTCTGCAGTTGAAGAACATGCACAGATTTCTATTGCAACATCAGGAGAGCCGACAAATATATATTTGGTAGCCTCTGATTTAGTGCTGATTTAGTCTGTGACAACAGGACTGCTCTGTAGCCATGAAGTCTCCTGCACCTCACCTGTAATCTATGTTTTGCAAATTCATCTCTGAAAACCACTCTTACAAAGACCACCAGCTGCACTGCCCCACAAAAAAAGTTACTACAGGATCACCGTATCATCCCTGTTACTCCAATTTTCCTTCCTTTAAGCCAAGCAGCTGCCAAGTCAGCAGCTCATGAATGTCTGGCTGGAGATGGAATCTCACACTTGAGGCAATGAGCGATACATGCACACACACACACACACACACACAGCCTCTGCGTCTGAACTGGAGCTCGGTCTTGGGGAGACACAAGCTCTGCAGTGCTGCATAAACAAATGTCATCTTCATTACCTCAAATGGCTCCATGTTACTGAAATGGAGCAAGCTGGATGCACTGCAGGAGGCTTGGAAGCGAGCAAAAGGCGTTTGAAGAGTTTCAGCACAGCCTGCCGGGAAGCTCTGAAAATACACAAGGGTCTCCCCAAGGGCTCCGTGGAGCACTGACATGTGCAAGCTCTGACTCCCAGCTGACTGCCAGGCAAGGTCAGGCTATCGGGAGGGTTCATCTCCAAAAGGAAAAATTTGAATCTGAGTGCTGAAACTGATCCAAAATAAACTTCCTTTTATTTTTCCCTCTGTGTGTCAGACAGTCACACTTATGGCTATATTAGTACTGCCTGCTGTGGCACTACAGATGTGGGATTGAAGAGACACCCAGCTATAAACAGATCTATGCCTAGTCCTTTGAAAAAGATTTATTACCTTAATTTTACGAAGTTTAGTAACATTATGCATTGCTGATGCTGGCAATTCTGAGTCTGAGGACATAATTATTTAAAGCTAAAACTATTTAAAGCTAAAACTATTTAAAGCTATATTTTACTATAATCTGTAGTAAGTATCCTTCCTAAATAATTTTTTATCACTACAAAGAAGATCTTTGAGCATTAACTTGTACAGTACTTTTGAAATCATGTTCCTTCCTTTTGCATTGAAAAGACAGATTGACTTAGGCTTTTGTTTAAAATATTCTCTATTGCCGTACCTTTTAAATAATTGGATTATATTTATCCGATGACTTGGGGTTTCCCTGAAGCAGAGCTGATGTACACAGAAATGTTCTGTATTCTGTAACTGAAACTCCCTTTTCTTCTGTTGTAGTTCTCCCTAGTCCAAAAGCAGCACATTGGTCCTTGGCAAACAGTTGCTTTACGTATGGAAAAATAGCTGTGGTACAGCTGTGTAGAGACCTCAGGGAATTTCTGATTTTCTTTTTTAGAGGCAATCTGTAGAATGTACCATGTCAAAAAAACCCTGAACCTTTACAAAAGCAAGATTCAGATTCCATGTCAAAGAGATAAGCATTGGTGCTGGAGAGTTCTTCTGAGGAATGTTAAAAAAAAGATACAACTTCTTGCTTAATGAAACACCTGTCTGGAGCCACCACTCACTTTACTTTCTTTGCTATCTCACACAAACAAACAGCTCATGATGATATGATTTTTCTTTCCTCTGTAACTCTTAGCTTCAACACTTTCTGTGGCTCAGACCCACTACCCCGCACGGTTTGTGCCACTCAACCAGATTATTCCACCCAGTTTTCCTGGCTTGCACAAAGCCCAGAACGCTCTGCACGCCTCACTCCCCCAGCAGCCCTCCTGCACAGGAGGTGGCCTCGGGGTGACAGGGAGCACAGGGCTGGGGCAGGTGGTGGAGCACAGGGCTGGGACAGGCGGAGACCCTCCAGGCCTGTCCCAACCCTCGGCTCCTGCATGTGGCCACCAGCTGTGCCCAGCCCATCCGCTGGGGGCAAGGGGCAGATGTCCTTCCTTTCCCAGAGGGAGTGAGCTCCGTGCTGCTGGAGCATGTGCTGCGGCAGCACCAGCCGGCTCCAAGGGGAGAGAGCAAGTTCGTGGCCACTGCACAAGTGTGGGGGAAAGGAGCAGGCACAAACATTCCCCCAGGAGCACAAATCCAGCACTGGGAGCTGGGCTGTGGGAGAGCAGCAGGGCTTCTGCCATCTCCCAGAACCCTGACTGCCAGGGCTCTGTGTGCTGGCCCTGTTTTGTGTTGCATCATAATGTACAGCTTCTGAAAAGGCTTTAATATAACTGCCTTGTTCATTACAGAGCATGAGAAATGGGAAAAAACTAAACAAAAGCACACACTCACAGTCCACTCCTCACTGCAGTTACCTGACTGAGCGGAATCTTGTGTAGATTCTGGGGTCCTTCCTCTCCCCCATCTTCCCACACCAGATTCCACTAACAAAGAACTGCAATTTTTACATACCCACCTTTATGTCAGCATCTACCCATAAAATCGTGGGAGAAATTTAGTCCCTCTGGTCATGTAAGCACTTGATTACATTTATTTGTTGCTCAATGTCCTCTCTCAGCTCATCTGTTGCTTAGTTGTTTTTTTCCTGGACTTCACATTCTAAACCATTCTCCAAGAGTGGTTTGCTCAGCTTGAGGCAGTGGTTGGCATGTTTTCTGTGGTTTGGCTGTACTTCATGAGATAAACATTTTTCATCTTACTTTGAGACTCTTTCTCAACTTTCAGGCTATGCAAAGCCAGGGTGCCACACTATTGTTCTTGCCCTGACACAGCCAAAGCAGCTCCTATCAAAGCTTTCTAGCTTGGGCTTCGTGTCTCACCTGTAAAATGTTTCACCGTGTTCCTGGGGAATGTGAGATTAATCCTACAAGTGAATAAGCCAAGTAACTGGAGCATCCAGCATAAAGACCACCTTCCACTGCTCTGTGTCAGCCACCTCATGGATGTTCAGGAAACAAAGGACAATAGACAAGGCAAAAAAGCATCCCTGGCACACACATGGAGAGTTCCTGGAAGCAAGCAGAACTTCAAAACTGTGTTACAACAGGCTCTTACAATCACTGAACTGGGATTTAATGAGCTTTAATTCAACAATCTGTTCTTTAATTTGAAAATAATTAAAAGCCAAGAGCTCAGTTTACCTCCTTGTGACTGTAAGGAACTTTACTACAAAAGTGGTTCACACTAGGGCACATGAGGGCAGTTTCAGTGTAAATCTCCATTTCTCTAATAATGAAGACATGCATGAAGGAAAATTTAACAGAGTTAAGGACTTCTCTTTCAAAGTACATGCACAAATCAAGAGTTACCTTGGCATTATTCTCCTTTAAAATATACCAGCAAAAGAACATTGAAATCTTGCTAGAATATAGTTAAATCAAAATCACACAAGGTTTTTACAGCCTAGGTGCTGCAGGAGCCTAAAAAACATAGGAATTTTTTTCAAGGAATTGAAGTATATTATTGCCCTCAGATTTAAAAGCAGAAAAGTTTGCTGTAATTTTTGATTTGGGAAACACTTTCAGTTATTTTTAAAAGTGTGACTAGTCTCTGTCTCCACAGCCTTACATTAGACAGTAGTACTCACCTCTTAGTTTTTCTATGTGAAAGAGAGGCTTTACAGTTAGCAAATCTTAAACAAAGGAAAATAAATTAATTATTCTCTGACATGCAATGAACACCAGTAAACTAATCTGCATCCAAGGGTCTTTATACTTTTGATCTTCAAGGTATGCTAAATTTGCAATTTTGTTTTTAGTTCCTCTAAAACTAGTCAACAGATTTTGGGTCTACAGAATCTTTTAGATTATCTTCCCATGGAGTCCCTAGAGCTTTCCCTCCACACATGACCCCTTCAGCTTTGTTAGTTTATCACCTGACACAACTCCTTGATGAAAAGGGAGTTCAGCTGGCAGCCAAGGGGAATTCCGCTGCTCTGTGTCTGCTCGCTGCCACTTTCTGAAGCAAGACTGCCAGCAAGCACTTGTCTGAGCTGATAATTGTGAATAATATATTTGATCTAGGCTAACAGTGCAATTCAATCAGGGTTTTAACCAAGTGTGACTGTACATGTTGTTTAGACAGCTCCCTAAGTGATTTCAATTATGTTTTGTAATGAGAAATTAGGAATAAGCAGTGATAAACTTGGAGCACTGAATCTGTTGCATGCCTGTTCCTTTGATGGCTTCAAGCAAAACAAAATGAAGCCTCTTTCCTCTGTTCTGAGAGAGCAATGACACTTACCTAAACACACAGTTTTAGAAGAATTATGTGTTTTCCTACTGACATTTGTAAATTCTATCCATGTATGGGACAGCACAAGATTTTATACATTTAAAGTAAATTATCAGTTTGCATAGTACTAGAGAACAAAATAATTTTCATCTTGTCAACTATTAATTACCTTTTTATTGGTTCTGAAAACAGTAGGCCAAAATCCAGCAAGAAATAGTAAAAATATCAAAATTATAACATACAAAACATTATTATCAAAAAAAAATATCCTGTACCAATTAAAATCTACATGTAAAATTATCAAAGTATTTTCCAATTCTGAAAAAAAGGTTGGAGGCATTAATGGAAGTAGTCCTTTAAATAAAAGTAAGCATAAGAAATAGATATGCAAGCACTCAGTATTTTAAGCTCTAAGAGTAAACAGGATGTGTTTTCCACCAGAACTTCTGCAATGGTCAAATGCCAATCTCCGAAATCCTACTGGAGTATCAGATTAATATATGTGGAGCAATAAGGACACCTTGAGGACAGTTAGAAAAATGCAAAAATTTCTATTCTGCATTGATATGGGAGGATTTACACATCCTTTGTAAGTCTGAATTCCTTGGAATTGCCACATGATGTAAATTATAAGCTCTTAAAACTGTTTGGCAAACTCCCACAAGTCCCAAGAGTATTATTAATGCTCTTATTAGTCCTGAAATACTCAAATATGTGCTTACCTATACATTCACTTAATTGCTAGTAGTTTTGAACACAGACCTTAATCTTGTTTTGAGTTGCTTTTTTCCTTGTTACAGAAATAAAAAATCTTGCTCTGCACTCCTCAGCATAGTATTACCCTGTACATGTTCTTAAAAGTAAAAATATGAAAATAGTGAAGGTTCCTGAAAAAGTATTAAATGCAAATCTACACAAAAATCAAAATTCCACAGTTCTTTGTCACTCTTTACAAGTTTCAAGTATTCCTTTAAATTTGTACCTTTCAAAACACAAAATAACTAAAATTAAAAAAAAAAAAAGTGGAAAGGGGAAGAGATCTTGTACCTCCCATTTTGCTTAAGATTTTTTGCATGTGAAAAAGCACTTTCTTTTGGTCTAGCTCTAAGTTAGAACTGCAGTTGTGGGGCCATTTGTAAAGCCTTCTGTTTCTTTAGTGCTATCTGCAGCCTTTGAACCATCACATATTTCAGGTGCCTCAGTTTCTTCTGGCTGTGGTGGGGCAAGATCAGTTGTGATCAAATCAGTTTCCTGATCTGATTTTCCTACTTCACTGCAAAATTCAACTTTATCTTCCTGCTGGCTGTTCTTCTTTATTTGTCCATTCTGTGCAGGGTAGGTACTGGCAATGGTGTCATACAGAAATTGGTATTGTTCCTTAAAAATAAAGAGTAGAAGTTAGTGTTAATGGAAGGCTCAGAGTCCAAGAATTAATCCATTCTTTCTTTTTTCTCTTACATTTTAGAAATGTAGCATGTAGTTGGACAAGCAAGACTGCATATGAAGCACTTTCACAGTTTTTGGCATTGAGTATTGCTCCTATGGTTTATTCTGACTTCATGTGTACATAACATCTCTGAAACTGCATTAGATATTCTAAGTTGTGACTCAGTGCCCTTTTGGTTCATAAAGTACCAAAAATATGGCTTTTAGAGTACCTAAGTTGTAAACAACATGTATTGTACTGAGTCTGGAAGGTCATATAATAACCTGCCCATATCAATGACACCCAGGTCTGGTTTGTGGTAACTGCACAGTGTGTGTCACTGTTCCTCTGGAGTGACTAAACAAAATAGTCAGTGGCTGCCAGCCTGCAAATGGACTTCATCTCCCAGCTGCAGAAGGGACACTGCATGTACCTCATGGACCAACTGCAAGAACAGCAATTTATGCAGTTTGTAATTTGACACAACACACCCTTTGCCAAAGGCAGTACAGAATTGCAGCTCTGGATATCTCAGACTCCTTCATTCCTATCAGCAAGCACCACTGCCCAAATGGTGGTGAGTGTGAATGTTCTGATTACAGTCAGTGCTCCCTATACAGAAATTATGCCCAAGGTTATGGGGATATTAGTGATCATGGTAAGTAATCTCTTTTTTTTTTTCCTGTTAATTCACAATATTTACTTACAAAGGAGGAGACCATTCCCAGCCTGGTGCGACGAAGTGATTTTACTACTTGGAAAACATCTATTACTTCTTCTATTTCTGCACTTTCCAAAAGGGTCATTAAAGCACAAAATACACCAGTCTGCTGTGATCCATCACTAGAGGATGATGCAAAATATACATGTAAATTTACAAAGTAAAATCAGAAGTCTTCTGACTAAGTATTAGGTATATTTTTAAAACTTTATATTGAATTATATTTGCAAAGCATTTTTTACTGGACTGAAATTGTCACAATTAAGTATATGTGTAGGATTCACACAGGACATAGTTTATCTAGAGACTACCTGGACCTGAAGTACTACTTAAGGGGAAGAAACAAATTCAAAAGTTGAGCCTTACGGAGTCAACTATTAGTAAGATTATCTTCTCGTTTAGATGGTATGCAAGGCCATTCCTGGAAATGGTCCTAGAAAAGTGCACTTTTATCCTGGAGTGAGAGATGATCCTAAAAACTCTACTGGATATTCACTAGTGCATCCTGCAAGTACACTCTGACCTAGCATTTCCCCACAAAATAGGTGCACAAGCCAAGGGGAGCTGCTCATAGCACCTGTTCTGTGCCCACACTTGCCCAAGAGAAGTGTGCTTTCTTTTCATCACTACAAACCAAAAGGCCAAGCTTGAGCAATTCAAGGAATCTTCTTGGGAGGGCTGAGTTTCCAGACACATGGAAAGGCTTGTGAGAAAAGGTAGGAATCCCAAAATTATGGTTGCTGTGTATAGCCAGAACTTAGAGCTAGGTGAATGTGTGTGCTGAATTCAGACCCACCAGCAGTGGACAAGCAGTGGGACACTGCGGGTTCTCCTGTTGTCCTCAGTGACTGGCCTGGCTGGAAGTTTTTGTTTAATGTTGAGGATCATACTGACTAAATCTTTGGGGGTTTCTGGAACATCACAGCCACTCCACTGATGGTACTGATACTGATACACCTTCTGAGTTTCTTTTGTCTGGAAAACAGCAGTAGAAATGTGGTTATTGTTCAGGATAAAATACAGATTCACACAGTAACTCTAGTGCTGCTGATTAACAAAGGAAGAATTATATTCCTGAGGAATTGCAGGGTGATAGTTCTACCTCATGAATATGAGGTAGGTAGACATCCAAGCTTTGTTGAAGGTACAAAAGACAGCTGATCTCCTGAAACTCCCCTACCAAAATCTCAGCAACTCCCTAAATAGAAAACCTGAGGTAATTTATAGCATTTCTCATTATTGACTGTTGGTCTAGAAGAGAAAAATATTTCCATTTCTTAGAGCAGGATGTAACTGCACTGGGAACAGTTTTTTCTCCTTCTTGAGGCTAAGTTTATAAATTTGATTTTAAATTTAAAAACTCCTTGAAAACCGTGTTTTGGAATTTGCACAGAAACATTTACCTTCAGATGTGTAACATGAAATGCACGTATGGTATAGCTAGGACCAGAGCTGACATCTGCCATTTGAACTTCTATGCCATCATACATTTGCTTTCCTTCTCCCCAGTACTGTGCACAGAGTTCCTAAAATGGATAAAAATACAAGTCAGTGATTACCACTCAAATCTCCTTTTGCTTTGCCTTCCACGTGCACTTAGAGACTGTATTGGCTTTAAAGTAGGAGGAGTTCCATTGTATTTTAAAACATAGCATCATACACTTCTCCCTCAAAAATTCATTCAGAAGTAAATTAAGTAGGTAAATAATAGGGCAAAAGATATTGGAAATGCAAATTTGTCACCCTATGGAAAACATTTGAGCAAGGCGGGGGGAGAGAGTGCAGTGCAGTGTTTTGTTTGCATGTAGAGGATATTCAGTGTACCAGTGTACAGACAATGCCCCCACCTGATCTGCCTCCTTCAGCTCTGTCAGCATAACAACAACTTTGACTTTTCTTTGGAACACCATTTGCCAGAAGTCAGAGATAGTTTCCTGCAGTGGTCCCTGTGTTGCAATCATGGCTTTTGGACCCCAGTAACCCTATAAAATAAATATTATTTTTTTTCTTCAATTCATTTGAAATGTCTTTGTCAAACAATAGACCTCATCAATTAAGGAATCCCCTGTGAAATAAATTAATGAACCTATTTGTTTATAGGGAAAACATGCCTATCACAGTAGGCATTGGTCTTACAGGAATTCTACTACACAAATGACACTAAGCTCAGTCCTCCTAAGAAGAATATCACTTCAGACTGACAACAAGATATATTGATGTTGCAGTGGCTGAGATCTCACCCTGCCATTTTTTGAAAAGTGTATTTTTAAGAGGTAAAACATTCCGTTTTACACAGCCATTTAATTTTACCACTAAGAAATTGTGTTTGTACCACACAAAGTTGGTGCACCAGCCAGTTCACACTGAGATTCCTAAAAAATAAAGATACATTTACCCTGAATAGGTATCCTAACTGTGCAGCATTTCAAAGGATTCAGATAAATGGAACTTAGCTAGTAATTCCATTAAAATCAGTTACTTCATTTATGACCAATAACTGTTCTTCTTCAGATATATAATGGTATCAAAAAATTTTTGGCTCAAATTTTCACTGGTAGGGTTTGATCCATGTGAATAACTATAGTCACATTTCACTAACAGGGACAATATTAATCTGGTTCCACCTGTAGACAGATGCCCACCAATGGAAATATATGTTGTCATGAGGCCAGCTGAAGGCTAATGGTTTTAAACATAGATAGATTTGCCAATCAGCCATCAGTTCCGTCTCCCTTATTCTTTTCTATTGGGATGCCAACAAGAGAATAAGAGTTTTAGCTGACAGCTTGTGAAATGTCTATAGTGGATCCTCTAAAGACATACAGTTATGAAGGAAGCATTGATGTATTTGCTGGATTCCTCACAGTCGCTGTCTTCATCCGAGGACTCATCTGAATCATGCTCACCCTCCTTACTGAAATCCTCTTCGTGCCTGATGGGCACTCGGTTAAAGTCATCTGTGTGAGACAAAGTGTCACTGTCACAGCACATGGCCCCTGGGTATGGCATTTGTGGAGGCAAGGGAATAGAAAAGGCCAGTCCTTTCACAATAGACTGCAGAACCAAGGCCACCTTGTTTGAAATAAATACTCCAAATAATTCACATTGGTAAAAACTCGTCTCTTCTTTTTTAATCACTATAAGAAGCTTAGAATTTTACAGTGTTTGGAAAACTAATCAAATACTACTCTATAAGGTGATTTGCTCATTTTTTCAACATTTTTCTAATAGAAGAAAACAGATAAAATAAGGCAAGGTGGGATAAAATAAGGCAATGGAAAATACTTACAAGGAATTATGTTGGCATTCCTATTTTTGCTTTTATTTTCATCCCGATTCCCAGTGTTCTGTGTCCGCCACCCCTTATAGGAAGGCAATCGCTGAAGAAAGAGGATATTTGATATTATGCTTGATTAAAATGGTTCTTGAGATCATTGTCTCCTCAGGTCTCTCACACCCAGTCTTCATCTTGCAGTGCCTCTCTCCTTACTTTAGTTCTTTAAACTTTGGTAACATCTGAACTACCATTTAAAAATGCCTGCTACACCATGTACAATGACACAGGAAATCATGAACACAGACACAAATAATCATTCTGTGAGCTCCATCTTTCTTAAAAATATTAACATCAAAGCAGAAATATAACTTCATTAGCATACAGCTTTTTTTTTGTGAGGTAAAGAAACTTTCTGTGCCAGAGAAATAAAATAGCACCTAAATGATCTGTGAGAGAGATACCTGTGGTATCTCTCTAGCTCATGACTTGTGCAAGGCAATTTTTAACACAAGTGGGAAGGAAGGGCAACTGGAATGCAAAGCTTAATTACCTGGAACTCTGCCTCCAGCAGAGAAGGCTCACTTGGGTGGTCTTTTCTTTTCAGATTTTTAAGGGAGGAATGCAGTTCTGAGAGACTGATCTCCGTTTCTCCATACTGATTGTATTCCACCAGTGCTTGATGAATAAGGATGTACTGTGACTGGTGTTGCCCATTTGAACAGTTTAAACAAGAAGTTATTAAAGAGTAAAAAAAAAAATCTTTAAAAATAACTTTTTAAAATCATTATTAAAAATGATTACTCCTGCGATAATAAATTTAGTGTTATTGACATTAAGCATTAACATCAAAATCAAATTCAAGTGTTAAAACTTTAAAATACTGAAATAAGTTAAAAACATGCAAAGTATCAGTCCACAACTTCTGTTGTATTCAACTCATATGAAAATTGCACTTGGGCAGATGTATTTTAGAATTTTAAAAATCCAGTTTGACTCTGGAAGTTCAGTTTTGCATTTATGAATTGTATGCCAAAAAGCTGTTCTCCTTGACTTTCTCTTCTAAAGTCTGAACTTAAAAAGCGGAAGTTTCTAAAATTGAAAAATAACGTGGGAAGTTTTTTTCCCCTCTTAATACTTTTCAGAGCTGTATTTTCTATGAACACCTTTAACTGAACTGAGCAATGCACTTGTGAGAAATACTGCTGAAGCTCCAGAATGGAGAGTTGTGACAGGAGTTTCAGGGAGATACCTCTACTTGCACCATGAGGCATCGCTGCCGACGCAGTTTCACGATGTAGCCATAAACATCCACTCTGCCTTCTGTGTCCAGCCCCTCCAACATGGCATCGATTCCTATGTACGTCCCAGTGCGCCCAACGCCGGCGCTGCCGTGCACAGAGGGACTTGGTTATCGACAGGCAGTGGCATTAATTGGCAACACAAACAACAGTGAGTTTGCATTTTTAGTTTCCTCTAGCGAAAGCAAGGCCAACATGGACAAATATGGTGTTTACAGCCAGTGCAGCCCAACATTGATCTGGCTGTTTTTCAGAAATCTGCGTATCCTCAGGTCGTACCAACCTGAATTTCCTTCTTATCCTTCAGAAAACAGGTCTTGTGTATCTTTTGCTGCCTCATTTCAAAGTGTTAAAGTCACAAAATCTGGGATCAGATAAAGACTTTTGCCAGATCCCTTTTCTGAATAGCTTCATTTCAGTCATCTCATTTAACATGACCAAATTTTTTAAAGAATAATATATATTTACCTGCAATGAACCACGATCGGACCACTAAAAAAGTTGCTGAGGGCGTTAACTCTGCGTCGGAGTTTGAGAAGGAGATGTGGATCCTCAGGGACTCCATGGTCTGGCCAGCTTGTGAATTGGATATGAGTGACATCTCTTCCAGCTGTCCTTTCTCTTCCCTAGAAAAAGTGAAGTGTGGTTTTTAATATATATAAATCTATATATAAATTAGTATGTGTATACAGATGTATATATAAGTCTTAGTGGCTAGATTAAAGCCCAAAGCACCTGAGTCTTGAGTGGAGTCTTGAGTGTTGCTGTTAGACTAAAAGAGAGGACATAAATTTTGATAACCATGATTATAAAACCAAATGAGAAAAACCCCTCAATGACATTCTTTTACTGGCCAAGATTTATATGGCTGTACAGGCATTTTTCCACTAATTAACCTCAAAGTTCTTACTCATAGTTGAGTTATCCAGTTGTGCCAGAGCTATTCATACAGTTGTTTGCCATGGTTTCAATAATTATACATCACTATTCTACCAGAACTGCAGAAGTCTCCACTTTCTTGCCACAGACCACTCTTCAATTCCCCAACCAATATCTATTTTATCTTTATTGATATGATGTCAGCTGAACAAAGAGTAGATAGTTCTAAAAATATCAGCCCTCAACCTGCTGCAGTCACTCATTTCTAATGTCAGATTCCTTAAGGGACAGAACAATGTCTTTATAAATAGGTGATTTTTAACATCCTGTGATCTGCTCACTGACCACAGCTTTCTTTTAATCAGAACGCTTCCTGAGTAAATTTTAATGCAATATGAGACAACAGAATAGGAATTTCCAACTGTAATCACAAATCAAGATGGGCAGATTCTGCTGCTTTGCTGAAGATCTGCCAGCAGATTTACTCTTTGAGTCTGAATGCTTTTAGCTATGATTTAGTCTCCATTTATTATCATTGAAATATTTTTGCAAAGGGCCTGAGTTGAGCATCTAGCCTTTGATGGCAAATTTTGTTCTCAATTACATATAGAGCAACTCATGTGACTTCAGATGTGTGAAAGAGAGCAATTAACCAGCCTTAATGACTTTACAAATTTCTATATGGTGATTTTAAAACACAAATATTTATAAACACACTTGAGATTACCAGAATTTGTGATTGTCCCACTGTACAATTCCCAGAAGGGAAGATAATGGTTATCAATTAGTCACACTGATTTTAGTTGCTGAGATACACACAAAGCAGCAAATTTTTTGTGTTAGAGAGCAAACTAAATATATAAAGACATCACAATGTATGTATTAATGTTTTACCACTTAGCAGCATATTAATAGTATAATCGTAAATATAGGTTCCAGAAGATTAAGGAAAAATACATTTTGAAGTTAGGAAATATTTATCTAATTCATATTTCTTGCAAAAAATTACGCCTACATCTAAGTTTTCCATTAAGCTATATGATGCTCAGGCAAGACAGCAGAGCATCTTCCATTGAGAGCTGACTCTTCTTTCTTAAACTATGGACTCCAAATAGACACTCCAGTTCCAGTCAGTCTCACACTTTTGAATCAACTTACATTTGTGATGTGCAGTTTCTGAATTACATAGTCTGGACACGTTTTACTTTCATAGATCTTTACAATGATGTCCCCATACGTTGCAGTCCCATTCTCCATTGATGGCCAGTACTGGGCACATTTGTTCTGTGAAGAGATGAAGTTAAGGAAGCAGCCCAGCAGTGAAGTGGCAGAGAACTGAGAGCTAGAAAAAAGCCTAATTTAAAGTAGATGGCAACTCAGCATAGCTTTTCCAACTTTTCAATTCCAAATATCCAAGAACTCAGGTCTCTAACCTAAAATTTATGGCCAGGGAATTTACCTTCACATGCATAGTGGAGAAAAAAAAAACAACCTGTACACTAGTTGAAACAATGAAGAGTGACTGCTACTGTTGCCTGGTGGCTGGAGAAATGTTTGCAGCTACTTCCATGCCTTGTTTTTCAGTCTTCAATGAGGGCTGCTGCTCCTGCCTGACTAGAACATCAGCTTGGCTGTGCTGTAAATCTGCAGGGTGTCAACATCTTTAACTGCAGCTAAAACAGCAGCTCCCCTTCTTCCTGCTGTACCTAGAATAAGGAACCAGAAGCACCCAACCTCCCACTTAAAAAATGGCAACAGACATAAAATATAATATTCTAGGATCTACTGAGGACACTGCCAGGTTATCAGAATAGGCAGGGGAAAAATAGAAACCATACCTTTTGTGACACATCTATGAGGAGCTACAGTTCTACCTATTCTGGATTAATTAGCTGTAATTTGGAAGCTCACCCTCTGATATGTATTGCTGTGACTAAAGTGATATTTTCTGGAAAGACTAGTAATTCATAAGGCAACAATGTTTTGGCATGCTTTCCAGCACAGGTTCTGCCACAATGAGAGAACAGCAAAGAATGAAAAAAAGTACTTCAGGAGAGTATGTAATTCAGCACAGCACAGCAATCCACTCGGCTTTCAGAAAAAAAGAAGGATGGAAAGATAGAAGGAGGGAAGGACCCTCTTCTCACCCTCTTTCCTTCCTCACAGCGAGTCACCATGACAATAATGGTTGCCTTCTGTTCCCAGATCATTCTCCAGAAATCATCTGTGGTTTCATCTTTGGGGCCTAGAAGGAGATAATTTAAGGGACTTTTTCAGAGTGCATCCACATGGAAAAACACCTGCATTCTTAGCCAGGCAATCTGAAGAGCTAACTAGAGATCTTGCACGTAAAAACCATACACTTGATTTCATTATGGCTGTTGCCATTAGCCTAGAACATTTAAAAACTCTCATCTGTATCTTTAGTGCATAGCTATGAAATCTGAAAATTTTTGGTGTAAAATTATACAACATGAGAAATCTGCCTTTGAAGTACAATTTATTAATTGTCACTAAATTCCCTAAGCAAAAACTCATTGACAACTTTGTCATATTAAATGTCAAAATGTCAGATTTTCATTTTTTCTTTAAGCTTCCTTATAGGATTTTACTACTCTAAAAAAATTGGTGAGCAAAGAAAGCATATTCTTTTAAGATTATAAATTACCTTGTGCAGCAATGTATTTTCTTGGTTCTTTGAAGCCCTGTGAAAAGTACATTGTTATAAACTTTTAGAAAGAAAGTATGAACAATCTAAAAGATTTGCAGCTTTAAAAATAAATTCAATATGCAACAATTCAATAATACCAAATACATTACAAAGGTGAAAGCAACCCCAATGGAAATCCTCCAAGGTGCGTGCTGATGCTTTAAATGCACAGACTACAGGATTTTTTCCATAGAGTCTAAGACTTTTTTTAAGTAAAAGTCACTCACATCAATATAACTTGCATTGATATAGTCTGATCCTGGATCTCCTGGCATCTCTGAGAGCTCAACACGGTTATGGTCATCTGTTTAAATCATTTAAACCAAAATAATTATATTATCGCAAGGTGGTGACAAATCAAACATTTAAAACATGTCAAAATTATGACAAATACTCACATGGAAGAATATCAACGTAACGGTTTTTGTTCTGATTATGGTTTTTTTTGGCCTCCTTTATAGAAAATTTACTGAAGACTCTAGGAATACTCTGTAAAATACAAAGTTTATTTTATTAGTTAAGCCTAGATTTGAAATAGTCAAATGAATATGGAAATAATTTGGAATTACTGAATCTGGAAGGTAACATTATACTTCATAAGATATTACTTCATATATTTCTTACACCTAAAGTTAAAAAAAATTCTTCTCCTTAATATAGTTAGTGTTACACATTTACATATTATTTATAGCCCCATGGCTATGCAGTAAGACAAAGTTTAAAAATATGTATTAAAAGGTACTTTAGGATGAGAGGTATTTAGACTGCATACTTTAGCTGAAGAACACCTTCAGGAAAAATAAAGTATTTTCATCTTACAATGGGGAGAGATTGGTAGCAAAATTAACTGAGGACTACTTGACCTTAGATGAGAATCCACTCAATTTTCTAGATTATTTATTAATTTCTAACTAGTACATGTACTACAAACATGCTCCTGGATGGGATTCTTCCAACCACCTAGATAAAAATCTGTGGTATATTTTGAGTGAAGGGCAAACCTGAAATTCTTCCAAGAAGAGCCTTCCTTCATCTGCAATCTTCCTCTTGTATGTGTCCAGCAATAGCTCTGAGGGTATTGGCTCTATATTAAGAAGTTGCTTGTCATCATCTTTAACTGTGTAAATAAGTCAAATGTTAATTGTTATTGATACTGAAAATGGTCATCACACTTCAGTAAACATGATTCTAAAACTGCCAGATAAATTAACAAAAGAACTAAAGTCTTTCATTTAACTTGGTGTATTTATTTTTATAAAATTCGTGTTGCCTGAGCTAGCTGTGAGCAAACTGGCTGTGGGAATAGAGAACTTCTCCAGCTCTGCTGCCTGACTGCAGACACCTCTGGAGGAGGCCACACGCAGGGACAGCACATCAACACTTTTGCACAAAGAGGTGACTGTCATTTTCAGGGCACAGCAACAGCCTCAACACCCACAAAAGTTACACAGCCTTGCATTCTGCTTCAGTTCTGGTCAGTTATTGTCAGTGATTAAAATATAACAACATGTATGGCCTAACTTTCCACATTTTCTCTAGTTTATGTTCTGAGTTGCAATAATCTGCAATATCATCTTGAATGAAAAAATAACAATTGAACAAGTTTTAACATCTCTTACTAGACATATATTAATTTTTCATTTACATTGAGAAGTTGCAACTAAGCAAATGGATTTAAATTTCAACACAGTCCTACTTCCCACTTAATGTAGTTAGTTTCTGTGAGTTTTAGTGTTCTAAATTTTTTTTTTCTTTAAGCTTTCTGGTATTGACCAATCCTGTCTTTCCTCACAGGGTTTGAAATCTTGTGCAAAAAGGCGCACAAATTTTTCAGTCTTTGGGATTTGAAAGCCTTCAAAATTTTTCAGTAAAAAATGACTGGCTAAAGTCTCTTGTTTTGGAAAAGGGTGAACAGAAAAGGGAAATTATGTTTTAAGATGGATTTTATTATGGACTTATTCTCATATGTGTTAAACATATCACAAACATTGTCTGGGATAAATGTAACTGGGTTTTTAATTGACTAATAAATAAGAACTTTTCAAACACTGATGAACTTTCAGTTCACTCAAGTATATTCTTCTATGTATTTACTGGAGTATTTTTGTCCTCCATATAAGGTGTTATCATGTTGATATCTGTAATCTGTGTATGCAACCTAGAATGCAAATAACCTAAAGGTGGCAGCAAGACCTGAGACTAATTTTATTTCTATTTGCTAAATGGAAATATATATAAATTGCTAAATATATAAAGATACTCACCTGCAACAAGGTTCACGCCTTCAGAAGAATTGCTGTAAGAAGCAAAAACACCTGTAAATGCTTTGGCTAGTAAGATATACATGATAATAAGTTAAATAAAATCAGTGAAACAAGAGTGCTGTCTGTAAACAAGAGTGCTACACCCAGGATAATGCAGAGGTGGTTGGGATTCTTGTCCTCCTGTCCTGCCCTGAGGCAGAGAAACAAGGTGGCCACATCAAAAACCTTTAGTGCCCGCATGATTTTGCCTATCTCACCTACAACAAATGTGTATTTAATTTCTTCACTGAAGTGACTGCTCACACCATCTTCTCTTCTCTTGCTAGTGACAGAAAACTAACACATACCTAAAATATAGCAAGTTTAAATGCTAAGTAGCCACAGGCATCAGGGAATGCAATGTCCAGCCTTCTATTGCCATCCTCTGTCCTACAGAACTGCTGAGCCATTGAGAGGTTGCTGCAATAAGCAACACCTCCCTGAGATATTGTTTAGGGTGAACAAGCATTTAAAACAGTCCAAGAAAGTGTGGATTATTTTTATTACTTCTGATTTAAATAATGAAGGAAATGTTTTCCAGATATTTCCAAATTTTTTTTCACAAAACTAGGGACAAGTCATTTTGTTCTGTGCCTCAAACAAGGGTACAGCAGCCAGATTTTAAATCTATTTCATTATATTTGTTTTGTTTGACAAACACCAAAAAATGTGTTTCTTTTAAAATGATTTAAAGGTAAAAAGATATGTTTTCCCAGTCATTCCCATTAATGAAACATCAAATTTGTAACATTCTGTCACTACCCACTGTGAAATCTTGTGGAAAAACCAAAAGCCACCCCCATGCCCCTTGCATGTATGTAAGAGAGGGAGACAAACATGAAGCTTACCTAATCTTTTTTTTGTGAAGATCATAGATTTTGTACAGAACCAGTAGTAAAGCAATTACAGTCACAATGATCATGAATGCCAAGAATATAATCAAGGCTCTAGAATTATCTACCAACAGGAAAAAAAAATACATGTATTATTTTTAAATGACTTTTAAAAAAGAAACCTGTATACTCCCTAGAACCAGTGCTCATCAGTTTTTGGTTTAGGATCTTTTTTGGGAAAAAAACTAAACAGGTTTGAGTTTGCTATGCCAAACTAGAGGAGGGAATTTTATGTTTTCATTAAGAAAACTTTCCCTTAAATTGTCCATGTCCACCTGTCAAAATGCTACAACTCACTGGTTCAGCATTACTGTGCTTGTCTCCTGCTCTGTGTGACCTGTACAGTGCAGCTCTCAGTTGTTCCTGACCCGGGAATTGGGAACCCCTGCCAAGTCACAGATGTTCAGCTCCTGAAATGCAGGATCCGAACACAGGAAAATAATCCAAAAGTGAATCATGGCAGTAAGAGAAATTCATTTCTAGTTGCATTTGAATGTTTTCTGAAGAATTCACAGCTGTGTAATAATTCTGAGTTATGATTAATGACTTGTCAACATGATCTGCTACATTAATGCTGAATGGGGATACTTTTTCAAATGCAGATCAAATATTACCTATAAAACAGGAAGTTTGGATTTTTAACTAGGAGCAATTTAACTGAATTCACAATTTATGTTATTTATATTATGCTAAAATTGAAAGGTAAAGATGTTGTACATATTTACTTACATCTGGTTTTTATACTCCCCACTACTACTGGCCCATTGTATTCTCCATTAAAGAGGAAGATCTGCATGCAGTGGGTGACAATAATAGAAATGTTCAGATATGACAAGTAAAAATTTCTGCATATAATTCTTAAAAAACAAAGCACAATGGATTTTTCAAATTCATCCATCTATTGACAACACCATTGACAGCAGTGTCTGCTGTCAGTCTCTGTATTGACATTTATAGTGGAGCTCAGGTTTCTACACAAGTTAAAGCAAGATCTGGATTCAAAAATATAGAGATGACAGGAAAAAGAATTTAGAAAAACAGGAAACACACTTTACAAAATAAAAATCAGATGCATCTCAAAGTAAAATCAATTTTGTTTTTTATCAAGCCTCTCAAATCTGAAAAATAATTGTTCAATAGCTAAAAAAACCATTTGGTGCAACAGCAAAGATACAAATAGTCCACTGAATTTGATGGTTTTAGTACAAATTTATGTATGGGTAATTTAATAAGTTTATTTAAATAAGTTTAATTAAATAGGGTGTTTTCTTGCATCATTAACTTTTGGGTACTTTAAATGGTATTAAAACACTAACTTTGTTCAACTGTGCTTATGTTTTGTCATATATTTAATATTTATTTGATCTTCTAAATTTCTTAATAGAAACTCCTGGCAGATCTAAAAGACAGCTTGCAGTCAAATATTTCACATTGGGTTTTTTTTTCCTTGCGAGTTTCCTATAACTTGACCAGAGTCCTTTCATTACCAGCTAAGCCCATAAGGTTTTCTCCAGTTTTTGGGCAAGAATTAAGCAAAATACATGCAAAGCAGAAGCCAGGATTTAGAGTTGCAGAAGCAAATTCCTTCTGTAAGGAAAACTGCTCACTGAAAGTGGTGGACAAAAACCCTAAATGGCACAGAGGTCCTGTGCTACTGGAACAATGCAGGGATCTTTTGCTCCTAGAGGACCTCATCTTTACTTTTCAACTATAAAGCTCTCTGAGCAGAATCTGTTGAGAAAATCC
Organism: Chloebia gouldiae; assembly: GCA_003676055.1. NCBI lineage: Eukaryota > Metazoa > Chordata > Aves > Passeriformes > Passeridae > Chloebia > Chloebia gouldiae. The sequence goes on from QUSF01000010.1 coordinate 20,365,074, forward strand.
TGACAGAATATTGAAATGAAACTCAGATTACTCAAGTTCCCTGAAACTACATTTGTGCAGGTAAAATCAGAGAAGAAGGAAAAGAATGTGGGGAGTAAGCAAAACTGCTTCCTAAAAGTAGTAAAACTCCATCACTCTTACTGGTTACTTTCTTGCCTGAACTTTACTGAGAGAAGCTATCAGGATATAAGAAATATTCTTACTGGCCATATTAAGGGACTCCCATAAGACCATTGGTTTTGCAGGCAACCCCAAAAGGGTGAAATGCCTGACAGATGAGAAAATTGCAGGAAGCCTTCAGGAAAGTGAAGTGTGTAAACAGAGGATGCTATATTTTGTATGGACAGAAGGACTGGCTTGTAAGAGGCTGATGTAAGGGCATGCAAAAGGATCTGAACTGCTTTACTCTAATTAGTCCCTGAAGAACTAATAATCTTCATTCACTAAATGGAATATGTTTTAAAAACTAAAATATCAGTCATACTCAAGAAACTATTTTAATCTCATGGAAACCCCAAACTTCTCCTGAGCCAAGTACAAACAGTCTATTCTGCTTGCATTTTTCTTGCTGTTAGAAACTATGTGGATTGATTGCTTGATAGGTTAGGCACACATGCATTTTTGTTCCAAAATAATAATTACTTTTCTACACCTAAAGCCTACAGATTATAAATTGACTTCTCTGACACCATATTTGCCTTCTTTCCATACAATCAAGCATAATAAGCTTAAACAATGAAAATGCAACAATATTTTATATATTTTAATACAATAAGCTAACTTACCTTAAATGTATAGTTTGTCAGGTAAAAGAGATTTTCTCTTTTAAATTCACATTTGCTTTCACTTTCAATTTTTTCATTATCCTCCCAAATCAATTTAAATTCTGCACGTGGTCCAAACTGTCTTTGTTTTTTGCATGTAATCTGGACAGCATTATCAGCTGTCAATATTGTTTTAACATGATTCACTTTTTCTGGTACTGTAGACAAGAAAAAGGGTTACTTCCTCTATTTCATCATTTCAATCCCAACATTTCAAGCTGTATGTGCTCATGTCTGTTTCCTGTCTTGTCTCAATAACTTCATATATTTTCCTCCTTAAAAATTTCAGTCCCAATTTAACAAGATAAGTAAAATCAACTTTGACTTAATCATAAGCTTATCTAAACTGAAAAAGATGTGATGTGGAACTAAAATGCTCTACTGACAGTCAGACTGCAAAAATAGTATGATGGCAAATCTCTCTTACATCTGACATCACTTTCTCATTTGAGGAACATGGGGTACAGACACGACAGGCGAAAAAAAGTTCTCCATGTGAATATTTGTTTCAAAACTATTTTAAATTAAATTTTCTCCCAGAAGTCACTAGTATATTCTAATATTTGGAACAGTGTCCTTATACTTAAGTCTGGCCTAAAGCCACAAAAACTTTTTAATGATACAGAATCTGTTAAATCTAATCTGTGGTTACAAACTCTAGTTTCTTTTGCTGCAGCAAATGTTGCAGGTTTCAGACTGAGGGGCACAGCCAAGGGACCTTTCACTATGAGCTGATAAAACCTTTCAGAAAGTAAAATGAGGCAGACTTTGTAAGGCAGCCTCATTTCAGTAGCCATATCTCCGTAGCCACATTTCAGTAGAACACCACCATGGAAATTTTCTACAAAATTATGTCAACTTGCAAAACAGCATATTGAGAAAAAATAAAACCCAAAAAACTGCAGCTGATTTTTTCTTCATATGAAGAGCTAAGGCTCTATAAACAGATCAAATATCCCAGGTGAGGAGTGGCAGGATATTTGACTTGGCTGAGTGTGAGGTTACATCATAGCTGATAATTTTTATCCACAGGGCAGATCTGTTAGATTCCTATTCCACATGCTGCTAAAAGAGCTGTGACAAGGAGAAACTGAACATTTCTGGAGGCAATGTGTTTGTTGAAGATGAAAACATCTTTTATAAAATGTAGGGGTTTTCCTGCTTCCAAGGACTTGAGTTCTACTGATATATTCTTCAAGAAGCCATAAAACTCTTCCACTTCCTGCTTATCTTGTTATTAGCTGTTGTGACAGCTGGAGATGTCTATTTAATACCATTAATTCATGATGTAACTCGTTATTTTCACAAAAAATAAGGGGAATGAGGTTGTTTGCACATCCATAAACTTATATTGAAGACTTTAGTCTTCCCCTGAGTTATGAAAATAAGTGTAATGCAGAAAGTGGGGGCTTCAAAATATGCGCAAACTATATTTTCATAGAGAAAAGAACCACGATCATGCTCATATTAGGGCTGCCTAAAAATTAAAGCCATATTTAAATTTGTATTACAGTTAACTCTCAGATCAACTTGTTTATATTTATCAGTAAATCGACTTATCAGCTCTTTTATTTTTTGGTGAGGCTTCAGGTGACAATTCTGATTCCTTTATACTTCAAACTATACATTTGAAAGGACAGCCCCAAAAAGATGCACAGACCTTTCCATCAGCAGAAGGGTTGGCAAACATTTTTTCACCTTTAATCTAATGTAGGAAACTTGTACAGGTACATCCAAACTGACTGACATCCATTACAGATGGACAGTGTTGGTGTAGCCCGGGTCTACTTCAAGCAAACAGGTAACTACACAACAGAAGGTACAGGCTTCACATCTTTGTAGCTTTCATGCCACAAAGGAAAAAACAAACTTTTAAAATTCTTTTTTTGTTTAATTCAAAATGTTTTCCTTATATTGGGATATAATGCTTCCTAAAGATTTCATGATAATTTCAAATTAATTAACTATTCTTTTTTAAATTATATTATATAGGAAAAATATTAATATGAAGTGCATAATTAAAAATAGATAAACATTAAGTAATTTTAAAAGGGACACTAGTTACATGAATGTCAGTACAATTATTTTCATTTTAATCAGTTTCTTGGCTAACAGTAATACTATGTATAAAATATAATGTACTACTCTAGGAAAGTACAAATTCTTTGTGTTAGTGTCAGCCTAGGTCATAACAATTAGCAAAGAGATTTACCTCCTGCATTTGTTACAAATGCACAGCTTTTATTTCTACCTTCAAGTATGTGATTGTCTTTGTTGATTGTATACGGAATCACAGATACAGTAGCATTCGTATAAGGTTCAAATCCATTGAAAGTATAGTGAGTTGTGTTGATTTTTCTCTCACTAGACCCTGAAAAAATGAAATTAATAAAATTAATTAAATCTATGTTAGGAGCACAGGAACTCTTACACTTTATCAGAGCTACTTGTCACGTGTACTTCTATTTCAATTACCTTAATCTGGTTGCTTTGCTTACTAATGCTAAGTGAAGGCTCAGGAAGAAGAGGAAATACATAAATACATATTTACATATAAAGAGTACCTTCAGACTGGGAAGGGGTAAGTACAAAGGTGTCACTGCACACTGGGCAAGTCTATCCTGGTGTGATGCCTGAGATGTGGTGGTAGTCCTGCTTCCAGGAGTGGCAAACAGCAGGAGAATGGAATTGCATGAGAAGCAACACGAGCAGAGCTATTGCCCACGCTGCCCTGGGCCTCGGGGAGCTGGGAGCCTTCCCGTGCTGCCTCCCTGCAGCCTCACTTTACTGCCTCCATCTCCTGCACTGGCCAAGCCAAACCAGCCACAGGAACTGGCTGGTGGGGCTGCCACCCTTTTGGCTTGTGGTCAAATGTGGGGCATGGAGAATGGGAGATATGATTTGCATCAAGGAGCACAGGGAGCATGACAGCCCTCGGTTCCTGTGGCAGCCCAGGTTTACATCACCTGCAGTATGTGAACAGAAAGGCTGAATTAAGCCTAAGGGATCAAGCCAGGACTAGCTTAAACCTGATACATATTTTTTATTATCAGGCTCTTCATATTAAAAACCTTATTTTCCAGTTCTTGTTTGGAAGAAAAGCTTGCACCTGGAGAACATGATCCCAGTACAATGGATACAGATTTATTCATTGAAATGTAAAATGGCCTAGACCAGCATATCTGGAAGGAGTGGCCATTTAGCAGAAGACAATCCCCTGGCTATACCCATCTAAAAATGTTTACACCTAACTGCCATGCATTTGTGCCAACTGAAGGGTTACAGGGTCAAGTCCTGACATGATAAACCAAATACTCTCAACTGAAATTTCAACTGGAACAACCTTAAATGAAGGAAATTTTAACATTTGTCTGAAAAATAAACTGCAGTGTTAAAAGACTCCAATACGACTTGACAGTGCAATACAACTTACATGAAGACAGAGAGGTACACAGATTTTGGATGTATTTAGACTTTTTTGCTGCTTGGGCAAATTTCTGTGAATAACAAGCTGGTGTTCTGTAATTATGTACATGCAATGAATTATTTAACAGTGAATATACTTACATATGCCTCCCCCAAAGATTTTCACAAAGTAGCCATGTACGGGACCGTTCGAAGTGTCCCTAGGTTCTGTCCAACTAACTGTTACACCTGTGGTAGTTGTATTTATTATTTGAAGGTTTTCTGGTTCTCCTGGAACTGTTGTAAAAGAAAAATAACAATAACTAGCAATAAATGAAAATAAAAGCATTCCTCTTTTGACCTATTTTGATTAATTAGATTAAATTTCATCTGACAATAAAGCAAGATTCCAACAACATGTAATTTTTTTGTACTCTATTTCAAGAAGGTATACATAAGTATAAACTGAGTATATGTAAAAGCATCATATTACAGTAATTTCATACATTTCATTAATTCAGGACAAGGTGAATACAGCAACATGACATTTTACTAAAATTGTTCAATGTCTTCAAATCAAGAATTTAAGACTTGTTTCAGACTAGATCTGCACTTTTTTTGTGTGTGCGTCTTAATTCAAAATTCCATATACTTGACCATGTTCTCAGTCTCCAAAACAACAACAAAAAATAATTATGGTCTCTGATGGAAGGAAAGAAGGGCTCAGAGTGGAAGACTGAGAGGGTGACTGCAATGAAAGAACAACCACTAGGGCAAGACCACGAAGGAGGAGCTGAAGGAGAAGCTGAGTGCAGCAGAGAATGCTGCTCAAAGTGCATCTTTAACCCCAGGAAACCTAGACAATGGGTTTCATAGTAGGAGTTCCCAGAAATACATGGAATGTAAACCAAAAGTAAGCATTACACTTACCACCATAGTCTGTATGTATGGTGAGATTTTGTCTGCCAACACTGATTTCATTAAAATGTATGGATCCAATGCAGTCGTACCGACGGTTTGGTGATAAATCTTCCAGCACTCCACAAATTCCATTATCTGTAGACAGAAGAAGAGCTTTATCAAAATTCACTACTCCAAAAGCATGTGGCACCATTTTAACTGAGACTTTCTCTACCATATTTATTTGATATAATTTGTAAAAAGCTATCATGATATTCCAAACAGAAAAATCTACAACCTGATCCAATTACTAGATTTTAGGTTCTTACATACTAACTTAGTTTGCATAACCTTTACTTTTCAGCAGTAAAGGTCATAATATGACTTTCTAAGGAAACAGCTTTCCTACAAAAATCAGAACATGTCATGGGGATTTGGCAGAACCCTGGAATGGCTTCCTAGCTCTTCAGCTCCCTGAAGCAGGAAATCCCCAGGCTCAGGCATTCATCACCCATTTTTCTGGGACACATGAGGCCACTCAGCATCCATATCTGCCCTGTGACACTAGGTGCCTCTGAGCCAGCATGTCCTCAGGCTGGCTGAGTGCGAGAGCAGAGAGCCTGGCCTCACACCATCCAGGAGCCTGCGCAGCCACTGGCCAAGGCAGCCTGCAAGGGGTCAGCTCACAGCACGAGCACAGACTGCAGCATTTCCAAACTGCTCAGCTCCCCTTCAGAAAATCAAACGGGACCTCAAAATCTCCAGAATTTGTGCAACTTCTGAAACTGGTAAACAGCAAAAGAGGCCTCTGGGTCTGAACTTTCCCAGATCCGAACTTTTGGGGATGGTAGTCCTCCAACTGGCAATCCCAGGAATTCTGAGCTACCCTTTCCTCAGACTGGCACAATAAATTTAAATCTGCCAGTCTTTCATCAAAAGACAACATCAACAATGCTTTTAGAGATAAATAAATAAATAACCCACTTTTAGAATGCATTGAAAATGTCCCATTGCAGGTAACAGTCACATTAGCACAGGCAAGTGAGCTACTCCAACATAAACTGGCAGAGGTGTTGCCTTGGTTCTTGACTTGAAGAGTTTCATTGGCAACTGGAAAGGAAGAATATGATACATCATTATGACATTGGCTATATTGAGTCTTTATATTTTGTTTATATTTCTTGACTTGTTCTGCAATATGAAGATACACTCAGCATAGAATAATATACAAAGAATTTAATAAGAAATGGAAAGAAAAAATTGAAAAAGTCTTCATGACATAAAAACACACAGGTATTCAAATAATAAATTAATGTTTTAGTGCAGACATTCAGCATAAACACCAGTTTTGAAGTGGTGGCTGGTCTTGCTATTGCTTACACAATGCATATGGCCAATGCAGTTAAAGTTCCCTTTTTTCTTTAGAATGGAAAAACTATGGTTTGTTTTCATTGTTCTTTAAGAAAATATTGAGAAGTTTTAATATACAACTTCAAAATAGCTTGCAAACCATGGACAAAATATGAAAACTTTTTGACTGATTCTCTGTAAAGCAACAAGAATAGACAAAGAAACTTGGGGATATTGAATTACCGAATATAAAAATAAATTCTAAAAAAAATAAGAAGAGAGACTACTAAAACCCTTGTACACCTACCTTTTGGAACAAGAAAAGAAGAAGAAGTACTGTCTGAACACTTGCCATTTTTAACTTTAACAGTGTAATTCTGGCATTTCGGAAGCTCTACTGATCTGTTGCTGGAACTCACAGTTATGTCTATGCCATCCCCCAAAATAATATATTCTCTGTCTTCTGTGGGAATGTTCAGTAAAACTGCAGCCATTTCAGGGTTGTCCTCAGAGTCTTCTATGTTACTAATAATATCTAAAAGAAAAGACACTGTAAATGGAGGTGAAAAGACCAGAATTGTTAAATAACTTTAATCTTACTTCTTCCAGAACTGGAATACATTTTCTAAAATAACTAATTGATCAGTTTTAATGCTAACTGATCGGTTTTATTTTTTTTACTGCTTTATCAGCTTTACCAATTTTCTGTATTTGAGTTTACTATTTGGTCACATTTCAAGACTGAAGGAGAATAAGGGGTTTGGTTCTTACCACAAGATGCTTCAGGTATCGCTGTGGTAGTTTCTATAAGAAAAGAAAACAATATGAAGGTCTGTCTTAACAGATTTGGTATTTTTTCCACAGAGCATTGAAGAAGAGGAACCAGTACTGCCCCAAACTCTTTTTTCAATATATTCAATACAAGTAAATATATTTAGCACTCATCTCATATTTGAAATAGGGAAGAAAACATCAGCTATACATAACCCCATTATTTAATTAGTTATTTTAGGGATCATGTGTCTTTCACAATTTTCCAGTGACATCAATGAACTAGAAATCAAACTGGTTATTAATAAAATTTCTGAGTCCAAAGTTACACAAGAATATTCCAAAATCACATTCTCATAGCAGTATGATAAACTACAGCAGTTTTCCAGGATATGTGTGCTGTGGGATGGGTAACTGAGCTGTATAAAATGTCACCAAAGAAACAAAATTTACCTGCTTTTTGCACTGCCACTCTTACCTTTGGAAAGAGATTTAAACAGTACAGATTGTTTAATGACTACTTTTACACCAGGATACCCCAAATAAATTTTCAGTAGAGAAGCTTGAGCAAAGGACTTCATCCTGCAAACAGTTGCTTAATATATCCCAAGGTAAAGGTGTCACTAAACCACACTGATATCTAATTTCTTCATATATGGCAGGCCTTAGATTTGCCTGCCTGCAGGTTGGGAATCACCAGCTGGATGGTAGCCCTAAGGAGAGGGCACACTAAGAGGGACCACTGGAGGTTCACCAAGACTGTAAGAGGCAGAACACTGGCAAGTAAAAGCTAAGTTCAGCTTGTCAAAGAGCAGACAGCTACTTGAAGGACAGTTCAACAAGATGGAGAGTGTCCAGCTCCTGGATTACTTTGCACATGCACATACATATATTTTACTAACCTGACTAACTCCTTACAGCCCAATGGCAACTAAAATCACTGTAAGTGCTTGAACTACTAGATGCCAAGAAAGTCTTACTGCTGTGTGAAACCAAAAGGAAGACACCAGAAGACAGAGAGGTACACAGATCTTGGATGTATTTAGACTTTTTTGCTGCTTGGGCAAATTTCTGTGAATAACAAGAGGAGTACTGATGCAATAATTGACAGATTTACCCTCCTGCTCTATGCCACTGTGTGGAAATAATTTCTGTTTTGCATTTGCTTGACAAGTAACAAAACTGTTATCTTTAATGTTACTCATAAACAGTTTGTAAGGTTCTGAAAAACATTCTTAAGTTTAATGCAGTTGTATGCCTAATTTGTATGTTTAGGTTTGATACATTCTAAATTGCCTCATTCAAACCCATTTTCTGTGCCTGATGTATCAGAACTGTGGTAACTGTGTGCAAGTTTGTCACCTATTGTGTGAGTGGAGCTGAGAGTGGGGCTGATCCCAGTGCTTGCAGGCATGTTGACTGATGAGGTGGTGCTGTGCAAGGATGTTGAATTGTAATCATCTGTAAGAAAATAAACAACATATCAGCATTAAAATTGAAATTCATTCTTTCATGTGGCTTTGTCATCAGAAATGTCTTACACTACAGCACTTCTCTGCTTTTGTTTTTTCTTATGGGATTTTTGTAATTTAGAGAAGACTGCCAAAAGAAAAGTGATGTTAATATATTAAATAAACCAAAAAAAAAAAGAGTATTTAAGTAGAAAGCAAATTTATAGGAGCATACCACTTACAAATGAATTTTTCAATGTACAATGACAATTTTTTTGGTCAATATTTAGTCAAAATTCCAGATGAAGTCAAAATAAAAATAGTGTTACAATCTGCGAACTGGGAAAAACTAGAACATTTTGCTATATTCTTACAGTAAAACACAATTATGAATAGTACTTGTGCTGTTTCATAAAAAGCAACTCTAGGTAGTGCTCATTTGCTGGATCATGCATCTTGCCACTATATTTCTTACTTTACTTCATTATTTATCTCCCTGTTTATAAACCACTGACAGATCTCTATATTTGCTTTTAGGCTCATTCCTACTGTTCTTGATTTGGGGGACAGCCTTGTTGGCAGCAGCTGGCATTTTGGTGCTACTGTGGTGACAGCAAGACTCAGCCCTCAGATACCACACCCTGCACATAGTCCTGGCACTGCCGCCATGCCAAAGCACCAACACCTTCTCCATTTGATGGGCCATGAGCTGAAAAAGGCTACCCTGGTGCTGAATGACTTCGTTTTCCCCTAGAGTTTTGAGAGCAGAGCGTGGGCTCTAAGGGAGGACAGCAAACCTGCAGAAGCATCCCCGAAGGCAGAGGGGGTGCGTGCGGTGAGGGCAGCAGAGCTGCTGCTGCGGGCCGGGCTGCTCGGGGCCGCGCCGGGGCCGGAGAAGTGCGTGCTGTGTGCGAGGCTGGCACCTGTGGGAGATACAGCAGGGTCGGTGATGCTCCAGCCACGTGTGCCCGGCCGAGGAGGGACAGAGCTGCCCGCAACAACCAGGCTCATACTGAGACACTGGGAATGTTTAACAAAGCAGAGGCACATCAAACGTTTAAAGGGCAGGGGATTCAACAGGTGTCAGATGAACAACCGGTGAGTGTATTCTTTTTCAGTTATGATTGCGCCTTCCACGCTAAATGCTGTGTTTTAAAATATACCTGAATACGTTACTCAAAACCAGACTTGTTTGATATTCCTGCCTATTAAGACAGCATATTTCATTTTGTTGGTGAATGGAAAAGCATTATACACTCAGTGAGGTAATTGTGTGTGAGAAACAGAAAGAAGAAATTGTCAGGGAAGAAAAAAAAATCAGTGCAATTCTTCCATGTAAAGTGTTTCTTACCAGGTGCAATCGTTGTTGTCTCTTGCCCTGAAAAAGAGAGAGAAAAGTGTAAATTAAACTTCCAAGGAATTTGCCAAAAATATAAAGACTCATTCTGTCCTCCCAAATATCAGCTAAGTTTTCCCCAGAAAATTACACATTCTTAAGTTATATTTAGTGGATATAGCAACAACCAGACACCCAGAATATCAAATATACGGTCACAGAATCACAGAATCACAGGTCAAGTCAGGGTCAGAGAGAATCCTAAAGATCATCTAGTTCAAACACCCCTGCCATGGGCTGGGATGCCACCCAGCATATCAGGCTGCTCAGGGCCCCATCTGACAAACTTCCATCCACTGTTTGGCTCTTCTTTCCTGCTTCTTTTGTTCTTTTTCTACCAGATCTTTCCTATTATGTTTGTTTCTTGGAATTTATCTCTTTTTTTGTGGCATGTATCTTTCAGATAGAACTTCCCTGTTTATAATTTCTCTGTTACTTCAGCTTCACTACACAGCACTTCACCGACTGCTGTAGCTTTACTCTTTTGAAAATAAACTCCTTCAACCTTTAAAGCAAAAAGCCAGCTTCACATGAGAAACTCTTATACTTGTAAGGGATACATAAATATCTGTTCGTGTGTGAGCATCAAAACCATGTGCCTCATCTCTGACACAGAAGATCAACATAAGCAGATATCCTGGGACTCCAGACATTTTCTCCTTATGGACCTGGCAAGCAGCAGCACACATGTTGGCTGCTCAGTGGCCACTATGGATTCTGCACCCCATATGGACAGTTCAGAAGGCTGACAACAGCCATTAAAAACACATAACCAGCGATGGCAATGTCACCTGCAGAGAGGGAGAATTTCTTGGTGCTCGGAACTGTCATGAAGTGTGTCTAAGCCATGATATGAATATGAATGTACACAAAATCTTTCTATGTACACAAAATCTATGAATACACGCAAACACTTTTTTTGTTAGCAATTGAATTTGTTGTAAATGATGCAAGGGCTCTTACTACAACTGACAATTAGGAAAAAGCCAGTAGCCTGATACCTTACAGAAAAAGTGTCAAGAGAAGTTAAATGAAGTTTGGCTGAAAACAGTAATGCAGCATTTATTTCTTTACAGAGTGGGGAAGAGTGTTGCCTAAAGTCTGGTCCATGAGATGAGCATATGGGTCTATGACGTTTGCCTGAAATCATATGAAACTGTCAAAATAGCATTGCTCTTAATTGAAAGAATATAATCTCTAAAATGTAGCAGACTGAAAACAGATTGAATAACATGGGTGTAGAAGCCACTATATGATATATATATATAAAATATATATTTAACTATACAACAGGTCTAGCATGTTAATTAATTTATATCTATATACCTTAATTGAAACACAGACCATGCATTCTTTTCAAAGCTACTGAATCTTAGCACATGAAGCTTCCTAACCTAAGAGAGGTTACAGATAAGAAACAAAAACATAGCTGATCTTTTGAATTTTCAACGTACCTTCAGCATCTGAAACCTCCTGTCTGCAACATTTCTTTACAACAATTGTATGATCTATAACTATATGAAACCTCCTGTCTGCAACATTTCTTTACAACAATTGTATGATCTATAACTATATGCATTAAACTGCCAAGGAACCCTGTAAAGCTAACATTCATGTCCATTTGTATTTGCCATAAGCAATAAATTTTCAATGTATTTTCATGGTTTTCAATTCAGTGTTTGAAAGCTGGCAGTTAGTCATTCTAAATTCCACAATGTAATTTTCTTTTTTCAAAAGGTTTATTAGCTGAAAATCAATTAGTCCCCCACCTTTTCCAAATCTTACTTTGGTTTAGCACACCAAGTAGACCTCAAGCCAAATATTAACTTTCCATGAGCATCATCTAACTTTCACTTAGAAACTTTTCCAAAAACAGAATAAAAGAAATTGCAGAAAAAGTCCTAAATTAAACTCTGCTCAGTTTAGTGAAACATTCAGAAATACTTTTTAAGCTATTTACTGATCTCTGATGCAAACATAATAGAGACAAAATTATATACATCAAGATTGCCTCTTCCAAGTAAAGTGAGGGATCGTAAGTGAGTGGGGGATCATAAGTTTGTTGATGTTGTGTTTCTGGTTGCCTCATTCATTTCCTCAAGATTCCTGTGAAAATAATTTTCCCCATCCTCCCCCTTGTAAAGTTAGAATAATGCTAATAGCTTAAATAGAGTGTAAGGTTTATTGCTCACTCCCAGTGAGAGGAGCTAAACATTACACAAAATCATACAACTCCAGGCTGGAAGAGACCTCAAGAGATCACCTGGTCCCACTGCCTTCCTCAGAGCAGTGTCTTAAAACAGTATGGGAAATAATAGTCCAAGATTGCCCTTTTTGCCTGTCTATAGCTAAGCACTATCATTTTAACAGAACTTCATGGCAGTTTTATGCCCTTCTAAGCATTTCAAGGGTCTCCTGCTCTCCTGTGATTTGCTTTATTATAGCAATGGAATAGGATACACTTGAAAAGAATTCAATAGGTGGCACCAGAACACTAAAAAATCGTCTCAAAAAGAAAAGCAAATGCATTTCCCCATTAAATCTTTTTGAGAGGTACTGGGTAAAATGAAGGAAAATCAAGAAGAATCCCAACACACCAGACTCTGTTACTCTGCGATTAATAGGTATATTGCTACTATTCATTTATTTTCAAAAAAATGTCCCAGCACTAACAAATGTCTGAGCTAACCTCAGGCTAACCAAGTTTACCTCAATGACAAAACTGTCTTCTCATGTTTACATTCTAAAACATAACTCTAGAAACATGAAAGCTGAAATCCAAAAATATCTTTAAAATGTAGTGAAGATGTCCAATCCCCCAAATACATGCTTTGCAGTGTGAAAGCTTGGTGATTGCCAAACTAAGCAAGCTGGTCTGAGTTTAAATGGGAACTACCCCAAAATTTTTCTCAAAGCTTAAACAGCATCCAACTGTAAGACATTCTTAAGATGATATGTGTAAGATAACAAGGATAACATTAGATAACCCAAATGGAAGAATCAGAGTATAGAAAAGTTTCCTACTACTGCAGTAAGTTTTTCAAGCTTCCCTCTCCCCTCTCTTGATTTGGCCACCAGTTGGTTCCTGCTGACATACCTACAAGATTTCAAATTCATCAGTAATGTTTGAGCAGATCTGGCCTTAATCACATGCCCTGGAGAAAGATATAACCAGCAGCTCATCCCACGGGCAGATGGGAGCCTGGCTAATCGCTTTCATTCTCCTTCCTACCAGTTGGCAGACAGAATGCAGCTGCTGCTTCAAAGAAAGGTTTGAGATGAAATGACAGGCTGCCAACAAAATACACCTAAAACAAATGAGTTCACCACTCTTTCTCCTGAAAGGCCAAAGATGTACTGGCCCTGTGAGTGAAACTGTGAGTACTGGCTTATGAAGTACTTTCAACGTTCAACAAGGAGAGCAAATGGAAAAATTGTGAAAGAATCCAGGCCACCAAAAAAAAAAAAAAAAAAAAAAAAAGCCAACCTCTCAAACCCCTAGGACAGTAGGCTGTCTGGGTCACATGTGGAGGTACAGGAGCTGCTACATCACCTCTGCAGTACTGACTCTGCACTCAGTCCAGTGCTGTGGTTGCACCTGTATAAGAAGTCCAGTTGTATAAGGAGACAGCTTTTTGCTGTCTTAGGAAAACATTTTCACTTGGCAGGACCAAGCAACTGAACAGAAGACAACTGGGACCTACAATATGTTCGAAGATAAAAATGTGTTTCAAGGAAGTCCAGAGTGTGATCTTCTTGAGCAGCAGGAAGAGCCAGCACACACTTCCTGTATGCATGTGCTATTAATAACAGAAACTCCAGCTGAGAAGATGGAGATCCTGTTGAATCAGCGTTAAAAGCCTAAAAATGTTATCATGCTTATAGGGGCAAAAATCCATTAGCTGATGACATGGAACATGTCTTTTAATTCCATTCTGCTGCTTAAATTTGCACAATGAGTAAAATGGATCTGGTTTTGTATTTCCTGCTGGACTGGCCAGGGGTCTATGCTTGCATGGCAGCAGCTCAGGCTCTGTTCTGAGCACAGGATTGCTGCAGGACTGCATTCCTGCATACACACAGCACGGAGCAATGTGGGAAGGAGGATGCCTCTCCTGCTCATAGTGCATTTGGTGTTTTATCTAGCGTGGTGCCATACCAGCTGGCTCTCCACATCCAGCTGTACTCCTCGTGTCTTTGCCAGAGCTGGGAGGAGGCAGAGGAAGTAATCCTTCCTCTCAGCCTCGTGTCTGTAAAACAGTTGGCAGCCGGGTTTTGCTGCCAGGAAAAATGCTTACTGAGTCTGCAGTGCTGCTGCCCTTTTCCCAGGATCTCTCCAGCCTTTAGCATATTGGACAGACCCCAGCAACCCCCACCAGGCAGCATTTTACACCAAGCAACGAATGTAGGTCCAGATTCTGCCTTCCCTCTTTTCACAGCTGAGTGGCACCACTTCAGCAGGGTCAGGGCTCTTCACATCTGCACAGAAAGCAACAGGATGTGGTCTACTTGCTCAGATGGAGTAAAGCTCTTTGAGGGGGTCTCCTAGCAAACAGCACAGACATTGCAGCTCCCCTGCAAGCCAACACTAAATTGCAAAAAAAAAGAACAGTTCCTGGTGGGAGGTGAAGGGTGAGTAAGGCAAGGAGCCTCACAAAATGCTGCCAGCCGCCCTTTGATTTATTTTTAAACTTCAAGTGAGATAGGATGTAATTCACACCTGCTTTAAAGCTCCCTTGTGCTGCCAGAACCAGCTAACGAGACCTTAAAGTAAATGAGCAATGGGGCCAGAGATGTTACTGGTTTTTTTTGCTGAAAACACAAAACGAAGGGATCCATGGCTACTTTATAAACTAATCTGGTCAGACTTAAGAATAGACTAACAAACACTTAAACATCTGAGTAATTCTATACCACAGAGGACTCCTCAAATTTTATAGGTGGGATCACATGTGCTAAAGTGCTTTCATAACCAGAGACTAAAGAATTACACTTTGTTCTTTATCTCTAATTCTGGAGAAGAAAAAACTAATAATATTCCCAGTTTCTGGACAAATTTCCGCTTTTTGAAAATCGAGTAAAAGATTGACATATAGAGTTCATATTAGAAATATGTGCAATTTTTCATGCTCTGAGTCAAAAAATAAACTACTCATTTGAGTTCAGAGTATGGAATTTTCTCAGGTGAGAGACATTTCTGAGGGTCCTAAAATAAAAATCTATTTTTGTGGTCATTGAAGATGAAGCCATCAAATCACTTCTAAGTTATTCATTGTCTAATTGATAAAAGTCTTCATAGCACTATGAGTTAGAACTAAATAAACATTACAATTTCTTTTCCACAGGCAATATTTATAATATTTATTTTCACCAGAAATTAGGGATAAAATGTTGAAACTGTAAATTTTAATTTAACAGAAATTCTAAAATGTTCTGATTAAGAAATGCCAATTTCTTTGGCAATGCCAATGCTTTTGATATCTGGATTTAATGTCCATTCTGACTTTTCAAAATTATAATTAAAATAGTTTCCATCTGATTTCTCAAAATATTTCCTTTTGTACAAGTTGATTAATAATTGCCTCCCATAGCAACTCCTTCGCACAGTGCATTGCTGCTCAAGAGCCTGATCCTGGCACTCTTTCCTGCACCTTTAACCTTTGCTTAAAGCATTACCTGAGAGTCAAAGGCCTTTTTGTTCCCAAGCACCTGCCAGTGCTGAGGCCTGACTTGCAGTGGGGAAGGAAGGCGTGGTCTGCCTGCAGAGCACAGCTCAGGAGTGAGCACTGCCCTACCTAAGGCCAGCGTGATAGGATGTGGTGTTATGCTTTTAGTGACAATTGACCACCGAAATTAATGCTTGTTCTAGATCCCTCTCCTTTCTGTCCACCTTCCCAGATTGCAGTTATGCCTATCCTCCTGAAGTTCAGTCAACTGTGAGCATCAATCAGCATTTACAGCTATGGAGAAGATGAAAAGTTCAAATTAGCCAGCAATCAAGTACAAGGGAAGCAACCAGAAGAAAGGGATGAAATGAAGAATTTAAAACTGACAGATACAAGGAGGATCACAATGTTACAATATATGTTGAATATTTCTGACCATTTAAAAAAAGTATTTCTCTGGTTCTGATTATGCAAAATAAACATAGGAGTATAATTTTTCCAAAGGAAAATAAAAACACAGAGCAAAAGAGAAATTTCAATGAAGAAACATTAATTCAATGGAAATAATACTTGTTACCAATGATATGTAGAATTTCTCAAAACCATAAACCTGAAGTAAAACAAAAACCAAAAGCAGCAAATCAAATCCTTTTTGCCAACACAGTTCCTGCAAACCTAAAAGAAATACCCAGGAATATTGTGTGTTTAGCAGTCAGAAGGAGGGGTTTTTCTATCATTTGCACCATACTTTAAATGACATTTTAAGTCTTCACAGGATGGCTTTGCAGTAACCCACTTGTACAGCTACAGCTAACGACGCCTTTGCTGCTCTGTGGTTTCTCTCATGCTGTTTACTTCTGCCTTTCTTCTACAGAACCCTGCTCAAAAGGAAGAGGGTGCAGCATACTGTGGTTTTGAGCTTAAGTGCTTCCAAATGCAAATGGAGTTACCATAGCACCCACATGCCCAAGCAATCAGACTTATCTTAGTGCTAAACCACTTCTCTAGTGCAGCCATGAAGCGTCCCTAATAAACTCCTTTTCGTCACATTTGCATTTGTAATTATTTTCAGTTGTACAGGTTCATTAATATGATACAGTGAGGGGTGGCAGTCTTTGCCAAAATAAGTCCAGACTGCTTTGCAGGGAGTCCTTATCACCATGTGAATTGTCTGCAAGAGAGGAGAATATCAAACCCTGATGTAACAGTTCTATCATCTGTGAAATGCTGGGTACTCTCCACAGTCATTAAGAAACACGCATACATGAGGAATGAAAGATTGGCTGTGATACTTGTTTGGCAATTTTGTGCTACATGTAAAAAAATGTGTTCACATTTGCTTTGCCCTTTATATATTTTCAGTATTTGTGCACAGAAAGTCTTGAGCCAGATTCATGTTGTTCCCATGCTAAACTTCTCTGCTCTCCAGGGCCAGTCCCTCTAACTTCAGTCATGACTTTTCCAGCCCTGCCCTTCCTTGATCTTCCTTTCCCCCATCTACCTTGAACAGAAACAGTTGCTCCATATTGCTCTGCTTAATGACACTGACAGAATGGTTCTGGATTTGCTGAATGGATATTGTTTATGGCAAGCAGAAGGAGGAAAGAACTTACACCTATTTTTTCATCCTCTCAATCTGTACTCCCACGGTTTTTGCAATTGCTGACTCTATTGGTCACAGGAAGCTGTGGAGAACAGCAGAAGGCAGCTTAGTTCTCAACAGTTTTGATCAGAAAAAGAGGCTACAGCTGAGTAGCCTGACTGACTCGCTTAGTGAGAGTGTGAGGCAGGGGCAAACCTAATTTCAGGCCCTTCATTGGACCATGGCTTATTTAAATATCTGAATCACTTCTCTGTTTCTCAGAGACAGATATCTTTGAGTTTCTTCAAGATTAAAGCATTATTTGGACATCTTCCTGATTGAATATAACTTTTTATGTAATTTTGCCAACAATAGAAAATGGGTCCTTTGCTCTAAAAAACAAAATCAACTTGGAAATACTTAACTGTCTTTAATTAGCTCAAATTCAAACCATAAACAGTTCAATACCATTTCAAGAGTAGGGGTTGCAAGTAAATGATGTTTAAGGTCAAGTCTAACTCAAGTCTTTCTGTGAGTCTAAGATCAGCATTTTAGCCACTGATAACATAAAGCCTGTTGAAATCAGAAATACCTTCTGTTTTTCAGAGTTCCATTAGCATGAAATCCTTGGATCAACAGGTCTGTACTTACTGGGAGCATTATGTCAGTGAGGATTCTAATCAGTGATTTTCAAAAAGATTCAGTTTTTTAAAAAGAACATTTCTTTCAAGAACTGACATCTGCCTGTGAGTTATTCCTTTTCATAATAATATTTTTCTTTGATCCACTGCTATGTTAAACACCCTACCAAACCACTTGTTTGACTGCTATGCACTGCAGATTTTTTTACTGATAAAACATATATAAATGTACCACAGGAGTTCCATGGTTTCACCTTGGCCAAGGGCTGAGGGCAGGGCAAGCAGGGCTGAGTGGTGGTACACAGACTGGAGCCAGCAGGACCAGAGTGTGACAAATGACAGAGCAACAGCCCACCGGAGAGCAACACTGAGTAAGTGCTGCAAAGGTGTAGCAGCACTGACAGCACTGAGTGCCCCTCAGCAGTAGCAGCTGGGGACAGAAGGAATCCAGAGCCCCCAAAGCTGCAGCCAGGGAGCTCCTCTGGCCCAGTGACACAGGTGAATATACAGCTGTAGTGAACCGTTCCCAGAGTTTTTCCCTTCACCAAGGTAATTCAGTAGTGCTGCAAAGATCACAGTTTTCAGACATTGCTGTGAAAACATTTCTGATAGTTCTAGGAGATGGCACCTGGCTCAAAGGAGTGCTGCTGTGAGTGATGCAGTGATACTTGGTGCTCCTGAAACAACCCTATTACAGAGTCAAATGCTGGGGCTGGGGGATTCAGCTGCTGTTGTGGATGAGAACAAGACCTGTGGTTCAAATGGGGACATTGGAGTCAGAGTGAAGATCTGAGTGAGGATCTGCCTTTATCTACTCACAAAATTAAACATTAAATTTTAATTGAATTATCTGATGATTGTGCCGTTTAGGCCTAAAGAAAACTAGCTGCTTTATTCCACAGCAGAGAATGCACAAGCCATTGCTCAGTATCCAGTCACAGTGCCGGGTTTTATTGAGCCCAGTTACTCTGCCTGCACAGCCTCAGCCTTGAAAGATTCACAAATCAGAATAAAGATGTGGCACAAAAATTTCCTTTTCCAGTGATCTGTCATTTGTATTTCTGCAACTTCATGCTCCAAGCTTAACAGGGCCCTCAGCAGTCCCTGTACTCCATGAGGTGAAGTCCCAGCCTCATATCTCCAAGAAGCAATGCTCTAAACTATCCTGCTAGTCTCAGTCATCTCCTATGACCCAGATTTCTTCCAGCATAAAGAGAAGATCCTAACCAGCACTGGCTGATAGACAACTAGCTTCTGTTTCTTGAAAGGAGAGAGAGTACAGAGGGAAAAAGAAATCACGCAGCTCAGTGGAGAACCGTTCCCATACCAACTCTGCCTGCTGGGCAGCTTCCTCGCCCTCCCGGGGCTGCCAGCTGCAGCCAGAAAACTCCCTTTGTTTCAAGGGACACTGATTTTACTTGGCTACTATCTTCACTTATTCTTTTCCTCCAGACATTCAGGCCAAAATTTATCAGAATTGAAGATCCTTCATCAAATACGCTACCAATAACATTTTTATTGTTCATAAAATACTCTGACAGCCAGGATTCACTGACCAACAGCTAAATCAACTGCATTCTGTGCAATTTAAAACACAGTAATCTATACACACAAAATGTTGATAGGAAGCATCAGGTAAGGGTCAGATTCTACCAGCATTATTCATGCAAAAATCATTTGAAAAGTAAATCATTCAGTGATGCATGTCATTATCTTCCAGAACACTGCCAGTTAAAATTTATCATACTCTTTTTATTATTTCCCTGGAGGTGTTTAAGAAAAGGCTGAATATGCTACTTAATTCCATGGTCCAGTTGACAAGGTGGTGTTATGTCATAGGTTAGACTCAATGATCTCAAAGGTTTGTTCCACCTAGTTAATGCTGGGATTCTGTGAAAAGAAGTAATTACACTATTTAAATTAATCAAAATGTCCTATATTTGAATGTGTGACCTGAAATCCATCTTATCCTCAGCTAGAATGAGAAAAATTGGAACTGTGACCAATTCCTACCCAGGAATTCTACTTTTTACTCACTTAACTGCATGAGTGGTTGGATGTACCCTCCATGTCTGTGTCTCTCTAACATCCCATGCAAAGTGGAGATAATGCCATATTGCAATCAGAAATTAATTTATAATTATGAAGTTCACAGACAAGGGATCTGAAAGTGACATAAAAAAATATGCCCACATCCGTCTGATTGCATAAACAGGAACAGGCTGCAAAGAGAGAAACTCCTTGAACTTGAGCTCCCCAGAATGCCCTGCACACACTTACACAAACCTCTCACTATCTCAAAATCTGGATTGCAAAACCTGGGCTCTGTCCCTTCAGGGAAGCTGAGCAGCTGAGCAGGTCAAGAAGGGGCCCTTACTTCATGTCACATCAAAAGCAATGATGAACGGATTTCAGAATTGAGCAGAGTCCACACAACTCCTCTGGAATTCAATAAAAACATTAAGTGAAAGTGATTTCTTGATCCCCTCTCCTTCTTTATTTTCCTTTTGAAACCAGATCAGTAATTTTGGTACCCAGTACTGGGCCTTTCACTGCATTTTAAATATGTTCTTTTTTTTCCTCTTTCTCCATTTGCTATTTTTATTATAACAAATAGGAGATGTGAGATCCAACTTTAACAAACCACATGATAATCACAATCAAAGGGAGGTGAAAACAGTTAATCTAATTTTGCTTTAAATGCTATGCTGATCATCCTTTTCTAAAATACTGTATGCTAAATGTTTCAGGAAATAAAAATAAAGGCACAGAATGAAAGGACTCCACTCTATTCTCATGTTCCTCAAGATTTGAACAAGACTGATTTCAGTATCTCTTTAAATAATTCAAGGCAAAAAGAACATAAATAGTCTGTGCTTCCATCTTTTGCTTGTGGAAGGCAGCTTTCATTCGCATTTCAAGTTTCCTTTCTTTATTATAAATTTTTATTTTAAAAGTATAAATGAGTGATCTGGGAAAGAAAAGAAAAATTAAAGGATAAGGATGCTAGACAAGAATTTATTTAGGAAAAGAACTGTATGGACCTTTCAATGTATAGGGGCCTACGGAAAGCCCTCAGGCCAAAGTTAAAAGAACATCCAATTTCATGCTCCAAATAATTTTACACTCTTTATATAGGCACAGCTATTCACAAGCTGGGAAATACCACAGACCTGTAAACATTTCTTATGTCTAATAATAAGAAATGTGTATATAGCAGCATTACATATCTTATGACAATAACAACTCCCACTTGGAGGTGGGAGGTCAGAAACCCAATTTGATTTGTAACACAAGTATCAGTTTGTTTACACACATCCCCATAGATGGAGCAGTTTGGAAGTGGTGTGTGTACTGGCTGCTGTGATGACAAATGGAAAAGCTGAAGCAGAAAGACACAAGTATGTGCAAATGTGGGTAAGGCTTTTGTAAGTCTATACTTTTACAGTATTTGGTTGAAATACTGGTGAATGTATGGCCACATGAACTGGTAAAATTTACTGCTCTTTCATTTTTAATATGGAAATATATGGTTTTTTCAGTTGTGTAGACTAAGTCACTTGAACATATTTTTCAGCAGCTATTATTTTGCATTTCATATGTATGTCCCACAAAACTGATAATACAAACAAACTAAAAAAGAGAAAACCTTCTGGTAAGGTGTTCAAGGAAGTACAGAAACTTGTTATTTGTCATTTACTTCAGTGGGAATTAAGTGTAGCTTGGGAAAAAATCATAGTTTGGAGAAAGATAATGTGAATCAAGACATCCATAGAGTCTGGCATGTAAAAGATCTCTTAATAAGCCCCCCAGCAGCACACGCAAGCAGGAAGTGGGCACTGACAGTGCTGAATTCAGCACTCAGCTCTGTTGGCCCAGGAAGGCACATGAGCCTTCTCTGTACCTCCATTTGGTGCACGGAATCCAACTCCAGTGTGGGATCACTTGGCTTTCCGTGGGCTGCTCTGCACCATCATGTAAACTGTTAGGTGCACTTGGATAGACTGAACTATGATCAAAGCCCTGCACCATCTACAGCACCCTCACCCAAATTCTTTATCAAATTTGTCACTTTGCATTATGCTTCATGCTGAAACTGAAACTTTCAAGGTAGTTTAATTCATATTAAAAATATGAAAGACCATTTTTAATGGTGCCCAACATTAGCAAGGCAACTGAGAAAGAGACTGCAAGAATACCCTCATGAGCAGAAACTTTGAAAAATCTATACAAAAGTAAAACCCTAGTTTCTGGATTTCCATTTTGCCACCTAAGATCCTTTTGTAGTATATTCCATGGTCAAGGATGATGGTCAAGAAATTCCATGGTCAAGAAGCTCTGCTCATCTGCTGATGAATAATAAATTCTGCCTTGTTAACACAATGTGATCTTTCTTTCCTTTTGGATATAAAATATGTTCTTTATATATATTTACATAACCAAGACCCAAAGAAATTAAGGACAGACGAACATTATCTGCAGTGACAACAGCATAAAGCAGTCTGAAATAGTGCAATGAAAGATATGTCTGACTGTTTTTAAGGTTGACAGGGTCAAAAGAAAGCATTACAAAGACTTTTGAACTTCCAAGAAATTAAGGAGCACAATGATCAGGGAACGGAGCCCTGTACCAAGGATATAATGTGCTTCTGTTTGGGTACGAATAGCCAATCCTCCAGGGCCACAGCAGATGGTGTAAAAGAAAATTGAATTAAAGGCTGTCAATTCATTTTTGGCACCTGTATGGGGCTGACAGCTACCCCAAAGGAACAGGATTCTCTGATGAATGGAAATGGAAGTTATTAAAAGAATTGTCCAATGAATGCAAGAAATGGCAGTAAGGTCAACAACATCTCTTACACTGAGCTGAGATCCCCCTGCTCAATCCCACATCATGAGTGACTGGGGAGCTGGCAGATAGAGGGAGCTGGCTCTGCAGAGATGAGTGGTTGACGGCTCAGTGGGATCCCACAGCACTTGGTATCATGAAGAACTTCTCACATTAGAACCATTGCAATCTATTTGACCATGGCTTTGGTCTACACTACATGAGGAATACTGGCCTCTTGCCAGAGCATTGGTCCTCCAGCCAGGAGCACAAGTGCTTTTACTTGTGCAAAGGTGCACAGTGCTAAAACAACTTAACTGCCAAGCTTGTTTTGTCTTTCAGTTTTAAGTTACTGGCAGCTGCTAATGAAAGTCATCTTTTACCTCATCAAAGTTAATGAGCTTTGGCACTACACTCCTGAATGTGGTTGTAAAAGTCCTGCTTCCGCCAGTAGTTGTGTTACTGCTTGTTCAGGGGCCTCTCTGCCTGGCATTGCTGTACTGTGGAATCGTGTCCTTTTTGGCTATGACTCATCACAGTCAGCCACGTGGTCTAACTCCCTTTTCAGTTTAAATCAGCTCCAGGTTAGATTTGAGTGGCTTAACTATGGGAGGGTTCCCATTGTCTTGTTTCGGCCTTCAGACCCGAGGGGACAAAGCTGAGAGTCAATGGTGGTGTTTATCCATTAGGTCTAAGTTTTGCTTTGGCAGAGATATAGAGACATCACATAAAGTAGATAAAACCCATTGCAGTCCATCACCTCAGCAGGAAGGGGCAGAGGAATTCTTTTACACTTTAAAGTAGATAAAACCCTTGCTACATGTGTTTGGTCTGTAGTATAAGTTTGACAAAATGTCTGCCTCTGTTCCTTCGCAGGCTCTGCGTTAATGCTGACACTGACAACAGCTTATGAAGCACAGCTGATACATGAATGGGCTCAGAGGAGGGGTTTGGGGCAGGTGCTGCAGGGCTCCAGTGCCTTCTGCACATCCACCCAACAGTGCTACTCTCCCTTGTGCAGCTTAAAATTGCAAAAGCCATATGTGAAGGGCTTTTTGTCTGTTTTTTTGCCTCCTGCCCTCCCTGCCAGCCAATGTAGAAGTTCCTGATTTGATGCTCCTTCAGCAGCCAACCTTTAAAACTGCAATGGTCCCACATTCAGGGGGCTGGTCCCCATCTACCTGGCTCCTCATTATCTTATCATTGTGCATCTGATTACAACACACTCCAGGAAACTGGCCCACAACTCTGACGGTGCCTCCACAGCACAATCTGAAAGACTCAGTAGTCAAAAACTGACATGCTTTTGCACCACTAGGACCTTACAGCTGCTTCAGGCTTGCCACCTAGACTGCTGTTAGGAAGCCTTGAGAGTTTGCTGTCTGCCAACTTGATCAGAAATTCTGAAATTCAGAGATGATAATATTACAAGGATTAGTTCAGTCTTCCACAGAGACATTAGTTCAGATTTGCTTGCCCAGGCAGCCTGTGATGCATAACCATATTACTATGTTTATCTTCCTGGTCTTGACTGGTTTTCACTGGGATAATACAGCTTGACTTCAGGTAAACTAAGAAGCTTAATTAAAATTTGTATTTCTTTTCAAATAACATACTGATTTCAGAAAAATTTCCAAAATAGACCCATTCTGCCCTATTCAATAATTTATTGGTTAAGTTAAAGTTGCTAACATTTTAGAGTAATAAAAGGAGAATGCCTACTTCCCTAGTCAATAACTTCATCTGAAACATATATGTATTTCAAAAATCAAACACAGTTGAATTTTTCAATAATTTTAAACTGCATATTCAAGATCTTTGGTACAAAGGTACACAGGAATTGGCAGCAAATAATGATTACAGATGTACAAGAAGAGTTGCATTAGCTACCAGTTCTGTGAATTCACTCCTATTCACCCAGAAACCTATTATGGCAGAGAAGTAGCCAGAGCTGGTTTTGCTCCTCTTCTGCCACCACCAGGAAGAGTTGCAGGAGCAGAGGGTTAAGCTCACAAGACACACTTTCAACTGTGCACAGTAGAAGGAAAATCAAGTATAACTTTTTTAATCTTTGCTGTTTTTTAACAGTGTTTGGAGCTAATGGACTTATTTCAATTTCCTGGTAAATGGCAGCCAGCAAGAACTAAATGGTGTGACAGGATGCGGGTGCCTGAATTTCATCTCCTTTTAGCAGAGCACTGGTCTGCACTAAGCAAAGCAACTCTCAGCTTGCACTGCCAGCAAGCACCTTCCCATTCCCAAGAAAGGCTGCCTGTCAACCCACAAGTGAGTGAACTTCCTCACTGATGTGAGAGGAATGGTGGCAATGTACAGAAGCATTAATACTTCAGCCTACACTGTTTGAAGACACAGAATGTTGCAAAACTAAAGAAAGTGTAGTTGCC
The DNA here is from genome assembly GCA_003676055.1 of Chloebia gouldiae. Lineage (NCBI taxonomy): Eukaryota > Metazoa > Chordata > Aves > Passeriformes > Passeridae > Chloebia > Chloebia gouldiae. The sequence continues at coordinate 20,390,293 of QUSF01000010.1, forward strand.
CTAATGACTCATTTTTTTTATTTTTTAGCGTGATTCTTTAGCTACAAAGCACAACACAGGCAACCACCACAATGACACAAACTTCATGGTACACTATGAGATGGCAAATATCTAGGAACAAAGACTGTCATTTCACTTCTCTGAGCATTGCACAGAATATCCAGACTGTCCTGGGCCAGGATGACCCAGCTGCCCAGTACAGACATCCAAAGTACTTTTTTCTTTTATCCTGCTGAAATATTACTATTTCAAGTATTTTTTAATTATTGAAGCTTCATTATCTATATAAAGTCCAAATAGCCACCATTATTAAAATGATGATCCCCTGGCTATCTCTACTGCAGCAGCTGATGCTCAGGCAGCTGTTTAGTTGTTTTGTTTGGGTTTTTTTAATTGGAATTTCATATTCATAAGTCCTTCAAGAAATGCTGGGTGAATTCCACAACATTCAGCCTGAAACTTACTTCCTACAGACAACAACATACACAAGCTTTTTTTATAAGCTTTTCTTTTCTAAAAGAAAATGTAGCAGTAGTTAAAAAAAAAAAAAAAAAAAACAAAGAAAGAAAGGTAACAGATCTCATTTCTGCTCTTCCCCAGTGCTCCCAGAAGCAAACACTTTGTGCTGTTAAACTGCTGGGCCCCCTTCTCACGAATCTCTCTGGGGCTGACTGCATGAAAACTTGGTAAAAAGGCATTTTGGTCTTCAGTTTTATTGCTTCTAGTACTTTTTAACAATCTAGCAGACCCATCAACTTATTCACAGCTTTTCTCATACATTGGAATAACTTGTTAATTAATTATGGTTTATGTGATTTCCTGAATTAATGTCTTCATTTTGGTTTGAATTTTATGGTTCAAATTTGAATTAATGGTTCAAAATTAGTTTGAATTTTATCTACAGTGGTAGCTATTCTCTTTAGTTAGTACCACTTTAGATGGATTTTCATCTTCAGAAAACCACTACTACCTACACAAACACTCATAACCGAGCCTTTTTTTTTCTCTGCCTTTACTGCTCCCTCTCCATTTAGCCTGAGGTACACACTTGCACAGTGTGTTGTCATAATTTCCTGACAGGTTCTAGGATTTCAGTTTATATTTGTATACTTTCTTTCCATACATTCTAAAATGCTTTCTCCTAGAGCTAACTTTTAAACTCTTGTCCCAGAGAAGACTAGAGCTCATATTCTGCAGAAATAGCACTGGGGATTTCAAAGGAGATGTAACTTTTACTGTTTAAATTACACCCAGCAGATAACATATATACTTTCAATACATTGCATTTATGTAACATACTCACATCTCTCATTTTCTAATACTAAGTGTGCATGTATTTTTAGAATACTAACTCCAAATACTGCTTATAATACAGAAGCTCTTCATGGCATATCTCTGTCACTGCCTTAAACTGTGCAAGCAGTGCTCTGGTTAGGTATCTGGGAGCTTGATACAACAGAGTGAATTAACTGTTTATTTGAATGCCCAGTTTCCAGTCTAACTTAATGGTGTTTGCAGTGACATTCTACAAATGTGTGCCTTGTCCTCAAAAAGAAGAATGCAAACTCAATTAGTGTGCACTCCCAAGCACTAACTGGAGGATTTTTCAGACCATTAAAACAAATCACTGCATCTGCATATTGTTACCCGTGCTTTTTTAAAATAGAATATATTCTCTGTGGAAAAGAGAGAAAATTAAACCATGGCATTAAACCAAATCATGTGGTTTGTTTTAGGTAAAAAGTGGTGACTTACTACAGCAAGAGCAAATCAATCACTGGAAAAATTACATACTGCCTAAGAGTATGATGAGAGGTATCCAAATAGCCTCAGGTTCCACCCTTCATGCATCAGTAGAAATGGATGAATATCAGTATACCAACAATCCTGACAATGCTGCCAAGATTGCAGGTCCAGATCAAGCACTGACACCAAAGGGGAAGCACCTCCATCCTCCACACTGGCTCTACATGAAGGAAGCCTAAGTCTGCAGGAGAGATGGAAGCAGCCATGTGTGTCAGGGTGACTTCCTGGACAGCCAGACGGTTGACAGCCAGGCAAGGATGTTACACCATTCTTCTCTCCTACTTTATCATTTTAATGGATTTTTTTATTTCATAGTTTGCATTATTAAGCTTTTTAAAAGATCCCTATTAATACAGTTTCTCTAATTTACGTTTATAAGCCCCTTATTATTAAAGAAAAAAAATTATCTGCATAACAAAATTACAAATGTTAGAAAATGGCAAAAAAATCAGTTGATTTCAATAAAGTTTCCTTGACAGACAGATCATAAATGCCAGTGGAAAGAAATACATAAAATTCATTCTGTTTAATTATTAATCTGCTGACGGCACAAACGTAGTGCAATGGACCTGGGTGTATCCTTGAAATTCCTCTAACCTTTGTAAGCAGGAAAGTGGTCAGAATTTGTCAGAAGATGAACAACCCCTGCATCTCCACAGCATCCCTTGAACCTCCCAGATGTGGAAAATCTGCCCGCCGTGCTGCTTAAACCTCATTTTTTTTTCATGTAGCATGCAGACAATTCCTATCCAAAATGAGAAACTAAGGAATCTTTTTTACTTTCTCTGTTTTCCTCACAACAAGGCTTCGCCTATGAAGAAGGCACAAGCTGGGCTTGCCAACTTGATCATTATATTAATAAATCAATTAAAAACAACATTAGAAAGACTCACTGGTAAGACTGCAAGCACTGGACAATAAAACAATATCAAATCTAATTATTTTTAGCAAAGAATCATCAAAGAGCTGAAATTCAGAAAGAATTTTCAATATTAAAGCAACAGCAGGAATCTGAAAAGCAAGTGTACCATAAAGATAATGAGTAGAGAGACCAAGCCAGGATGTATTTGCAATCAAACTGGTTTCTCCTCCAGCAACTGCATTGTGAAGCATCTAGATGGAATCTGTGGTCAAGAAACATCTAACATTTCAAAAACTCAGCATCACACAGTGTCAACCATTCCCAGTATTATTAGGAGTGAAATCTCCTGTCTCCATATGAAAAGAAATCATAGGGATTTGGGTTTGAGCTTGTTTTTGAGCTAAAAGCTTTGAAGCACTTTCTGTCCTGAAATGTGGCATCACAATGTATTTTGTGATAGATCATTTCCCTAATGATCACATTTCCTGTAGTGAGACTTTTCATCTTCCTCTATGTGACTTTACCAACACTGCAACATACACTCTGCAACACCTTCCACGTCAAGTGAAAAGGCTCTTATAGTCCCTTAGATTGATAAAGGACTCAAATAAATGTGCCACTCTGACTTAAGTCCTGGGTCAGGACTCTGCATCACCAGCTCAGCTGATCTGTTTTGATTTGGGGCTTGGACTTATTTTAAGAAACAAAAATGGTAGAAAGGTAGATGGTAACTTCTATAACAATCTGCCTCACTAAGACCTACCATCATCCTGACCTTGTTCATTCTCATTTGTATTTGCCTCCTGCAATGCCACAATAATTCCAGATCAGGAAATAGATGGAGCTGCTAAACATACTGTGCCCTGCTACAAAATTACTGAGACATCACTCTTATTTCTCTGTTCTCAATTTACTCTTCCTCATGTTCCTTACAAAATACCACCCTCTAATGTGACCCAACTGTCCAAGCAACCCTTTTATTTGTACTCAATTTGATACTTCTGACTGGAATTAGGCAGAAATTTTCTGTTGAAGATGACAGCAATCCTCTCCCAGGAAGAAGGATTAATGCCCTCAAGTCTTCCTGCAGCAATCTTTGCAGAATATCACATTAAGTCCTTGTGTCCACCCTTACTTGGATGACAAGTACTTTATGCAGAAGGTTGACCCAAGATTTCTACAACTGGCTGAGGTGATGTGCAGGCCTCCTACCATGCTGCTGATTGACCAACAGGGTTCATTAAATTAATAGTTTATTTAATGTATTAATCAGTGTCATACTCTCAGTTTGGGTTGTTCAATATGGCTTACTGCTTCAGTGCTGCAAAGTCTGTGACTTCCTTTATGAAATTATAGTCACAAGTAATCCATTTCAATGTTTGGATTTTAAAAATGCTCCTTTTTTCTTCATTTCTGATCCTTTTTTTTTTTTTTGGCTTCTCACTCAGCAAAAGGTTCAGAGCATTTCTTTTTGTTCAACAACTTTTCAAGTGACCTTTTGGAAGTCAGCGATCTGAATGTTTCCATTTAACACAGAAATCATAACTTTTACTTGTTAAAGTGTAAAATGTTCTGAGCTCTGGGGAACAGTAAGACATTTAGAAAGGTGCATTGAAGTCCATTTATGAAATAGAAATATATTATATCACCTCTATGAGGTGACAATTTGCTACGATGAACAGGTGTCCCAAGGTTCTTTTCTTTTGCATTTCCTTTAATAAATACTGTTTACCAGCACTTACTGAAATAAATACATGATCTGATTTCTGCAAATAATACTTTTCCCTCTAATGATACAAATATTTTGCAAGGTAATATTGTCATAAAAAATTGGGTTTTTTTTTAAAAATGGGTCTTTTAAGGAAATCATGTTTCTTTGTCTTACCTAAAAGATGAAAATGACCATCACTAAAATTATGTTTCACTCAAAACCACTTATGTGTGTGAAATAATCAAGATTCAGGTACATTCCTGAAAGCAGGATTTATTCTAAACCCTTTGGAAGAATTGTTGTGTTTCCACTTGCATACAGAAACCTACACACTGCAAAAGCTGGCAGCCCGTTCATGGCTTGTGAATCCTGAATGGTGTCTATGGGGTGGCCAAGAGATCAAGCCTCGTGTGCCTGGCCTGATAAATGATGTAGTTTAAATTCTCTACAAGGAATCACAAGGAATTTGACCAATTAATACTAGTGAATAACTCTGCTTTCTTAATGATTTAAATAAGTAAACTACTGAAACCTTATTAACACTGATTTTAAAGACAAGCTATGTTGTCTTAGGCAAAACATGAGAGCTTTTCCAGGTAAGAATCTTCTGAAGAGGCACTATAATCCTTTCTCTGAGCAGAATTCCTCCCCCCACACCTATAAGAATTGCCTATACTCTTTCTTAGGTTGGAAGAATGAGAATGTTCTGCCTACACTTCCTGGAAACTGTGCCTAGGCCTGTGTGTCTGCTTTTATCAAAATATCCATCAAAGGTCAGGTAATTTTCCACACTCATCTAGAGACAAAGATGCTACCTATCCTGATGAATCAGTTCAAGAATGTTAGTGCTTTTCCCTCAAAACAGATCAGATAGAATCACTAAGAAAATGAAGTGCATTATTTCTATGTCTGTTTCCAAGCGTGCTCAGAATTACAACCATAGCAGATTCCACAGCTTCTTCCACTGTGGCACTCCAATCAGCTCTTCCCTGGCTTTGCAGCTGGTGGCAGAGGACAAAGGGCTGAGCAGGAAATCAGTCAGGAAGGGCTAACTAGACTTCTGCACTAGTTCTGACAGCTATAAGAAAGTATGAGTATGGGACACTGAGCACTAGTTTAAAAAAAAATAAGACAAAAAAGAGAAAAGGGTAAAAAATGCTAACACTGAAGAAATGCTGGCAATAATTTACTTCTTTCATGAGAAACTCCCTGATTTACTGGGAAACAAAACAATGACTTTTTATAAAGTAAAGTAACTTTTACTTGCTAGTGTTCTGAGCTCTGTGGAACAGGAAGATAGTTAGAAATTGCACTGAATTCCTATTATGAAGTAGAAATATTTTATATCACATCTATGAGGTGACAATCTGCTACAATGAACAGGCGTCCCAAGGCTCTTTTCTTTTGCATTTCCTTTAATAAATAATGTTTACAAGCATCGGGGCTGCTTTTTATAATAAAATCATAGGCACATAAGCTGTTCCAAAAGTCATTGTCCAGGGGGCAAAAGCAATTACTCAAGAGCTGGCAAATATCCATTTGTGCTGCCAGTGCAAAGCCCTAGTCCTTTTCTTTGCCTGATACTGCTGAACATCCTTAGAGAAGTTTCATTCTGATCACAGACTGCTCTTTTGGTCCAGCTTAGAACACAGCTCCAGAGCACATGGTGAAAATGCCTTTCACCTGCAGAGCTGATTCTGTGTTTATGCCATGGAGGAAGGGAGGCAAAGAACCCTGAGAACACAGAGATCTCACAGCTAAGTAGGGAAATGGTGGTTTAGGTAACAGCAGTGATATTCCAACTCTCATCACAGAATCTTGTATGACGTTACAAAATGTAGTCACACTAAATTTTACATGCAACAATCATTGAAATTTGGTTTGCATTTAACAGGTTCTTAATTATACCAGTCTGATTGACAGAAGTGGTGACCTTTCAAAACTGAAAAGTAATCTGAGACAAGCACCCCTCTCCTTAAAGCACTCCTAACTTCAGTTAATTTTTCTGATTATTAGATTGATCTTCTCTTTGGGCCATTTTATCATCACAAGTATGAAAATCTGTATGTGTGTAGTACTTAGCTACAGAAGATCAGCAGGAGCAGCTTCAAAAAACATAAAAAGAAACAAGTATTTCTAGTTTTAGAAAGTTTTCAGTAGCAATTCTGTAAATATGGCCTGAACTGTACACTGAGCACCACAGATGTAAAACACTGAACAGATTTTCATTCTCTTCATAGAAAAGAGAATCCAGTAGAGGAAAAATTGCTGAAGTTCCTAAGAACTTCTTTCAGTGAAGACACTGATTGCATCCACCACCACTGCAAAGATCTGGTATCAGCTATATGTCAGCTTTATCACTCTATCTTGCAGTGCTCTTCAAAGACTACCTTAGAGATGTAAAGCAATTTTTTAAAAGTGTGTAGGGTTACTGTACCTGCTATGGTTACTCATTATCTTGAGGAAAGGCTGTCATAACAGACAGAGATCAGATTCTACAGAATGGTTATATTAATAAACAGTTATTACATACATATCACACAATACAACTCCATTCAAGGCTCTGCTTACAGCTGTATCTTATAATAACTACTGCATTTGCAAACAAAGTCATTCCAAACGCTTGACATTTTATAATAAAACCTTTTCACTCAAACTTACAGCTATCTAGAACACAAAAGTCCTCATGACCCTGAAATCCAACACCACAAATTAAAAACAATCAATTCCACAAAAACCAAACAAACAAAAATCAAACCAAAAATAAATGGCACAGGGGATTGTGCAAGTTCTCTGGCTGGCCACATATGCTGCTATCACACTTTTTCCATTATCAGTCTTTTTTCTCACCTCTACAGCATTCTCTTTTAAAAAATATCCATGCTGTCCAGAATCAGATTAGAAATCCTTTGATAACAAGACTATATTGATCCTACATTTGTCCAGCACCTGGCCCAGTGAGAATGCTTGATCACAGCTATGGAAAATAGCCCTCCTATAAACACAGAAGTACGACAGTCACAATCACAGAGAGGAGCAGCTCATTCCTGACTTCCCAAGTAGCTCCTTCTTTCCTCTCCAAGTATTCAGCATTCACAACTTCAGAAAAACTTTCAGAAAATATTAACTTGCAGCTGAACACTACATTTTTCATATTGTCTCAGTGACCAACACATGAAGGTCCTCTGAAAATCTGATCATTTTATTCTATGTAAAAACAGTTCTCAAGTGTTTTGGAGCTTACAGTCAAAGACAGGGATATCTCTTCCAAACAGCTTTTTCAGGGCAGCTAACAGGAACTTGGAGTTTGAAGACCCCCAGTAGGCTTAAAGGAAAAAAAGAAAAAACACACACACAAAAAAAAACCACCCCAAACCAACAAAACCAGAAAGAAAAAATAAAATCTGTAAGACACTTAAATCCTTTTAAGATTTTCCACTAACATCACCACAGAGGTGAGACTCGGGTGAGCAGCAATTTTATTGTGAAGAGAAACAGAGAGGATCAGCTGCAGTGAGAGCAGCTGAAAATGGCATATCTGACATGCATTTTGTTATGAAAATGTCTTCCTTGCTTGGTGAAGAGTGTGTTTTTTAGAAACCGTGTTTTGCAAGCAGTCCTTCCCTTGCCATTTAAGACACTCTCCTGCAATGATGACACATTTGATGACATCCAAATTGTAAATGGTTTTCTTTCCAATATTAACACAAAAACGTCAACCAGCTACTGCACCAAACATTTGTCTATTTATTCAGGGAAGTGCAAAACTGCATCTTAGCAGGCCATTGAACTCAGCATTAATTACAGGAGGAAGACAAATGCATCTGTTGGTTTTTCATTAACTTTTGGAATAATTGATCCACATATCTTGGCATTTTTATACTAAACTGTTCTATGATTTCTAATCTATTTAATTCATCATGTATTGATTCAAAAGATATCTATAGGTGAGTTCCTTAACTGTATGCCTCTATAAATAATATACTACATATTAAAACTTAACTATTTTATCACTTCAAAATCCCTATGGCAAAACTGACCAGTCTGTGAAAAGTAAAAAAATGCTAAATTTGGCAAGCCAAAAAACATAGGACTTTATGAAAGTTTCATGTCTGAGTATTACAAAGCCTTGATCCGTTACTGTCAAGATTAAATAACTCTTTACAAAATTCACATTCATTTCCTTGAGCTGCCTCCTTCGTATTCAGCACTATTCTACGGTAAACCTTCTAAATGTAGAGAGGAAGCTGGCACTGGGTTAAGCTGTTATTATTCATACATTTTTTCCTAAGAGCAGGAGTATTGGATGTCTCTTAGAAACATTTATTCCTAAGTCATTTCATTAGCAGAGAGACAGCAAAATCAGAAACGCTACTAATGTATATTTCTTTCTGCTCTTTCACATCTTTCCCTCAAATTTCAACCACATTTCTTACCTCAGACTAACACACCAGACTGCAGGTGTTTGCAGGAGGTAGAAAGATCTTTCACTTCTGATGAGGCAGCACAGTTGAGCATAGCAGCATTAATGAAGCTGCAAACCAATTCAAGCTTTTTTCTGTATTTGTTAGACAGTCTGAGGTATCCCAAATATTACCCTTCCACTCACATACACTGCACAGGCATGCACATACACAGACTGTATTTTGGGAGGAGGGACCTTGTGTACTGGATACATGAGACCTAGGGCAATAATCTCTTACTGCCATCAGGGATCAAAAAAAAATTCCACATAATTTAGAAAATATATGTTTCATCATTTAAAGTCTTCCAAGAAAGTATGATATTAATAAAGAAATCCTCCAGATACTCTATCCAAAACTCATTAAAGCTGGAAGATTTCTCTTAGGTGTATACACACATGATTTTGCATTCGTTTTAGACACCAAAGGTCTATCTTGAGAGGTTAATCAAACTGCTGCAGTAGCAGCACTGGTCATCTCTTCTTTGGTTATGTGAGTGTACAATTTTACATTTTATGCTGACAAAATCAACTTGGCCTGCACTTCTCTAGAACAGTTGTTCAGGTTTATAACTGTGACCACTGAGACTCCTAAAACACCTAATTTACTAGACAGGCTTCCTATTGTATTTACCCTTAAGTGTGAAGGATTCTTTATTACATGAATCCTTTTGCAGCTGTGGTCTGTTTAGCACACCTCAGCTCATCCACAGACACAGGAAGTAAAAGGCTGGTGGTCCTGTTCTGGTGTCTCAAGAACTCATTGACCAGCTTCAGATATTTCACCCAGTAATGGGTAAAATAGAGACTACAGTTGATGAGATCATGATTTACAAAATTTCAGATTTGCTAGGGTTAAGCACAGTCTGGGTTGTTCTTAGCACAAAACTATCAGCTCCCCATTGACAATACCTGTGCCTTAGGACTGAAAAACAGGTATAAATTTATGTACAAGTCATTTGCTCCATACTTCTGCTTTCTTTGCTCAGATACTCTACCCAAAATACTCTAATGCACAGCCAGCTTCATCACATTAATTGGTGGTAGTTTACATGTTGCAAGACACAGGCATATCTGTAAATATTTATGGAATTAGAATTCTACATTTTCAGCAAGGTAAGTGTTACTATCTTCAACTTGACAGATGATGAAACTGAAGTCTGGAGAAATGAAAGCAACATTTCACACCAGGAGTTTCTGAGACAGCCTAGACTGCAGCTGACTTCTGTCTCTTAGATCTTATTCTAGAAGCCTGACTCTGCTTTGTTGTTTATCTTACCCTATTTTTCCCTACAAAAATCTTAACTTACAAGCCTCCAGAAACAGTACAGGGCTTAATACAATCTTAAATATTCAATTCAGTTTTGCACTGTATATGACAACCTGGAAAGGCAATACTAGCCCTATATTTTTATAACATCTCAGCTGAGGTTCTGTATTATATACTTCTCTGAGTGTAAAAACCTTTCAACTCATATAGGACATGCTCCAGTTAACGAACTACTATTTCCTTATATATTTTACAAAGAGCTTCATTGTGTGGCTTCATTTTTCTATTAGATAGCTATTTTGATTATTTCTCTTACTGTCAGGGAAAGAATCTATTTCAAAAGGCAATTAAAAATATTCTTCCATGGGTTCACATTTTTGAAACAACAAAAAAGTCATTCATGCCCTAAAAAAAAGGTACCTCTAGAGCTCTTTGCAAGGCAGTGGGATTATGAATGAAGAACAGACAGATTGTGAGAGAAGTCTTTGAAACGAAAGAATAGAAACCTAAGCAAGCAGGCCAGCCGAGAAGGCACTGACACAGAGGGAATAACTGCAAGAACAGTACTGCAAAGTAGTGGTATAAAAGAAAAGAAGTGGATCCTGTTAGCTATACAACACTATGGATAATATAAGCTAGCACTGAAGTGCTCACAGCTAGTTTCTAAAATCCTGGCATTGAAGGCTCCAAACTGCTTTACTTTAAAGGGAAAAAAGCCTAGAAATAGATAAAATGCTGTAACAGTTACTGAAAGACCAGTGAAAAAGACCTGTTTGCAAGTGCATAGATAGCCTGGAAATACATCAGGATATGCAGGCTAAAAGAACAGTCAAGTTGCAGGGAAATAAACAACTTTCATAACTATATCTGTTATTTCAGTCTTGATATTTACAGGAGGAATCAGAGTTTTGCCACCTTTAAACCTTTAAAACTTCTCACCTTTTTTTTTTTTTTTTTCCACAGAAGTGCTTCAGGGCCTAAACTGAACCTTGAAGGGAGTCAACTACGTCCTCCAAAATATACTGGATGCACTTCATAAGTTTGTCTGAAAGAAGAAACAGCTTGATTTCTGGTATATATGATTTAAGGTGAATCAGTGTGAACGATGGGTATGGCAGGAGGATGCAGAAAGCAGCAGAGCTCGGGGACAATCGCTGCCTCGCAGGCAGAGCTGGCAGTCTCAGTGCCAGCAGCCAGCTGGGTGAACCCTTCTGCTCTGAGCAGGCACAAACACCCGGCCCAGCCCTGCCTAAGCCATGCACTCCTGTAACACACAGGCTCTGCTGGGGCTCAGAGGAACTCGCAGCCACAGAGCTGAACTCTTGCTAGCAAGCCTTGTCCAGCACTTCACACCTTCCTGCAGCACTTCTCACTCCTCTGCTGTCTCGGGTTCCATCTCTGCAGCCACCCCCGTTCTCTGCTCTCACCCTAGGACTAGCAGCAGAGGAGGAACAGCCTCCCAAAGAAGGTGGAATGACTGAGTAAGTCTGCACTTCAAAGGGGGATGTAGAGACACTTCAAAGACAATTGAGCTAAAGCTGAGCTACACCAGGTAGCTGACTGAGTACAGAAAGTAAAGCCATGTCAGCAGACTTCAGTGTGGGTGAATTTCTTCTGCTTTCCTGGTGGACCAGATTTATGCTTATGAATATTACCTCTTAAAGTAGATAGAGAATGTAAATAGAGAATGAACATTTCCATGGTTTGCTGTTCTCTCCTAGCTCCCAGCAGGATACAGAAAAAACCACAATGCAGCCGCACAGCAAAGGAAAACAGAATATATGCAATGTATTCCCACCTTCAGTGTGAAGACTGATAAGTGATGTTGCTTGTTTAACACGTACACATGCTACTGGACCAGCAGGCAGTTCTGAAGATAGGTTATGGGAGTCAGAAAAACAGAGCTTGATTCCTGACACTCAGCACATTTGGAAAATCACTTCATCCTGTTTCCTCCCCCCATTTCTTCTGCCATATTTCATTATATATGCAGTGTTTTTAACATGGTTGCTATTGATTTGTTTTTCAGAACCTTAATATATTAAGTTAACCAAACTGAAACTAAAGGAAGTGGTTCCAAATACCAAGCCACCAAGAGCTGGACCCTCTTTAGAACTGGTCTCTGCATGACAGTTTTTTTGGCTTTAGGTCTACACTGGTAAAATATTCTTAATATATCAATATACTGATGTGAGTGAATAAAAATGACTAGAACATGTGTTTTCCCTACTATGTAAGAAAGACCCACTAGGCCAAAACCAATTTCTTTTACTGTCTGCATCAACAGATATACCTATAGCACATCCACAACCCAGCCATCTGCTTGTTATCTTTGAACAGGTCTAGGTTAATGAGTAAAAAAAAAATCACATATTTAGTCCAAATCTGTATCTGGTTTCAGTCCAGAAACCAGAGTTTTGCTGACTCCAACCAACTTCTGTCCTGCCCATAGCTTAGGTATGACACTGTAATGAAACTAAACAGCTTCTAGTTCAGCAGTTTGTGTCTGGCCAGCCCGGGGAGTGAGCAGAGCTTCCATCCACCTGTGTGCACACCACTCCCTGCCTCCAGAGTGTGAGCTCGAGTCAAAGAGACTGTGACCTGTGGGTGAGTCCACGTGGGAGCAGGATATCCTGAAGCTCCTCTGGCCATGAATAAGTCCATGCCAAGGTGGGTACATCTGAAGTGCCTGTGGCTGTGGCTCTGTCAGTGCCGCAGCAGGGGCGCCCCTGAAGACCCAAGGGCAGCTCCGTCAGGGCCCGAGGCAGCTCCGTGCTGTGCAGGCACAGCTTGAAGCACCAGCAGCTGTTCAGGAGGCTGGGCACCTCGAAGGTGTGGCCATGGATAAAGCCACAGCAGAGCAGGAACACCCTGCAGGGACTGCAGCCAGGAGCAAGGCCAGCTTGGGCAGCTTTGCTGTCTGAGGGGACAGGGGCTGTGGGTGAGGCCACACTGAAGCAGGTCTATCTCCAAAGGCACTGCAGCCCATGGACAGGGCTGTGCTGGAACAGCAGCCCCTCAGAGCCACTTTGGCTCTGGATAAACCCACACACCAGCAGGTGTGTCCCTGAAGAGACTGGTTCATAGACAAGGCTCCACTTGGAGTACGTACAACCCTAAGGGACTGCAGTCTATGCCTAAATTCAAGCTGGAATAAGGGCAAGGGGAGGAGTTCATTGCAATGTTAAACCCAATAGGGAGTGGGTAAAAGACTCTAAGAGAAATACCTTTAAATTGTGGTAACCCATGATTTGAATTGCATATTATAGGAATTACTACAACAAGAACCACCCAAACCTATGGAGGAAAAGCCTTACACAAAACAGAGCAAGTGCATCAGGAACCCAAACTGAGCTGGCTTTGGTGCCCAATAACCACAAAACAAACCACCTCTCATGTCCTGAGTATCTGCACAACATGCAGCCCAAAGTCATGGACTAAATGTACTCAATGGATGTGTGGTGGGCATCTTATGAACACTTTGCAGTGGTATCTGTGTATTACACCAAAGGATGGGAAGGTTGTGGTTATCTACCTCTATTATCAACAGTTTTCAGCACAAACCCATACTAGCTACTGTGTCCAAAATTAACATTATCCCAGAAAAAATCTGTACAGCGTGCCTGCTGAAGCTTGATGCTTTTAACTTGGGGGGGAAAAAAAGTCACACCCAAAACTATCAAGCAATTATTTAGTTTCCTGAAATAAAGGAAGTGGCTCTGAAGTGGGTGAAAACTTTTGAAAGCTGTCAAAATGCTAAAACTTTTGTGGAGGAGGGGGGAACTTGAAATAATGATCTAATGGAAACAGTGCTTATTCTGCAAGCATTTCTGTTTTCTAAAGGGAAGCAAAGGTGTTTTTCTGACTTTTTTGGCTTGTGTTAGGGGTTTTTGGTGGAGGGCTTTGGGGTATTGGTCAGTTTTTTTGGGGTGTTTGATTACCACTACATATCTTATCAGAAAAATTAGTTGGATACATGCTTTTTATTTGAGAGATTTACAGACTGAAAAGGCCTTTGTGCAGGCTCTAACTTCTACTTTGTTTCGTTTAATGTAGTTTGATGCTCTTCAATGTGGCTTGGTGATTACAGAAAATAAGTGACGTTCTAAAGGATGTCTGAGCTTGTGGAGGAAGTAAGACAACCTTAAAATTTCTCCTGCTAAGTTTTCAAAATCACTAGGTACAACAGGCTGCTGGAAAATAATTTTAGTAATAACAAAGAAAGTCCCAATGCCCACCGAACTCTTACGATCAAGTGCCTGAGAAGTGATTGCCATAAAGCCAAAGCCTACACCCCCCTTTCGAAATGCTGCTCCTCCATTAACAAACCCCTCCCTAGGAGACTGCCCAGTGTCCCTTGGCCACGAGGCAGAGCAATCTGCACAGCAAATATGAAGTATAATGCCTCTGTCACCCTGAGAGGAGATGCAATCTCTGTGCCAAACTACATCATAAAAACAAGGTCTATGATGTTGTGTACTTGATACTACAGCATGAGATTTAATTGAGTGTAGTAGAGAGGAGTTAAAATATTTCCTTGAGGCTCTTCAGTTTAGAAAATGTAGAGAGGAACTGGCTCAAGTCAGACTACTGCGTGTGAACAGAGAAAAATAACTATCACTTGAAATAAAATGCTACTACCCATTTATCTCTCTGCCAGCCCTCTCTCTCAGCTAACGTGTTGACTGACTGTGGAGGTGGCTGGGAGAGCAGACAGTAACCTGCCTTTTCTGGAGAAAAGGTTGCAGTGGGAAGTCTCAGAAGGACTTCTAAAATGGAAAGCAGGACAGCAGATTAAAAAAAAAAGTCAGGAAAAGCAAGAGTATTTGTTCTTTTCCTCTACAGTGCAGCATTCACTTGTTTTCTTATAATCTCCAGCAGCTATCAACCAGATTTATGCAGTGCTGTCTCTGTTCAGAGACTTTGAGGGACAAGAGAGCTAATGCCCAGGTTTCAAATGCTCTTCTTAGCTGGTTATCAACTAAAGGCAGATCATTTTGTTGCTTACATCAGTATAAACCTGGAGTTACTATAGTGACATGAGGGTAAAGCATGAATAAATTCAATGTAAATGGAAAGAGATTTCAACACTGCATATAACTTACTGCCATTTCAGAAAAAATATTTCAAGCCACTTTTTGTCTGCCATCAACTATCCTAAATTACATTACCAGCTAAACTGATGCAAGATACATGTACATAAAATGTTGCATTTTCTCCTGAAGGAAATATTTTCTTGAACATGGATACTTTTTTGACTTTACATTAAGTATCATCTCAAGACTAATTGCTTTTCTTGCTACTCGCTTTATCTGTAACATATAACAGGTTTTGCAAGATCATCCTCTTGGACTCTATCTTTCTCTCAAAAAGTCAAGCAACAAATTCACCAGCAGTGGGATAATTAAACATTCCAAAGACTATTTAAGCAGCCGTTTTTACAAAATAAAAAAGTAATGTTTTACAAAAGAAGTAATTTACCAATAGTAGAGATTAATTTACAACTTTTAGAACTTGTTCCTAACCCCCCTGCAGTAAAAAGAAAAATCAAAATTTGAGCCACTGTAAGCAGATTCTGTGATCAGGGAGTGGCTAACATTGATGGGAAGACTTTTTTCTTGAAGGGTTTAAACACAGAAAACCAGTACTACATCATGAGATGAAGCTGAACATGAAAACTACATGGAACAGGTTCACATAAGAGACCTAAATGTATTCTTTTTCAAATTCAGCTACAAATGTGGTTGTTTTTAAAATGATCTGTACAACTCTCACATGGGACCACGCAGAAGACATTTTAGCCTAGTACAAGATGTACCGATCTTCCTGACCTAGCTTCTTACACCATTGCACACAATTGTATTCTAATTTCCAAACCAAGATGGTATTTCTGCACTTTGCAAAGCTTTTCACTGGTTTTACAACTACAGAGGATACTGAGGGATCAAAATGAGAGAAAGAAAGATCAGTTGCGACCTACCTTTGAGAAAAGCATCCTGTCCCAGAAATGCAACACCAAATGCTAAGAGTTTAAGCCACAAAAACATGATTATTTCTGGAAATCAGGTGTATCCTTATGAAACAGCATGTGTCTCTCTCTGGAAAGCAAAATAAATGTTATCTGTCTGCAAAAGAATTTCTTCACAAAACTGGAACCCAGAAGGAGACTAACTAGGCACATACATTGTACTGCCTGCTTATCTGTGAAGGAGTTGCTTCCTCTGTTGCCCTAACTAACCACTCACAAACTCGCAATGCACTGTAGTGATGTCAGAGACAATTACTTCTTCAAAAAAACTTCTTTCAGTTTCCAGGAAGTCAAAGGGGTTTTTCTTAGGTTCCTGCAGTAATACTTAGCTTCCTTAATTCAACTAAAATAGATTATTTTCAAATATTTCTTCCTTTGTACTTAGGAGCTAGCTACACAGGACTCCACTTTCCATAGGACTGGATTTAGCAAAGTCATTTTTTTCCTTTCATGTGCACTTTCCTGCACACATTCACTGATTCCCATATATGCTATGTATGTTTCTTGAGATTTCTCTGGAGAGAAAGAGAAACCCTAACCACACGTCACCAAAACACTTCTGATGACAAGGTCTTCATAAAAAGGCATCCTCAGGTGAAGTTACTGATGATTAAATGAAAACCAATTAAAAATGGGGTTGAATTAGATGATCTCTAGAGGTCCGTTCCAACCCTAACTATTTTGTGATTTGGTGGGATGTATTTCTGAATCTTTAGACAAGGATGTGTTTCTGGGTATGACAGTATTACACAACAAATGGATAGAAGCAGTCTGTTTTCTGTAATGTTTAGAATTGGAGAACTCAATGCAATTCTTTACCATAATAGTGGAGGAGGACTGTTGTTGCTTTCATGGACTTAATACAAGGTACAGGAAAGAGATTTTCCCTCACTGCATGTTTCCAACAATTTGGTAACAAATGCCCCTTATATAGTAGACAACAAGGGGAAGAAATATTTGATTGCTTCTCTTATTGAAGATCTCAAAGGGTCTAAAAGAATCAGCAGGACACAGAACTGTTGGAGCAAATCCAGAGGAGGGTCACAAAGTTGATAAGAGGATTGGAGCACCTTCCCTATGAAAACAGGCTGGGAAAGTTGGGGCTGTTCAGCCTGGAGAAAGTTGTGTGGAGATCTCATCTGAAGGGGCCTAGAGGGAAGCCAAAGGACTCTTCATCAAGAACTGTAGTGACAGGACAAAGAGTAACAGGTACAAGTTGAAAGAAGGGAAATTTAGGTAAGATATTAGGAAGAAATTCTTTACTGTGAGGGTGGTTGCTGGAAAAGGTTGTCCAGGGAGGTTGTGGATGTCCAAACACTGGCAGTGTTCAAGGCCAGGTTGGATAAAGCCTTGTGCAGCCTGGTCTAGTGGGAGATCTCTCTGCCCACTAAAGGAGGGTTGAGACTGGATGATCTTCAAGGGCCCTTCCAACCTTTAACATTCTATGATTCTGTGAGAACTCATGAAGTCTTTTTCCAAACATAAACTGTAATCTCCTTTCCCAAGGTTAAATCCAAAACTTTCCTTTTGTGGGAATGGGAGAATTTACTCTATTTGCACATTAAACAATGGACTGTTAAAATAAATCCTTTCTCAGGACTGAGCCTGAATTTTTAATTGGCCAACAAGATTATGTCATTATGTAACTAGAGCAGTATACTTCCCCTGTGTCCTGGAAAGAATCAAAGCCAGAACCATCCATTTGTATTAATAAGGATTTCTAAAATGACATTAAAAATGTGCAGCTGCTTAAGTTATCCATTTCTTTGGAAGTCTTTCTCTTTTGTACTCATCCCCCTGGGTAACCTGGGAGGGAGAGTCTGGTTCTCTCACTGCTAATAAGACCACAGCATTGGAGCCAGAAGCTGTGATCCTTGAAACTCCACATGCTCATCTTCGTGCACAGCCTCTCATAAGACATCAGACAAAACTGCTGTAGGTGCTCAGCCACTGATGTTAGACAGTGTAAAAGCTCTGCTCATATCCCAAACAGTCTTAGAGCTAGCTGAGAGACACCAAGGTCTTTCACATCCTTCACAGTCCCTGCTAACTTGCTTTCTACCAGGAGGTGTTTCTGTAACTCTGTTTTTTAAGTTGTGCAGTCCAGAGGCATCAGATTGCAGGGTGTGACAGAGAAAGGGAGAGAGCAAGCACACATGCATGACACTTCTGCCCCAGAACAACTCCACCATATGCTAATGCAGGTAAAAAATACCTTATTATTCTTTGGGGAGAAGCCAAGGAGATGCTTCCTATTCCAATGAAGGGCAGAGCAAAGCAGAGAACAGCCATAAAACTCACCACTATTTACCCTAAAGGAAGGGAGAGCATGAATTTTCCAACCATGTCATATTATTCTGAGATTCCCTTTTTCGTTTCCAAGAGTGTTCCCCAGACCATTCCCTATCTCTGCCTGGTACTACTGAGCCAGGAGGAAATAGACTGGAAAGATTAAAGGATGACAACAGTAGCAGTAATCAGAGTATAAACAGCATCTTCATACAAGCCAAATAAATCTGTGTCTCAGGTTGGATTGTCACAGGTTGCCCCCAAAGATTGGCCCACCCTGTATCTGCCACCAGATATCAACAGCCACACTTCCCCTGCACTCTGACACCTATGGGGTGTGTGCCACCAAAAAATGACAATTCCTGGTGCTCACTGTGTTTAATGCCATAGGAACCGGGACTGAAAGACACCAGTGAAACCTCACTGTTGTCTTTTCATATGATTTCATGCTGCTCAGTTTCTCCCTAAGCGTTCATTTCCCTAAGAGTTTAGCTGCATTCACATTCCTCACACAACACAACTTCCAAGTCCAGTCATTATGGTTTCACTTTGGCATTCATTCATCACCAAGAATTTTAACTGGGATTTATTTGTTTTTTGGAGGGTATAATGCTGTGGAGGGTAAGGGTTAATTCAGGCAATGGTGTTCTTCACTGGTATCTAAACCTAATGCTGTTTCACGTTAATGTGTTTCCAAAATGTAGTATGAATTAGTTTTCTCAATCAATGTATTCTCAAGTACTCACCTGTGTTTTCCTTTTGTTCAGATTCCTTGAAAGAATAAATTACAAAGCATGTGACTAAATAAAAAATAAATTCTCTACATACTCCATACATCATTTATATTTAAAGTAATGCAGACTTCTTTTTGCATAATTTCCCTTGCATTGAAGTCATCTCATATGACTCAGCTCAGTTACAATGACACTCAGCACACTGCATTTTAGAATTAAGCAGTTCACAGGAACTAAAGTCACATGCTTTTTCAAACACTAAGAGACAGAGGATAAATTTATCCCAAGGGCAACTCTGTTTAAATCAAGGGGTTTACCTGCATTATGCATTTTATCCAGTAAAATTAATTTGACAGTCTTACTGTGAAAACACTGTTCATGCTAGAGAATATATAACAGTCTTAATGTTTCACTGAACATTTGCTAAGGAATCTATTTTTTACATACTTTTTCAGGCTTGTTTTCAATTGCCAAGAACTATTTCTTGAAGAAAGAAAACATTTCTACTTAATGTGTCATATTGGATCAAATTATTTTAAGGTCAAGAGTAAACAATAGAGCTCTTTGTGCAAGCATACTGCTCTGCTGCTATCAACCCTCAGGCAATGATGATTTGACATCTTCACTTCATATGTTGCCTGCATGATCTGTGCTGTACCTGCTCAGGACAGAGAACGTATTCTGGTATCCCTGAGGCACTCTTCACAATCTGGCCCAAAATGAGCAATAAGCCTACGAGAAGCTCTTGGAAGTGCCAGGCACCTACTTCTTGCTTTATACATAAAATCAATGCAGGATAACAGTGGGCTCAGTTACTGTGAAATTAATGTTCTTGAATAGCTCTCTTTAACATGCCCACTTAGAATTTGCTACCCTTAAAGTGTCAGCATACCCATAAACCCTGGGATTTGTTAGATTTGTGCTGAACATCTGCTCTGCCTCTTGGTTCTGAATGAGTGCTGGATGCTGAGAACAGCTCAGGAATTAGCTTTATATAAGGTGTTCAAATATTGCACAGTGAATAAGATCATTTTTCATTATAAAACATCAAATAAACATTTTTACCCATAGCATTTTACCTATAGCATCTTTTATTTGTATCCTTCCATCATTCACTTTGAAAGGGAAAATGAAAAGAAGGGATGACAACTGAATATTTGCTTCCCCTGGACCACTTCTTGAACTCTCATTCAGAAGAGCTCTTGGACAGTGAAAGATTTTTCCTCCTCTTAGACCGATTCTGTTTTTCCCCCCCAGTTTCATTTTCTAGTACTAGCTTCTGGGTTCTATAGGCACTCATGTTACTGTCTCAACAAATGAAGAACCACAATTTTAAAGGGTAGCGAGCTGAATTCCAGGCAGGGCATTGTCCTCTGAACAATCAGGCTGAAACTCAGAAATACCATCCCAGCTGAAGGTACTAAACAAGCTCCCTCTGTGCAGGGTCTCCCCTGTCACCTTCACAAAATCCACTCTGCCTTCAGCTAAACTGGTTACTTATTTGCTGATGGTTGGTACTAGCTAATCTATACTTGCTGGTTAATTTTCCCAAATCATATGCAGAATTATACTTAATTACATAACACTCTGCAGTAAATGCTGACTTACCTGCACCATAAAGTCACAGTTGGGCCATGTTTGCAGAAGTTCTGACAGAACATGAGTAAAGCAATAGTAGCACCTGCCAACACAAAAGAGCCCACACAGAAAAAGAAGAAAATGCTTGTAAGCTTGTTTGTAAACAGTCTTTTTTAAAATCTTTACATTCTGGTTTTATTGCAGATCACTGGGTATTCCCTTATCTCTTGAATATTGCTTCCTGTGTGCTCTGCACCAAATATAAAGACCAGTCTGTTTATTCTGAAGGCAATACACAGAATGGGCTTTATTTTTTTCATCTTTTTTTAATGTTCAATTTCAGCTGAAGGAGGCCAGGACCAGGGTCAGGGTAGGCTACTGAATCCATGTTTCAGGCTATCTTCCTACAATATGCTACTTCTGAGTTAACTGCTCTCTAGTCTCTCTTGTAAATGAGCAGACCAGCTTACTTTCTGTGAGTTCTCTGTCCCCTTTCCTGTTCTTCCCAAGCAAGTATCTTCTGTGATTTTAACTTCTGTATTCTTTGCTTCTACCACTGTATCCTGCTTCCACCTAGACTGTTTCTCACCTGGGGTGCCAGATTGATTGTTATACCCTATTAGCTGTGGTCTACAAGTTGTTCTGGTATTTCACTGTCAGATGACAGTGCTTATAAGCCAAGAGTATTTGTATGCATTTTTTCAAAAAAAAAACCACAGGATTACTCTATAGCAAATATTTTTCTAACATTCCAGCTATGATTATGTTTTGGATGGACATGTTTTTGGATGGACAGTAATCATTACTGTACAGAAGCACAAAATGCCTTTGAGCAAGGTATTTATAAGTACAAACCACAAATCTTTACCTAGAAGGCTGGTCTGCTTACAGTGATGCTGTCGGTCATCCGCTGATAGCCCATCTCCTGCCCCTCTTCACATTGGGACATGATTTTTCTCTCTGGGGCTGTCCAAAAGGGTTAGAGAGATGTCTCCAAAGATAACCATGTGACAGGCATTACTTCTTCCTCAGTGGCTTGTCAAGAAACTACTGCTATAAATCTACAAGAGTCTGGAAGATTTCTATAATCTAAAGTCACAATAGTCATCTTTGAATTTGAAACATTTAGGAAACCAAACAGATCCCATTGATTTATTTACCTTGTACATCAGGGTCTGTATCTCCCTCCCTCAGTTTCCATGCCTCTAACTCATTTGTTTATTTGTTTCACACACACTACCAGCTATCTTAAAATGTGACAAGTTCATAGTGCTGATACTCTGTTTAAAAAAAAAAAAAAGTCTGTCTAAGGATGCACTGGATGTCTTGGTTTATTCTCACACTAAAAAAAAAAAACAACAGAGTATTTAGCAAAGGCAGTAAATTCTAAACTTTAAAGAAAAATAGTAAAGCAAAACTCATTCATGTAATTGAAAAGATTTCTTTATCACTTCTTGTTAATGGGCATAATTAGAGTCAGCTAACAGAGGTGCAAAAATATTGGATATATGCTTTTAAAGTAACAATCATGTAAACAGTAGACTCATGCAAGACAAATTTTGGCAGAGTCAAGCAAATATTTGAGTGATTTACAACAGGTAAGAGAAAAGACAGCACTGGGAAGTCAAAAACTGAAATAAATAGATTTTTTTTTATTTGGGTTTTATAACTTATTTCTGTTTCACTATAGCACATTTCATAATAAGCACTCAAAGACATTTAGCACAAATTGGCTATTTTAACTGGGTCCCAAAGCTCAAGAAACATATTGCTGAAGCCTCAAAAATACATAGTCTGTGCATACAGTGCAATGGAAAAGCAAAAAATAACCCAGAAAGGATGGTGGAAGGGGAGGAGTGGAAGTTGGTAATCCCATGCTGTGGTATTCCCCAAACACTTGGAATTCTCAGAGTGTAAACCACTGAATCACAAGAGAAGCAAAACAGTATCAGATTCATTTCTTTCAAGAAAAAAAAAAAAAAAAGCCTTCCATGTTTCTCATAAAACAGGACCCTAAGAAACACCACAATTTCACAACTTTTGTAATATGTGCTCATGTGTACACTGCCAAAAATCTAGTCTCTGTCAAAAAACAAAAAAAAAGGCAAAAAACATAGTATAACTATTGCTTCTTAGGTTTCATTCTAAGAACTGATAAAATGATAGCAATATAAATTATTAGCAAGAATAGCTCATTTTTCCCATACCAAAATCAGGCTGATATTCTAATTTAGTAATGTGCTCTCACTCCCCAGATCAGCATAAAATATTTGCACATCCTCTTTCTGCCTTACAGCAAGTGTTACTTCCTACACTTCGTACATTAGGAAATATCACAGAAGATGAAACTTCATGCAACAATTATTTAGCAAGAGTTTCTGTCTGTTTTTTGCCTTCTTCTCATAAGAAGATCCTCTTTAGAGTTTATGAGATTTTGTGTTAAAATACAGAGGCCTTATTTTAAATTGATTTTGATGCAAGCTAAAAATAAAGTGCTGGTTCCTAGAAAAAGACAGTCTGTCAAGCCTACCACCTAAGGTTTTTCCTTCAGACAAAGCTATGCTAGCAATCTGAACCTCATTTTAGTTTCATATTCCAGATTAATTTTCAGTTAACTGAGGTTCAGAAAGTTGCTCCATTCACACTGATCAATAGAGACACATTCTGAAGGGATGAATTTTCTGAGACTTTACCCACTCCATCAGCTAACTGTCCTTTTAGGTGAAGGAGACCATGGAAAAATACAGATTCACAAATAAATTTGTCAAGGGAAAGCAAATAACCTGTTCATTTTCCTTTCCTTCTTCTACTGTAAACAGGAACAAATTAAAGACAGATGATAGCAAACAAAACATGACCTGACTGCTCTCCACTGTCCCTGATCAAAATAATCCTAGATGCTATATTCCTTGCACTCAGAACCTTCCTTTCTCCAAATTTCCCACATCAGCCTGAAAAAAATCCTGAACTGTCTCACTACTCTTCACAGACAGATCACCTTCTTCATTCATGAATCTGTAAGGTCAGACTTACATACACTCTGTTCTAGCTGGAAATACCTTTCACATACTGCTTCAATTTTTGGGCACCAAAATACCAGTCCTGAGGAAAAACAAGCTCCATGCATATTTTTGCATGAGGAACACAAGCAGGGTGAGAAAAGAGAAGTTCAAAAACAAGGTGGGAAGAGCTTTTCTCTGCTGCTTCCACAATGGCCTCTGCTCTACTCCAAGAGGTAACAGGAAGTAGAAAAAGTAGTTTTAAGAAAGCCTGGGTTTTATACATGTCCTAGCTCATATTAGAAAGTTGAGCAGCTGAAAATGTACACATTGTTTGTATAACCATATAACTATGGGATCTCTCTGAAGATCATGCATGTATTCTTGTTTACCCACTTTAAATAGTTCTATGCTTTCACTAACATTCAGATTAATTAAGGGGAAAACAGTTTGGTTTTCATGACCTACGATAGTTAAATTACGTGAAACCAGTTTTATAAATTATCTATCAATCATCCAAACCACCTACACCCATTTATTGAACAAGTAAGAGTTCAAAAGGAAAAACAAAACCCCAAAGTCTTGTCAATTATTTCTCTTGAATCCCAGCTAATACCCACTTAAACTACTAACAGTACTTTTTATGCTGTATTTGTAAAAAATGTATGTAGCTGTAGCAAGTTTTATTTAACTGTAACATCAGATGTATTTAATACCTTTACTGTCATGAAAGATCATCAGCAGTGTTTTTTTCAGGACTACCAGATTAGACAAAATAAAGCTATAGCTGAAAACAAATAAAAATTTCTGACTGTTGCTTCTTGTACTTGCCTCAGCTTGGCCCACAAGTCAATGCTGCTCTCAGCTTTCCAAGCTGGTTTCACTTTCCGGTTCCTGTATAATAATTACCAAGGCCTAGAAATGGTGCAGAGCTGCAAAACTCATAACTGAGGAACTTAATATAACCTTCTTTTCCAGCTAAGGGAAATTACAGCTACATCAGTGAAGCCACAATTTCATTTATGTTGTCTCTTTGCAGATGGACTTTCTGGAGATCAGCTAAGGCATTTTGATGCAGCCCACTGTGGGTCCCTAAAGTAAGGAATACCTCCGGAGCTGAAAACAGAAGTATTGATATCCTGGCCCTCAATTTAACATACTGAAACACTTGAGGTGAGTCCATGCCTTCTTACCTTTGGATTGTTTGGATGATAGGATTGATCCTTTGGGAACAACCTATCTGACATCTCAGCTTTCATTCTAAACATCAGAAGTATCAAGCTCCTCTTCACCAATCTGGCTGCCACCGGTGCCAGAACTTTCTTACTGAAAGCAGAAAAGTACAGAGACAGATAAATACCATCCATATTCTCATCTAAGGACTACATTGAAGATTTGGCAAAACCTTTAGAGTCAGATGCCTTAGGTTTTCCTCAGCTGATAAGCTGCTTTCTTATTTCTTGTCATGATATATTGGGTGATGTGAAGCTTGCACTGAACTAAAGCACACTGACTCCCAGGTGCTGCAGGACCTATAAACCCTCCTCTGGGGCAGAGGAGAGGTTGCAGAACTATGCAGACACTTGAAGTTCTGTCCAGTCCATGTGCTGAGAGCACATCTCTCACTCTTCCTGGCCCCAGCTGCTCTTTCAGCTTGTCAATAACTTCCTTTTGACCTGATAGGACTTGAACACTATGGAGCAAAATGATCCACTACACAGCTCTCTCAATAACACTTTTGGGCAGCACCTTTGATGGGATGCATTTTATGTCTCAGTGTGTCTCAGCTTGCACTTTAACCACATATTTCAGTCTACCTATGGTATACACAGTTACCAGTATTGCTTCCTCCCCTTACCTGCTGAAGTGTGATGTTGAGTTTTATATGTTTAAATAGATACAGCTGTTGTTTTATGGCCATTTCTGCAGGATTATTTGGAATAATTTGAACACTTTCATCATTGGATGACATATACTTCAAGTGCAGAGATTTGTGTTGTCCTTCTCCTAAGCTGGGGACAAGCACTGACAGAGGCTTTCTTTCCTCCCCAGCTGTCCCTTGCCATAGCAGTGCTCAGGAAAGGCAGCCTTTGACAGCCAGCTCTGTGCAGCACACTCGTGTTCTGGTCGAGCAATGCAATTGTGAGTGGGAGGGAAGGAGAGGAGAGGGAAGAGGAGAGCAGAGGAGAAAAGCAGATCATGGAGCAAGAAGTGGTGGTCACTGAGAGCTCTGCCTATGCAAGTAGGATGCTGGCAAAAATCTCAGCAGAGAAAGCACAGACACCAGTACAATGCTATGTGCTTTTACCACATCCAGCTCCACCTAAATGTCAGGCTGCTGTGTCCTACCCTCAGCTCTACAGGCATTTGTGAAGTCTCAAAAAGTGTTCCAAAAGGGCAATGATCCACAGCATTCTCAGTGTATCTGTAGGTACATATAGGAACGTGTACATGAGTATGTCAGCATGGATGAAGTTGCAGAACAGTTGCCATTTTTTGATGGAAGGGTTATCAGGCAAAGAGGATCTTTAATGTTTTGTGTTCCATGCTGCATAAAAACCTTTGACCATACACTTGTTTTAAGCAGCTCATACTGCCCAGCTCAGCAAGGGTAATGCTCAAATTTGCTGCTAAAATTAATGTCAGTAGCATTTAAAGGGTCTCTTCTTGGGAGCTTTTAGCTCTAAGTACCATAGCAAATACATATCTAGCAGGAGACACAGCAACTTAGATTTATCACTTGACCTTGAATTATGGGAAAGGATTTTAGAACATTCCAGATTTATTACTTATTTCCTGGAGACCCTGACTGTAAAAATGAAGCTGGACTTAAAGAAGAATGTTCACTTCTGGTTTTCTTAACAAGGTGTCCTTCAGCTGTATAATCTTGTAACATAAACCAGACAATCTTTTAAGAAATCTATGTTCTTCCTTAATTGTCTCATAGTTAAAGGCTTTAAAACCAAGATGAGGTATGTACTTCCTGATATCCACAGATGCAGAGATACTGAGCAAAATTCTAGCTTTTATTATGCAAATTTCTTGAGAGTATGATATTCTTTTTCTCCATATCCTAATTTTACAAGTACCTTTTCTCTTTCTTGATTTGTTGCCAACACAATCTTTGCATCATAACATTTCCAAATTTTCAAATTTATATCAAGAAAAATATCCATCCTTAGCTACAATAAAAATTCAGAGGTAAATGATTTAAAGTCTTATGGCCTCACTTTTTCAGTCATGTGTAAACAGACCACTTGTCCTGCAATCATTAAAATTTACTAGAACAGGATTTTACTACAGAAAACTCAAATGTAACTGTTATTCACTTGACAGCTTAAACTGATAATAACACACATGCTTAATACTTAATTATTCCTTCTAAGTCAAGACCAAAACCTACCTTTAAGTTATTGCACTATTTTCTGTTACAGCTTTTCACCTCACACTCATCTTACAAAAATATACGGAATGGGAGCCCAAAATAAAGAACAGAGAAAGCAGCTTCAAAAATTGAAAGTTTACTTTGCAATTACTTCCCTTTTCCTAGTTTTCAGGAGAAAGTATAAAAAAAAGCTCAGATTTTATTTTATTTTTTCTTCAAAGGGTTGCTGGGAATCTAATTTAAATTATCAGAGGTTCTCTTTCTTATTTAGGGACACTGACTGACCCTAAGAAAAATGTATTGAGGCATTAGATGTATTTGTTTGAAATACTTGATATTGAAATTCAAACAGTTCTTCAAGCAGAATTCCTAACAAGAAGGATTTGTGACAGAGAGTCTACAAGATTTACTTTGAAGAAAGAAAATGTGTGTTTAAGAGACCCTCAAACCTTCAAAAGAACACCTCCTTCAAAAGGCCCCACCTCACAGTTATAAGGGATTTTCAGAAGTTAATGTATTTACATAAAGTGGAAAGACTTGCAAACCGTATATGGCAATTACTGAAAACAGTGGTGTAGTATTGAACAAAATGGTCCTGATTTTCCTTGTTTTTTTTCCCAAAGAAATCCATTATTTCTTTCATCTACACTAAAACTATAGACCAAATCCTACAGTTCTTCTTAAAAAAAAAAAGCAATTTTACAGACTTCCTGCTGGTCTTAGGTAGAGAGAAATTGAATACTCCACTGAGGTGAAGGACAGAAAGAAAGAGAACTTGAAAATACGGTCCATATGAAAGAAAAATTGTATTTAAAATGCACCAAATAAACACTAAAGACTTATGACCATGTATTTGAGCAGCTTTTTCTAACATTTATATGACTATACCTATGTCTATTCAGACACATATATATGCTGTATATTCATGCACCATTCCACACAGAGCTATCCAGATGAAAAGCCTGTCCCATCCTTCTTAGTTTTAGTTAGAATACATTGCATCCAACACACATCAGCTAAGACTTCCCTGAGATAGGACTCCATGGTGTTTTATGCTTTAAATCAGCTTTGTGAAATTACTAAAATTCTATTTCATGAAAAGAGAGGTAGAACAGCTAGAAGACACACATAAGCAGCAGGTCTAGCTGTGTAGTTCAAAGTGATCAATGCCTTTATTTTGTTGGGGTTTTTTTTATTTTATTTTTAAAATATTTTCCCCCTTCTAGTTAATTAACAACTTTTGCCTTCTGAACCCCACCTTTATGTTTCTCCTTATCTCTGGAATCATCCTGAAGATGCTTCAGAGAAAATTATTTCACAACAGAGTAGGACTGGTAGAGCTTTTCATCAGCATTGCTGTGGACATGATGCATGAGCACATGCACACACCAACCACAACATATCCACTGAAAATTCTTCCCTGATTCATAATTGCCCAGTATCAACTGAAAAAAATTCCACACTGCAAAGCATGGTAGAACAAGTGTGGTATTTTTGTATGGGAGCTCTCTAGACTTCATCAAAGAAATCTCTTCCCACTAAACACTGCAGTATCATTCAGCCTACTTACAATAATATATTTTAATCTGGCAATGCTTGCCCATATGGTAAGAACACCCAAGAAGGAAGATAAGGCTACACAATATCTAAATTAATTTCCATTCACCTCCCTTTGTAACAGGAAATCTATATTTAAGTAAAAAATTGTATTCATTTTTGAAATGACCTTAAATAATTCAAATACTGATCATCAATCAGATCCCAGTAAATCAATCACTCTGGCTGAATGCTTGAGACTGTTTAAAATTATGTTGTATATTTGAAGGGTAAAAAATAGAAAAATCTTTTTTTCTACACATTTACCAGAACGTACCTCCATTGATCAGTATGAAGCAACTTTCTGAACCTCAGGAAATTGAAAACTAAGCTGGGATATCAGACTAAAATGAGGTTCAGATTCCTCAGCATATCTTTGTCTGAAGGAAAAGCCTTAAATTTTGTATGCCCAGCATAAAAAGCTATGAAAGAATTAAGGTTCTGTAGCTGCAAAAACTACATAGCTGACCAGGAAGGTTACAGACCCAAGCATCTCCTAATTATTCTCAGCATAACTAACAAGACAGCTCTGAAATTTTAGGACTCTGAAGTCACTCTTGTAGACACTTGGATGGTGAATTCTGAAATTTTAAAAGCGAAGCAAAGGCTTCCATTTATGGCACTCTGGCATGATCCTGTTTCCTGTTTGTATGGGAGTCTGAAACACTTCTGCTGTGAAATATTCTTTTTAATTTGAGGGTTTTGTCCAAACACAGAGCCTACTGCCACCTCACCTACTATTAGTACTCTGAACTTTCAGAGTCTGTGTAATCACTGCAGTAAATGCAATGAAATCTTCAAGCCATTCCCCAGTACTTAGACTTTCCTCTGTTGGAAAGTCTGCTGTATGGTTGCTGTGCAGAGCTGTGATTCAGAAACATGACCAAAAACCATGGGCCTGAAAACATTTAAATGAGTTCTTGGTAATTACAGGGGAAGAAATACAGTCTCATTTTCCCACATGGGTATTAGTGCAAGCTAGAGTACACTAACTCCAGCAGTTACAGCCTAGATGTATGCAGGAGTTTTCCCTTTTATATGCCTTGAACAAACCTTAGAAATGAAATTACCACTTTTTCCCCACTGCTACCTGCAGCTATTGGACAACCTGAGAGACATCATGGGGTGCAGGAAAGGACTGGACCATCTCTGTGTCCTCTCTGGACCAGGACACAGACAAGGCTGTCCACAGACTGCAGTACAGGCCCTGTCATTCCACAGCACTCATGGCTCTTGACCCTGGGGGCTGAGGATGCCTCTTTGCTGCTGCCTCAGGGGTCAAGCGAACTGCTGGTAGGTGTGGAACTAAAACACTTTCATTCTCATGTAGGAGTCAATATGTTCAAATCCTGTTCCTGCAGAGAACTCTGGGGGTTCTCCTTTCAAAATTATTATTTAGGTCAGTTTTCTAAAACAAACAGATTCTTTGACAAGGTAGGCTGCAAAGCTGGTATGAAAATTTGTAAGCCAAATAACAGGATAACACACACCTAACCACAAGCACAAGCATATTTTCACACAAACCTTTGATTTGTTGGTAGTAACTTTATCAGATACTGTCTGAGGAAGGGAAAGTTCCCAGAGCCAAGTCATCCCTTTATATATTTAACCTGCAAACTTCAAAACAGCAAGATTTTATATAGAGGAAGTCAAAGTTACTGTAAAGAGTCAGGTTTCTGAACTTCTTACCGTCAGCTCCCCTCCCACCCTTTAATTCACATACCTATTGAGACAGGTTTCTATGCTGTAGGAGCCTTGTTATATCTTCAGTATCATCAATACTTATAATAACAGGTGTTTCACATACTGCAGAACTGCAAAAACAGAAATGTGAGATAGTCAGAAGAAAACACTGATATCAAAGATATTACAATAAGAAGGGGTAATTTATACTTGGAAATTTCAAGGACATGATAGTGCTTTACCTGTAATGCTTCAGAGCAGTCCCCAGGGTCCTGTTGGGATTTTTACCTGGAGTATATGGGACATAATATGCACATTATGAAAAATACACCAACCTGTTCCTATTACATTCAGTTTGCACAACATCCACGCTTGACACTGTAACACATTTATTTGACATATGCAGGTAAGTGCCTGCCCCTGCACCTCACACGGAGAAAGCCTTGTCTTTTCATCACCACGTCTGTCCCTCTTCTTCCCATGTGGGATTCATTAAAAACACAGCAAAAGGGCTGGCAGTGCTACACCTGCAGCTGGGGGCAGAATCCTGCCTGAAGGTCAGACTCAGCATGAGGCCCTGGGCAGCAGCACAGAGGGAGCTGCTGGCATGGGCCACATGCAGGAACGGCTGCTCGTACTGTCACAGCTTATTTCATAAAAGAAGAGCTGTTTTTGTTCTGAAGGTGAAGAGGAGTCAAGTGGCAGAAAGAGGCAGAAAAAGAGTAATTTCTGAGACTCTCAGTACTTTGCATATAGTGTTCACCCCTACCTCGAAAAGGGGGAGAAGTGAAATGGACAGATGAACTGCTGTAATGTTGTGGATTCTGGGACACATATCTACAATCATCTCTGCCATTAAGAGGAGGATCTCAGGTGGCTTGGAAAGGAAAGACCCAATAGGGCACCCTGACAGAATAAAAGCTATTACTTCTTGGGCCTTTACTAAAGAATTTCAATGGATTTAATTTAATTTCAAGAGTGTTTTGAGAGCCAGGACTGTGTAGCCTTTTATCAAGGGTTACCATGCCCATAAGCATGAAGCTTCTTTTTTTAATGTATCTTTTGAGGTTTTTCAAAGCAATGATTTTTTTCTTTTGAGAGACTTCTATTACAGCCTATGCCATGCTCTGTGAGAAAGGTTTAATCCATGCTGCTACTGCTATTACCCATAGTGTCAAAAAAAGAGCAGTGCACATATTCACAATATCCTCAGACGAAATAGAGAGAATACTTTTGTGCTTTCATAGTAGCCTAATTCAAATTTTTTCTAAAAAAGAAAAAATCCATGCATTTATTTCAAAGATAAAATAGGCAGCTGCTCAGAATTGCCAAATTGGTAATAATTTTACTTTATTTTTTATTCTAGCAGCTCCTAGCAGACTACATTTTTACTAGAGCAAACTTTTCATATGAACATTAACTGCATGTAAATGAAGTTCCATTTCATATTAAAAATATTTATTTTTTAAAGTCCTTCACCTCGTTTTTGTTATGACTTCAGAATAGCACAGATAGCAATGAGGCTTCCCTTTAAATGCTGTGTGATAGCAAAAATCCTGTGTTTCCCTGCAGAGCCAGAAAACATTCCCTGGGATAGACAAGAATCTTTCAAAATATTTTTCAGTAAAATCTTTAGTTCCTCTTTGTTCTCCCAGACAAAGTTTGACCCCTAGAACTTTTCGTGACACATCTACAGAAATGCAGAACCAACTCCCCCCACAGGAGCTGCGAGGGACGCCCACACGGAGCTCTCCCACGGCGGCCCATGCTCCACGGTTCGCTGTTGTAAGCATAACTGTTGTCAGAAATGCACCTTTTCAGTCTATTTCGCTTCCAGGACAATGACACCACCCACCTCTGACCTATCTTTGGGTCACCACTCCTGTTATTTCCCATCCCAGGAGGATTTCAAACAAGCCCGGGGCTGAAGCACAGTTTGGGGCCGAGCCTGGCCCTTCCCGCAGGAGGCGTCGTGAGGGCCGCGCTTCCCTTGGGCGGCTCCGCTGCCGGCCGGGCCCGGCGCCTGCAGCCGCGGCTCTGCCTTCCCTGCCTGCCCCTCCTTCCCTACCTGCCCTGCCTTCCCCCCCCTGCCGCTCCTTCCCTGCCTGCTCTGCCTTCCCTGCCTGCCCCTGTCTGCCCTGCCTGCCTCTGCTTCCCTGCCTGCCCCTCCTTCCCTACCTTCCCTGCCTGCCCCTGCCTGTTCCTGCCTGCCCCTGCCTGTTCCTGCCTGCTCTGCCTTCCCTGCCTGCCCCTGCCTTCCCCTGCCTGCCCTGCCTGCCCCTGCCTGCTCCTGCCTTCCTTGCCTTCCCTGCCTTCCTTGCCTGCCCCTGCCTTCCCCTGCCTGCCCTGCCTTCCCTGCCTGCTCCTGCCTGCCCCTGCCTTCCCTTCCTTTCCCCGCCTGCCCTGCCTTCCCTGCCTGCCCCTCCTTCCCTACCGCCCCTGCCTGCCCCTCCTTCCCTACCTGCCCTGCCTTCCCTGCCTGTCCCTCCCTTCCCTGCCTTCCTTGCCTGCCCCTGCCTGCCCCTGCCTTCCCTGCCTGTTCCTGCCTGCCCTGCCTTCCCTGCCTTCCCTGCCTGCCCTGCCTTCCCTGCCTGTTCCTGCCTGCCCTGCCTGCCCCGCCTGCCGCAGCAGCCCAGCGCAGGCCGGCGGGAAGGGCGCCCAGGCAGGGGAAGGAGGGCGGGAGGCGCAGCCATGGCCGCGCACGCAGCCGGGCTTCGGGCGTGCAGGGGTGCTCAGCTTCACCAGCTCTGCGGTACCGCCTTGTGAAGTGTTGGAAAGAAAAGCTGAACTAAGCGTGGATTCTGACCTTCTTAAGCCTGTAAGAGGCTCTGCATTAAAACATACAGAGATCCTCACCAGCAGAATTACCTTCTGCAGTGGAAAAACCAAGTCCCTACGAGCTACCGAGATAATGGCAAAAAAAAAAAAAAAAAAAAAAAAAAAAAAAGGGCCATGCACAAAAACTTGGCAATAAAAATCCTTCCCCCTCTAAAATGAGGAACTGCCTGAGACAAGACTCACTACTCTCACAGCCACATGACAAGCGAGAGAAACAAGGAACAGAAATACCAGAGACGTGATGTAAAGCAGTGGATAGGCTAAAATTAGTTAATGTTCTGATTTCTTCTATGAAGGGAGGATAAGTTCTATTTTTATTTTTTTAATTATATCAAAAATCCTCGAGGTTACTGGAAAGTGGTGGAGTAGAGATTTTTAAATCTCAATACCCATATGTAATAACATAAATACATATACATGCTAGTGTTTAGGACCACTAATTAAAAGTTGATTTTATAAAGTAAGGAGAAAAACATCCTATTCACCTTCAGAATTGTATCAGAATAACATCAGAAAAATTTACAGACTGCTTTAGCTAAAGCAATTTCTACTCTAATCTTAAGGGAAAGGTTGCCAGTGTTTCTCATTTTTTCCATTCCATCTTTTCTCTCTTACCTTTCCAAATAAAGCCATCCTTCTTTCTATTGAGGTATTAATATTTTCACTACAAGAAAGGAAATTCTTATTCCTTTTTCTCACTTTTAGTTTAAGCTGGTGTTGGCTCAGAGCTGGAATGAAATGCAATGAAATGACTGAGTAGAAAATTAAAATTTTGTTACAAGTTAGGAAATTGATTTAACAACCTTAAGCTATACACAAATCAATAGTGCTTAAGTACAATGCAGAGGACCACAGGTTCAGCTCCTCTAGTCTGAAAAGTTGAACTATTTTCTTTGTGGTATCTTTGTTGACCTTGTTGAGTCTAGTTTGAGACAGAGCTGAACTTTTCTGTTATAGTACACTCAGTTTTCTTCAAGTGAATGTTGAGCTGTGACACGGATATGAGTTGTTGGTTAGCCTACACAGTTCAAAATATACTTACATGGCTCCCCACTTCCCCTCCCTGCCCACCTGGCTGCACAAATACACTGATGACGTTACAAACTTCGTTTGGGAAAGGCAGCAATGTGAACAATCAGAGGGAGATGTAGTAAGAGAGGAGGCACTATCATGGTGCAGAAGAATGGGAAAGAAGACAGCAAATAAGAAGACAGCTGCACTGGGGGGAAAAAAAGAAAACTCCTTGAAGTGAAGCTGTGTGCTGGGGCTGGCTGTGATCGAGTTCATTGCTTCATCACAAACTGCACCTTGCCAGCTTGCAACTAAAGAGGTGCTGATAGCACACCAGTGCTGGAGGTGTTGCTGAACAAGGCTTGCAGGGTGTTAAGTCTTTCTCTGCTCCTCAGCTCCGTGCCCCACAGGGCTGGCAGGAGGCTGGGAGTGGGCACAGCCAGGACAGCACCACGGGCTGACCAAAGGGATGGTGGCAGGCTCAGCCACAGAGCTGGGGTTTGGCCCTTCCTCAGTACCCCCTCTTTGGAGGCTGATTAGGCACTAGTCTGCTTGTGGGAGACTGCTTGTGGGAGACTAGTCTGCTTGTGGGAGACATCAGTCTGTCCCCCTGCCCTTTCCCCTCATTCTTAAAACTGCTTTTATACCTTGACCACAAGATTTCTCACTGTTGCTATTCTGATTTTCTCCCCCATGCCACTGTGCAGGAGTATGTGATCTGCTGGGTGGGGATTTGCCAGCTGAGATGATCACACCATAAACTCAGAATAGGAAATAACCACAACCATAATGGCAGTGAAATTATAAATTAACCTGGAAGTTACAGACACAGAAACTATGGCGCTTTTTTCTGCTGCTTTTTCTTTTGCACTTTCTAAAAATGAATATTTGCTCTACCTGAATTTTCACATGGGTAGTGAGATTTATAAAAAAGGACACTTTTTTTATTCTTAGCTTTTCTCCTGGATGTTGAAGAGATCTTCAGGAAAATTAATTAAATATACAGCTTACACTGTCTGTCTCTGAACATGAAACCCCCTATGGTTGCAAAAAAAAAAAATACATGTCCATTAAACACGGGCCAAATTTAGGAAAAAATATGAGCTGGTTTAAAGTATGTGTTCAATATAGGGTCATCAGAGTGCTACACCAGCTGAAGCTGGGGCTGTGTTGCAGACTTGGCCAGCAGTCAATAAGCTCACCCAGACAGTGTGGCAGCAAGCTGCCTCTAGCAATATTTTAATATTTATTCATCTCTGCATACCTTTTTGTTCCCATATTTTTCAGGCCGATGGGTGAAATTCAGGCTGCTGAGGTCAACTGTGGTGATGTCAACAGAGTGAAACTGTTGGTGTCAGAAAATGGCTGCAGCAAGAATCTTAGCTTGCAGACATAACTGCAACTTCAGTGCAAAGTTCGTAACTTTTTCTTCTAATGTAAGCAAACAGGGTTTTATAATTCAGAGAGAAAAGGACAGGATTTTCAGATATGTGTGATGGCTTTCACTGCATACTTACCAATTTGTGTACAAAGACATTTTGCTGTTGATGCTAACAGGAACCCATCACTCTTTCTCAGCATGACAGATCTTACTGCATCAGAAGGTGCTCTGTTTTCACAAGGAGCAGTCCCCACCGTGCTGCAGGAAGCCATGCAGGTGTGCACCCTGCTTTTCCTCACTTGGGCCTTTCTAGAGCAACAAAACAAAAGGCACACAGACCCATAAAAAGCACTGAGGCAGCTGCCCTGCCTGACACACTGCTGATCTTAAGGCTTTATCAGTGAATCAACATCGCTGCTTCAAAGCTGCAGCCTGAACAGAATGTGCTACTTAGCAGTCATAGCAGCTCATTTGGATATAATGCTGTTCATAATTATATATATAAAAAAAAGAGATTTAAAAAGTGTGCACCTTGAGAAGTACAGCCACAGAGACAATACAAATGTTAAACACATTTCAGTGGAAAATCTTGCCTGCTGCCCTCCTACATACAGGAGAGTCTGTGCACACTTAAACTGCAATAAAAGGATGCCATAGCACTACCTTTGCTGCTCAGTAGTAGGTGGATTGAGAAGGTGGTAAACTCGTGCTAGAAAAGGCTCAATCTGAGTTATAGCAAACAGATTTTTCCAAATAATCTGAATTACCTGGGATGAATTCAGCCACTGGCCCTGGCCTTCCCACTGCAGAGATAAAACAGGAGCTGCACAGCCTGCATCTAAACTCAAAATGCTTGATTTAGAGTGTTTCTGCTGTTCAAGCTGTGGGTCAGCAGGGAGAGCTCAGCAGGGTCTCTTATCCCTTGTAACACTCTTCAAGAGCTCTTGTTCTACAGCTTTGCTTTGAAGGAGTAAGAATGCCAGAACTGAGCCCATTTTTCCCTTTCTGTCAGTTGGGATAACCAGAAAAGGCTCAGGAAATTCTGGAGGCCAAGACAGATAGACAAATGCTGAGAATTAAAAGGAGACTTTAAAAAAAAACCAAAACCCCTTTCTCTGCCCTCTCTTGCTTTGGTAACACCTCTCCTGCCCCCATCACCAGTCACCACATCAGCTTCTCTTTTCTAATTAAATGAGTCTGGAGCTGACTTGGAAAGAAAGCCAGCAACTACAACACAGAGAAGTTTCATACTGGTTTGTATGATGAAGTAGGAGACTGTTTGGCCAGTCCATGGTTAATCCATTTTAATGAATTATACATGAGGTGGGATATATAGAGGTGCTATGTCAGCATAGTCTGAGGTCATCACCAACACCATCAGACAAGCTTTGAAATTACTTCTAAGTGGCAGTACATCGTGTGGAGTCAAATAAAATGTGTATAAGCACCAGCCAAAATAAATTATCATCTTGTCCCCTGCAGATGTCCACTAGTACCTGACTGATGCCATAAGGGCCAGATCTACTGTATGGTAACCAGCCACAAGGAAAATTATAAACTGAGACATTTTTTTTAATTCAGAAAAATATTAAAAGTGTGAACTGTGATATGTGCAGCTCAAATGATCTGCATAAGGAATATATTATTTTTTTTCATAATGGGAGAACTTTATAGTCTCTTGAAGATTGTGTATTTTTCCCATAAAAAATTCATCATATAGAACCAATTTCTGTTAAATATTAATTGATTGTAAATATCAAAAGTCAGATCATTAGTGATGCGCAAATACTATAAATATAGTATTGAGAACTGCTCTGAAAATTCAAAGGGTCTCCCCCATAATGCTTTCAGCCTAGTCCAGAAACTGAAGAAGTTTAATTTGCCTGTAGTTTTGTAACATTTCTCGCAGCAGTGAGATTTGCTTGACAAGACCCTTTGCCTGAAAAGGGTCATACTTTTGATGTCTGAGACAAGCCTGACATTTCCACTTCCTATTTAATTTTTAAGTAACTTCTGCTTTAAAGTTCTAAGCTCAAGTTTCCTGCCCCAAGTAAGCCAGATCTCTTCATTTTTTACTTTCATTTTCCACTTCTGCTTTTCTTTGCCAGTAATATCACTTGTACTTGAATCACAGTGGCAAATGGCTTCCTAACCCTACAGTTTCCACATTTTATGTAGAATTGATCATCACTTCTGTGTCTGAATAAAATAAACTTCAAGGCTATGCATTAAAATCTAAAAACAGTGCCATGTCTGCTGTTCTGCAGTTAGAGTGAACCTCTGGTTTCAGTGCTGGAGATAAGCAAGCATCTCACACAGCTTCTGGATGAAGAAGTAAACTCAGTGATTGATGTGAAATTTCACTCAGCATTAATGAAATTTGACTTTGCAATAGCACAGAATAGAAAACAAAACAAATTTCTTTTCCAGGTCTCAGTGCTGCTGTCATTCAGGGCACTGCCAAAGACACTAATAGGGCAAGAGGCTTCTCCTTCCTTTTTCTCTCAAACCTACAACTGTTTGGCAGGGAAAAAAAAAGACTTCATAGCAGTAGTACACATGTCCTTATCAGGATCAGGAAACAGCCTAGCACAGCATAGTAGCAGCATGACACAGCTGCCCTGGGAAGCCCCAGAAAACAAAGAGCTCTAGAATAAAAACCACTAACAATTTATTTTATGTATAATATATGCAGAAATCATATAACATGTATAAATATATAATTATGTATATAAAATTGCACACAAAAATATTTATATCAGGAGGTGCTCTCCAGTCCTGGCAGAGCTCTATCAAGAACCTGCATTAAATATACTTTACTCATGCTGTGAGGTTTTTTTTTGTTACAAAAAATAAATCTATTTTAATTATGCAATGTGACATGTCCCTCTGCTATGCAATGGCTAAAGTACCTGTAGCAAGTGGGATTTTTTTTTGTTTTTTAATGAGGATTCAGAAGATGAACATGCTGCTTATTCATGCAGTAGCTCACAAACCACTCTTTCCTCCTGTAGGGAATGGGATGTGCATTTACAGCCATGCACAGGCATTCATTTGACTGTTGTGTGCATTATGACTTGAGAGTAAAACCTAGCCCACCATTCATACCTGGCAAGAGTCTGGATCTTAGAGCTTATTCCACAGTTTCTCAGTCCATCTCATCTCCACTCACCTCCATCACGGCAGATTACAAGGTAGAGTATCCCTCAATCACTACATGCTTTTTTGAACTTTAGTCCCCAGTGAATTAATTCCTATTGATTTCTTTAAAGTGAAAACCCTTATAAGTAGTGTTAAGAAGTAACACTAAACAGAAGCCTACAAGCAGTTGTTGGTGTTCAACCAAAATTAATTATTGACTGAGCCTGATTCTTCACTTTGAGGGGAAAGTTTATTTAAAGGTAATGCCAAGAAAGTATTTTTCTCCTTAGTTCCTAGACAAGATTGACTGTATTCTGCTTCAGAAATAAGAGGAAAAAAAAAAAACAACTCCATTAAAATACAAGCCATTTGAAGTGCTGGTTTTTTGCCCTAACGTGTTAATCAGAGACTTCAAGTTCTCTGTGACCCTGAGGAGAGGAGGACATTGCCTTCAGCCTCGCTGCTGTGTTTGACTGCACTCGCAGGCCTGTGTGCCCAGCAGCAATCCAGGCACAGCCGGCTGGGTTGGTACAATCTGGAAGCTTGTTGCAATAACACACAGAACAAAAAACACAAGGAAGAGCCTGGCAGCTGTATAAAACTCCCTCTGAGCTTCAGTCTCCACAGAAGTTCACCAGCCCCGGCAATCAGCATGACCAGCCAGTCTCAGGGAATCCAGCAGCTTTTGCAGGCAGAAAAACGTGCCAAGGACAAACTGGAGGAAGCCAAAAAAAGTAAGTAGTTGGCCTGGTTTTACTGTACTTCTCAAGTGCAAGCCCTTCAGAATTACAGTAGCTCACAGAAAAAGATTATTTCATCTGTATGCATGCACTAGTGCTGTGCCTTAACTGCAGGCAGGCATTAACTCAAACCTGAACATTCAGAGTTTGCTTAAAATCCCATGTGCTTGTGCCTACGTGTACATTACATT
This sequence comes from Chloebia gouldiae, assembly GCA_003676055.1. Classification (NCBI taxonomy): domain Eukaryota; kingdom Metazoa; phylum Chordata; class Aves; order Passeriformes; family Passeridae; genus Chloebia; species Chloebia gouldiae. The sequence continues at coordinate 20,429,998 of QUSF01000010.1, forward strand.
AAAAATATTTTCTTTGTTATATTCATCCTGTCAGCTGCATTTGTTCTTCCTTTATCTCAGTGTTGATAACGCCATTACTGCCTTGCTATTTAAATTAAAATCCTACATGCCTTTGGCTGCCAGCTCTGAAGGACCAGACTCCAAACTCTTTATTTTTCTTAATAGGTCTTGCTAAGATTTTTCACTGTTCCTCTTTATTTGCAAAATTGCACAATTCAGTAACTTGTCTCCTACTTGAAGCTGAGCTTCAAAAAATTATATGAAAACTAAGGGAAGACTTCAGCACCCTGATAGTAATCAAAGTCACAGTAAAACCATGAGTACTCTCAGTACTGTAATAGATCATTCACAGAAGTTTTATTACATGGTACAAGTAATTTTTCTCCTGAGTGCAGGTACAACCATATGAGTCATTGACCTGCACTAGCACTGAAACATTAATACTGTTTTTTGGAATGATCTTGTTTCAGAAAACAGCAGCAGAATGCAAAGAAAATGGATGACAATGATGTCATGTGGAGCAAGAGCACGATTAAAGGAATATATTTTGTTTTCCAGGAAGGAATAGAGGCTAAACAGAATAATTTGTGTAGTTTCCATATCCCTTCTACACATGAATCGGCATTGTTGTGTGCTCATTAATTTTTAGCGTGACGTGTCAATTTGTACAGCAGTGCACAAAAATAAGTAGAAAGGCAAGTTCCCTCCCTAAGCACCCAGGCACTGCCTGTGTCTTGCAAACACAATCGAGATTAAAACAAATCCTCCCACCTTCATAAAACAGAACTCTCTCAGGCAGGAAGCTGAAGGCAGGGGATAGTTAAGTAGTGTTTTGACCTCTTACACAGCCCAGCTAGGAGCTCTGGGAGGGATGCTTTTTCCCTTGTCATGTAGGGCAGAGGAAACACACGGCTCCCTCAAAGCAAGACAGCACACAACCTGGAAAAGCACAGCCTCAGTGGAAGGAGAAGGAGTTTGGCCTGAACACAGACTGCACAATCAGGCCTTAGCTTGAAGTGGATTACTTTTGGGTTTTTGTTTGGGTTTTTTTGTTTGTTTGTTTTTGGTTTGGTTTGTGGGTTTTTTTTGTTTGTTTTTGTTTTTGTTTTTTGGGTTTTTTTTTTGCTTTAATTTCATTTGCATTTGTTTTTAAAACCAGAAGAGTCACTTTAGCTTTTTCTATAATGGTCAGTTAAAAAGGAAGCTTCATAAATTAAGGAACTCCAAAAATGAAATTAATAATTATAACATAAAAGTGATGACCAAAGATGAATGACTTGCAGAATCCAGACACAGTTATGGATGCATTTGCTCTACTCTGCAAAAGACACACTCCCTTGTCATCACCTCAGCCTCACTTGGAGTACTTGTGATAAAAACAGGATTTCTTACAGATGAAGTATCTTCAGACCCCTCTGAGTCAGTAACTTGAATTAAACCAGCAGCAGTGTTTACCTCAACACTAACACATTAGTAGCAGTTATTAACCAGCTACAGAAAAACAGCTACTAAGAATTTTGCTATCAGTAAAATTACTCAGAGTAAAAATATATAACCACTATGGCTTTCTTTTCTATTACTTTTGAGATCACTTTTTTTTTTTCATTTATAAAAATTATTAAGGAAAATTAACATTTCAATACACAAATTTAAACATAAGAAAACAACCCAGTGACTGCAGGGGAGTAACAGGCTGCCTAGAGCTGGGGAATCTCCATTCTCAGAGACATTCAAAACCCCCCAGATGTGGCCCCAATCAAGCTGCCCTTGCTTTCATCAGGGAGTATATCCTATACACTCCTTTCAGCCTCAGCACTTCAGTGTGATTCTATGAAAAACATCTAGAATTTCTAAAATTAGCAGACTAAGGGCAAACTGTTTAAATAAATCCACCCTGGATTTTGTTCTAAACCAAGCATTATAGGTAATCTACCAGCATAATTATACCTAGACAACGATTATATTCAACATGACAAGAAGTTTGCAATGAAGCTACAAAACAAAATTTAAAATGTCCATGTTGTGCCTAATTTAAGTCTTTTTCACAGCACTGTCACTGCACCACCTTAGATAACTATGCCAGCATAAGATAAATACTGTGGGACAAGGGCAAAAGGGATTCTTTTAGAGGCAAATCTGGCTATTCTAAAATGGGATTACTTCAGCAGTTAGATCAAAACAAAGGATTGCAGAGCTTGTCTCTGAACATAAAAGCCAAGCTGAAAGGCAATGCATGAAATGCAACAGATCTGTGCAGTGCAGCTGGCTGACCCGTGCATGCACAGCTGGGTGGAACAAGGAGGGAGGTGATGCTTCACCCCAGAATGGGCAGCTCAGATCCACCCAGCGCCAGCTGGGATCAGCAGCTGCTGCTCAGAGCCTGCACTCTGCAGGTCTGGGCTGCCAGGGGAAGGGGGAAGCACTGAACCCTCCCAGCCCTGTGCCCTCCTTTGTCACGCCAGGCAGGCATTGCACAACCCCCCTGCACCGATGGTCGGCTGCTGTGCTGGCACTGGGACATCAGCTGGCAGCTCGTTCATGGGACACACCAGGGAAAGGCATTTGCAAGGAAATGTGACTAGCAAAACTACCCTGATGCAAAGCCTTCCATGTTTGCAGTTGATACTCACATAACCAATCAAAATGTAGTATGAACACACATAATATTGTACATAAACAGTTAATGGGCCTAGGTTTCGTTGACATATGTGCAGTTGTTGGTAATGCAAAAGCCATTTGAAGTAACTGAAAAAATTAGTGAATAAAATTATATTGAGAAACACAAAACAAAGTAAAAATATAATGCTAAAACTCCTCTATACATGTTTTTTCTTACTTCTTGCTCAATACCCTTTATCCTGACATGATATCATTAGCTGATACTATTTATACATGAAAAATTATTAATATTTTTAAAAATTAATTAAATTAACACATGCAAGGCAGAAATTATTAGATTGATTAAACACAAGCCAAACCAGTCTGCAATCCTTTGACCATTTGAACTTGGTGCTGCTATATATATCATTTTTACTTTTCGCACAGTTTGGATCCCAGAAATAACTGAGCATTGTCAGGACCAAGACAACAATTCCTGAAAATCCTTTTGGGTAAAACAAGGGAAACCAATGTGTCGTGAACACTGGGCTTAGCAAAACTCATTCTCCTATAGATTTTTATATCTTCTCTTTAATTTCTCATGCCTAATAAAAAGAAAACTCAGATGAAAGATTATAGAAAATCAGATTAAAACCAAATGTTAAACAAAATAAGATATTGTAAGCAGAATTATATCCATGGCGCTCTCTTGGATAATATCCAAGACATATTTTATCTACTGAGAAAGCTATATATAATGCTCAGCTGCCTCTATTCTGTTTTATTAAAAGTACAAAATAGTTTTCTCACAATGCAGATCTCCAAATCCCATTTTCCAGACAATTTAGCAAAGACAACTGGAATGGTTCTATTTTAAGAAAATATTATTTTTGGCAACTTCTTCAAATGACTTGATTTCTCTGCAGAAATTCAGCTGGAAGCCTAGATTATATGTTTGAAAACAAAACTCCAATTTTAGCATTGCAGTTTTTGAAAGTAAGATAAATTAGTGTTTGAACAAATTAGAATGCAACATTTTTGTCTCCTACTGCCTTTCTTACAAGATCTAAAACCTCCAACCTAAAAGACACCAATTCTTGTGGCTCTAACCAGAGCAAAGTGTTTCATTAACATCACAGAAATACCTAGAAAGAAGAATACAGCATTTCTCCATGCTAATAACACCTTCCCATGTTAGGCAAGAAAATCCTATACGGTGCAGACTGCAAACAGCAGGTTTTTTAAAATTTGGCCAATTTAAAATGATGCCTAAAAATTTACAGGCAGTGGACAAGGAAAGCAAGCACAACACTGCTGCTTTGCTTGTCCCCATTTTCAAGGATGGAAGGAGAGACAGAGAGCCAGCAGCAATCCTGGCCCCCACAGCATGACCTTTGTGGCAAAATCTCTTCAAACTTGGGGTTTTCTGTACCTCATCTCCATGATTCTGATGAAATGTCAAAGGGCCAGGCTGGTTTGCCCATCCTCCTGCACTTCTTGCCCTCTTTTTGCAGGATTTTGGCTGAATTTCAGTGCTCCACCACCCTTCAATGTGTAAGGGTTGATTTCAGCTTGGCTGTGCTCTGCAGAGAACCCAGGCCAGCAGATCAGTAAGGCTTTGAAAAGGCAGTCCTGTATTGCACGACTACGGTAGCAGACAAGTGGTTAACAGACTGATTAATTAATTTTGGTTTGTCCCTAGTGGAACAGCAGGTTAAGCTCTAGTTTCTGCTTAACTTAATCAGGTGCAGCATATGCACCAGCACATATGTTGGCAGTTGCCGATTCTGTCCACAACGTTGTTGGACTAGCAGTAATTTACTCACAGCTTTTCCACTTAATTAAATAGGAAGCAGCAGGTTCCTGCTGTGCCAATCCTAAAGGCATCATGGAGAAATGAAATGGCTGCCACCCTACAGTGACACCCTATGTATTGTGCTTACTCCAGAGCACTGTCACGAGCTGACACATGTATATATATACTCTTTAGTTCACTGTCTACATTGTCAGAGGCAACTGAACTGTTGTTTTATAGTTAATCTCTTTCTATTTTGTGTGTTTTAAGTGGATATATTTATCTATCTGGTGGCCAAATATGCAACATATTTACTACAGATGGCCCCCCAGATGGAATTTGAAATTAAAATCCCACTGATTTTGAAATAATTTAATTTGCTATAGAGATCCAGTTCCTCAGCTGGTGAAATTGGCAAAGCTTCATTGTAGTCACTCCCTCTGACTGCCAGCTCCAGAGAATCACCCCCCGGCTCCACTCCTACAGAGTGGAAACTCTACAAAAGGCTGATCAGCTCCAAATTTGGAGAGGAGAATAAGGGAAACTTCAAAATACAGACCTGAACCTGGTTCCAAATTTTGTTGTCCAGACTTATGTCAGGCTCTTACACAGATCTGTCAGTTCATTCATCCTGATCCCAACACTTCAGACAGTGAGTGGCAGAAGCTGGGTGAAATCAGCCTTTTTCAAACAAACACAAACTCTGAAAAACCACTAGGTTTAAAACAGCCTCTTTCCACTAAATACGTAAGCACAGTCGCTCAGTGGGAGCAGGACTCAGAAATGTAATTTCCCACACACAAGAGCCCTGCACTGATGGACTGGGAGTCAATGAATCTATCTAGTTCCTCAGTAGGCTGCTCCTTCCTGTTAAATGCCTATGTACATGTCACCTCAATATTCCACAATAAGCCAACAGTCCAGGAATCTAGTCTTAACATGTAATTCCCATTTTGTTCATCTCTGCTTCTACTCACCCATCTGCAGATAATTATTTTGGAAGGAGCAATCGGCTGGAGAAGTCATTTCCTGAAGACTCAGGTAGTTTACCCAGGCTCTCGCTGAATCTCAGGGGTATTAAAGCTGTCTTCCTCCCAAGTTTCAGCTTCCTTAGTATGCCATGTACAGTGGAAGCAAGTTGCTATATGACACACCTAATAAGGCTTGAGAAGACCAGCTCAGATGTAACCAAACCAAAACATTTATGTTCGTCTTTCTAGCCTAGACAGAGAATGTTACCTAGGATTTCAGGAAAGGAGGAAAGGCATCTTCTGTCTGTGCTTGAATTAAGAGCCTAAAAAAAAAAAAAGTTCTTATTGCTCAGAGGTGTTAAATAAATCAATGTGCCACAAGAGATCAAGATGGCTCAGCTACCTAGGCTGCCACTCGCACATCCTTGTGATATCCTAATTTAAGCACTAAGCAATTTTTCAGCCACTGAAGATACTTCTGTTAAAAAAAGAGAACAACCTTATTCCCCCCAGTCCTAACATTCTAGCTGTACAGCAGAAAGAGACCCCAAAAATCAGCATCAACTGATGTCTCAAGCATAGCACACCAACATTCCATGCAAGAGGTTTACAGTTAGAAAATTACTGTTTCCTCACAAGGCAGTGTAGCAGAATCCTGAGGAGATCTATACAACTTTACTGATTTTATAAATGACAGAGAAGACCATAGGGGGTTTATGACACGCTCACCAGCTCCTTCATGTAAAACCTTAAACATCACATTTCCATCAAACCATTTACCCTTATTCTTTACAGAGAATCCTGGATCTAGCCCTACTAGATCCAGGAAGGACCTTATGTCCAGTCCTGCAATGACTTATATGCTCTTGATTCGACAAGCCCATAGCGTTTTACCTAAAACAAACTATACACAGCACACAAAATTAGGTATGTAAGCAAGCTTGGTGAGGAGGAAGGCTCTAGTTTCCAGTACACCCTAAAGTGTCACCTTACAGATCACCTTCTTGTTTAAAATTAAAAGAAAAAAAAATTTAATCCCTTTCATGGTTTCTGTGCACTGGCAAAGAATTGACCTCCTTCTCTTAATCACTCAGCTCTGCATTTAACAAAGGTTGGTAGAAAAGGGTGGGGGAAGAAAGGACGAACCCTGAAAGTTGCAACTCAGTTTGGCAGTGGTTAAGACATCTTGCATTATTTTGGATATCTGCCAGCTCTAAGCAGAATCCAGTTGGTGTGGGATGAAGGGATTCTGGCAACCAATCAATACAGGAAATCTTACAGAATAACATCTTTTCCCATCCGTGACAACTAAAATCTGTTATCTGGCTGCTAATATTGCTGATGGAGAAAAGATAGATATTTATTTAAACACCAAGCTGTGATTAGAAAAAAATGCATTTGTGTTGTGGGAAGATGTCTACTTGCAGAAAGACTTCTGTTGTCAGCAAACCAAGAAGCTCTCCACCTGATGTGTGCTTCTGCACAGGAAGTTGGTCTCAGAAGAGGGGTACTTGCATGACTGGCTAGCAGTCAAAAAGTTTTCTAAGTAAATCACTTAATCTGTTCTGACCCTTCTTGTGCAAATAAATCCAATGGACAAGACTTTCAGCAAAGTCAGTGCTCTACTATGGCAGCTACAATATCTCTGATTTGGAGAGCTTCATCTTTGGGGATACAGGGAAGGTATGAAATAAATGCCTCTTTCTGCCCCCTCTAGGAAAGGGAAAAAGGCTGAAGCAGGCCAAGGAAGAAGCCACAGCCGAGATAGACCACTACAGACTACAAAGGGAGAAGGAATTTAGAAACAAGGAAACAAATGTAAGTAAGAAACCTGCATAGGTTCTTTTGTCTTACCAAATGCTCAGTGGTAAACCAAATTGTTTCCAAGAGTACTACCTGGAGACTTCTGCAAACCAGTGTGGTCAAACTGATGAAACACAGGGGTATCATCTACAGTGTCTACATGCTTCATTTGGACTTTTTTTCACAGGCTTTGAATGCATTTGTATAAGAAATTGTGGACATTTACCACTTAAATGGTCCAGATTCCATATTTGGTTCATTCTTATGCTTTGAAGATGTATGTCTCTTAAGGAAAATATTTTGGGTCCTTTCTATAATCACAGGCAGACCTAGTTCCTGTCTTGAAACTGGAGGATTCAGAAAGGTAGATGTGTCAGTAAAAGCAAAACTTTAAAATGTTTCTTTCTATTTCTGTTCCACTTTAGCTGTCTCTTTTCATTACATATAAGACCCTTGTCTCTTTTCATTTCATGTAAGACCCTTCAGCTGACATCCCTTGTCAACTGAAGTCACCAAAACTTTGGAGTTTTTCACTGTTTCTATAGCAAAAGTAGTCTGACTCAATATTTCCCTATCTGAATAAAGCTGTTTTATATGTTTATGGTATCTTGCATTTTTCCCTAGTATTTCCATTAAATTCAAAAACCATTCTCTTTTTACCAGGTGACTTTCCTCTTACATTCTTGGTCTTGTTTTCTCCCCCAGGTTGTATCATGCAAAGACAAGGAAAATACTTGTGCAAAAGCAGACACAAAAGAAAAAAAAAAAAAAAGAGTTCAAATAAAATCTGTTCTACCAACCTGTTATTTAAGTCACACTTCACATAAAACATGTTCCAGCAGGGCTCACAAGCCTTAGGAACATCTATACACACAAAGTGTTGGTATCATACCCTGCTAACCCCCAGACACACTGTCACACAGACAGGCCAGCTAGAAATGTCTCAAATGTACAGTGTCAGTTACTTACTGACACCAAAATAAAGTATAAACACCTCTAACATTTGTTCACCTTTTCAGTCAAGCCAGACTTCTTGTTCTAGGCCTTGATAGCAGAAGAGTAAAGATGTTGCTTCTTTGTGAACTCCGTTTTTTCATCACAACCAAATTAAAGCTGCGGGAAAAGGCCACAATTTGTTGACAGAACGTTTCACAGGAGCAGGACAGAGCACATATTGCTCCTCAAAGGACAGCATGCTGTACAAGATCATTGCAGTCCTCCTCCACGTTCCCTGACCCCCATTATGTTGAACATTCACCTACCCAGACAAATGCCATCCTTATTAATCTGTGTCTGGGAGGCAGTCAGGAGCTCCAGCAAAGCCAGCGCAGAGGGAGCTCTGATGCCTGGTTCAGTTGTCTTTCTTGGGTATTTGGACACAAGTATTTTTAATTCTCTGTCACAGCCTCCTCTAATGCCATTCTTCCTCCTATTTTGTGTCACTTGTATCCAAACAGGAGCAAATTTTCTCATACTATGAGAGGCTTCATATCCATCCAGAATTAAGAACAGCAACAGAAAAATAAAGATTGAGGTTAGAATGACAATATGCAAAATCTTTTTTCAAAACATGCAAAATTTTTTGCCTGGATCTCAAACCAATTTTGTTTTTTCTCTCATTGTTTAAGGTCACCCAACTCTGGAGATGTGCAGTCTAGTTCTGAATTTTGTGGCTTCTGAGACAATGTAATATTTTAGCAGCTTTGAAATGACATTAGCATAAAACCTATATGGGAAAAATAAGGGGGAAACCTTCAAGGTCAGCAGAAATCATAAACTAAGCAGAGCATTGCCTGCATTCTGTGAGAAAAAGATCCTCAAATTCAGAAGCTGAAGAAGAGAGGGGAAAACACAGAAGAGTAAGAGTTTACTATCTCAAATGACATTAGCATGAGCTGAGAAAGCAGGTCTGCAGAGGCTCTTCTTAAAATTATAATACTTTTCTTGACACTTTTCAAAAGTACTTAGTGGCTGGATAACATGCAACCATCTGGGATCTCAAGAAAGTTACTTTCCCCAGTGGAAAAATTCAGTTCCATAAATCTGGTCTAAGCTGTACAACCTTTCCCACACGCAACCCTTGCAACTTTTCTAGAAGTTAAAATAAAATGTCAGCTAAAAATAGTTATTATAGAAAACTATAATCTTTTCCCAATACTTATTATTATGTCTATAACCTACATTTCTTCCAAATTGGAAAATGGTGTACATGTGGATTATGGGCAAATGTCTTATTATGTTGCCAGGTACTGATAAAGGGAAAGTGACCCATGCAAAAGATGCTTTTCCTTCTTTTAAGGACTAAGTTGGGCTGAAACCATGTGGAAAATAGAGTTAATGACCCTTCCCTTGTTTCTGGTCATGCTCTAGGTACCCCACTAATATACCACAGGTTAGCTCCACCTGCTAGTTCACCCCAGAGAACCATGGCAGGAACAAGAACAATATTTTACTTATTCCTTTTTTATTCTGCCAGCATGCAGAAATGTCTTCTTCTCTCCACATGGAATTCTTTAGCTGGAAATCAATTTCTCTGCTGGTATCCGAAGGACTTTTCCATAAGGGAAGAATTCAAGGGATGTTGGGGCAATGGGGGAGGAGGAAGCAAAGTCACAGATTTGGAACGTGTGCATCTGTTTATAACATAACCTTGCTAAAATGTTCAGTGAGTCTAGAGTCAATTAAATTCTAACCGAATGTCCTGATATTAACTGTGCCAGAAGCTGTCTGGTATTTCGCCAGATAAGAAAATGTAACATTAAAAGACCTTGTCTGAGGCCTGTTGAGGGTTATACATCACTAACTGCTGAAGACATTTCAAGTACTCTAAAACTGTAATTATGCATTTTCAGGAAGGTTTTTCCATGTTTGTAACTTAGCTGCACTCACAGGCATTCTCAGTGAGGCCAAACGAAGGCATGCAGTGATAGAACTTAGCTGCCTAATCATTAAAATAGAAAACAAATTAAAATGAGCCATATAAAAGACAAAACATACACAATATTTTTCGCACAGTGAGCTGGGAAACTTTCATTACATAGGGAGATTCCCATTGCTAATGAGCATATGAGAGTTGCCTTTAATCCTGTTTTTATGCCTACAGTTGAACCCAGATCAAACCGTCACTCTTTGGAAGCATTGCGATGTGTTTGTGTAATGCTTGTGCCACATGATGAAGAAAAGTACAATAAACATGGTTATATATAGCCTATATATAGCCTCTCATTTTGCTTAGAGCTCTTCTGCTTTTCAGGTAATGGGCTCCCAAGGTAACCTCTCTGCCAAAATAGAAGAGCAAACAACAGAAGCCATCCGAAACCTCACAAGCAGCTACCACAGGAACATGGAGGGCATGATGAAAAAGCTCTTGAGCACAATATTTGACATCAGCCCTGAAATTCACCCAAACTTCAGACCTGAAGTTTAAGATTCATTGATGTGCTGTGTTTGGAAATCAAAGTAGCCTTCTTTCTTGATAAGCATAAATACTTCCTCATGTATTGTTTCTGTACGTGTGAGAAAAAAAGAGCACTGAAGCCAAAAGCACAAAATTCCACACAGGCTTTGGATGTGACAGGAATTATACAGGGTTTCACAAGCATTTGTTGGAATATTGTTTCCTGTAGCTAAGCCCCTGTCATTTAGGCAGGGACAAGTCAACAACAGCAAAATAAATGATTATTTGATACCAGCAGGTTTTCAGTGGGAGTCTTTGTTCCTTTTGTCTTATAAAATGTTCTGTACCTGGATGTTATGTTGCATAGGGTCTGTTTATCCTAATCTTTACTGTACTTCAAGGTGTATGAAATAGAACATAACAAAAAAACAAAATGGAATATTTCTGGTTTTCTTGTGACACACAGAGTGGTCAGGTTATGGACCATACAGGAACGTTTGATCTCAGTCAAAAAGAATAGGTCAAAGCATTTTCAATTTTTCTATGCTAGTTTAAATCAAAATGTAGTTAACTTGTGCAAAACTATGCTTAAACTATGCAAAACTATGCTTAAATTACTATACTAAAATTTAACTACACCACAAACTTTATATAGCTTTGTTAAGTCTGATAAATGAGAACAGGCATAATCATTTTTACAAAACTGTTATGATGCAAGGGCCAGACTAGCACATCTATTATATTCTATACAGTTACCCTGAAAGCACAGGAACCCAAGGGCTCAGACTCTACACCAGTTCTCCTAAATAGTACCTGAATCCACAGGTTGTCTACTAGAAATCACATCAGTGACAGCTCATTTCTGTTACCCTAAGCAACCTTGGGTAATATTTCCCTCTGCAGTAGCACAGGTTTCCCTTGGAATGAATTCTACTAAAGTCAGGAAAATACAATATGATCTGTGCTCTCAAGGTGAAGCCCATTCAGTCTGATGGGAGGCTGATGGAGGGCACTGATGAAGTGGGGATCTGACACACACCTGCGTTGTGAGCTCCTTTAATGTCTTGTCTCCACTACAAAATTACACTAAATTAGAAAAGAACTTTAAGAAATGGCAATGACTAGCAAACAATAGCAATGATTCTCAATCCACGTAGATGCAGACAAATAATTTCCATTTCACAGCAGCTAGTCACAGGCAATCTCCTGTTCCAGCAAGGTTTACACACTTGACGTGCTGTCATGTGTAAAATGACCGTAAAGCTGTAGTCAACCTAATGTCAGCAAACATGACTCCTCAAGGCTGTGCCTGGATACTACATAATCTCCAAGCCTGATTATATTCTCTGGGGACCCAGGGATGCTGAGGAATGGGAAAGAAACTAGAAATCCTATTGACACCAGCTGAAAGGCTCATTTATTTAGGAGTGCTTTGAATCAGTGTGTGATAGGTTTTGATTACTCCAGTCCCAGCCCATGTGCAGGACCCAATGCAGGCACCTTTCTGCACAGCTTGGGACAGCCAGGGCTGTCTCACAGCCTAGGGGCACATGCCTCCAGCTTGGGTCATGGCTGCAGCCCCAGTGCAGTGCTCAGCTGTGAAACACAGAATTTATTAATCAATAAATTCTAAATCCTCTGATTAAAGTATCTCAATTAACAAGTAGGTCATAAATAACAACAAAAGGTCATACCAGTGGAAAGTACAAGAACTGTTTTATACAACTCATGACATGGACTGGGCTGAATTTCTCTGGCTGTTCTCTCTCAAAATTCTCTTTTGAGTTATAATATATGAGGATGTATAATATAATATATGAGTGATGTGGTTCCCATTCATGGGTGATGAGGGGAGATCTCTGAACTCATGCCAGTAAGACAGAATATCTTTCAAGTCTAAATAAAGTAAAATGAAACAGACATGAAGAATTAATATTACACTCTGTGCTGAAGCTGTCTACTGACTTTCCCATTAATTTCTGAAGAGTTTGGAAGCTGGGGTTTGGGAAATCAGAACCAGATGTTAATCCATTACATGGATTATGATATTAACTGAAATTTTTCCATATTAAAATATACTTGGAAGTTCATACAATCTGTAAAACATAAGTTGTTCTTGTAAATCATCATATGTAGGGTATAAGTGTGTGTGTATGAAGTTTTAACAGAACAAAATATTTCAGTCCCTCACTTAAAAGATTTTGTAGCTCCAGGGCTGTGAGGAATGTTTCCCTCTAAGTTAGGACAGGGTGCTCTGCTGTTGCAGAGCTCAGGAACCACCACAGGGCAGGTGAGAACAGACTGCCATGACATACAGTCACAGGAGATGTGAACCTGCAGATCCATACTTTCACACACAGCCTTGCCCCGAAGCATCCTTAACTGCAGACAAAGCAGGAAAAATGTCTATGAGTAAGGATATATTGGGCATTCCTGCAGCAGGGCACAGTGTCAAACTTTGGGTACAAATTTGGGCAGGGTCAGATATCAGACTGAGTCTGGGGCTGAAATTTAAAGATATTGTTGGGCTACTAAGCTACACCTTCCATCATTTACAGCAGCACTGGCTGTTACCTGTACTAACAGTCAGGTAATACTGCCATCAGTAGCAGTTCTTACAAATGGAAATAAATTATGTTCAACTAAAACTTTGCTTAACTGGGTGCATCTTTAAACTGTGGATTTGGTTTTTCTCTAAATAACAGCATGCAGACTAGTCAAGTGTTGTCAAGACACAATTCTTCAGTCTCAGCCACAAGTCAGGCTCGCAGTCTCGGATGTTCTCACCAAAAGACTAACTCATGGGAATGGTACCCATGTGGCATCCCATCATCTCCTTCTCCAAACTCTGGGGCAAAGAACATGGCCCTGACTGTCCAACAACTCAGTGCAGAGCCAGGTGCTATTGAAAATAAACACAAGGGGAGCAAAGGACACTGGGCAAAGATTTTGGGGTGACAACAGCAATTTGAGGTTTTTTTTCTGTTCCAGAAGCCCCCCATGGCCACATGTTGATTAAGTAGGAAATTTGAGCATTATGTAAAATTACATTCTGCTTCATGTATACAATGCATATTCTTCAAAATCATTTCCTCCAGCTCCTTATTGAAATAGAGGGAATGCCTGTTCCACAATATACAAGCATCATGTATTCCTGTCAGCTTCACTGTGGCCTGTCCTTCACAGACTTGATTATTCCACATTTTATGGTACTATAAGGCACTTATACTCTGAGTCTTCCCCGAGGAACATTAATGCTTGTTAGAAATACATGACCCAACCAGTATTACTACAAAACACTTGGAAAATGTTACATTGGAGTACTATTAATACACTCTATTGCACATGCACTACATGACTGCATGTGGAAAATCTGATGACTTGCAAGCTTATTAACTTACTGAGATTCCTCATTGCTTTTATGAAAGATTTGCCACAATTGAACTACCCGACCCTGGGTGATTCCTGGAAGTTCCTCTGGCCCCAGATCTGATTTATTTCCAGGGACATCAGACTCCAATATGCTACCAGATTTGATATCACTTTTGTAAACACAGAATTTTTTGAGTAGAGCTGTGCTCCAAAAACAAGCTTGCCACAAAATATGCCAGGAAAATTGCCTGAAAACTTGCTATTAAAATAGACCTTGCTTTAAGAAATGTAGTATTTATATTTCACCTGTAACAAACCAAAGAGCATAAATATTAATATAAAACAGATCATCAATGTCAATATAACCTAATTTGTATAACCTTCTTTATATATTTCATGTAAATATTTATTAAACAATCTTGTGGCACTGATTTATTGTAGCAAAGAGACAGATAGATAAAAACAGATATATAATATAAATGTAATATAACGATGTATGTGTCTCTAGCAAATAAATCTAGCATTTTGTGTGAGTGCTGTTTCCATGCAGACTTACTCACGGGAAATGAGCAATCCATTGCTGGCAGCAGCATGACTCATACCTGTGTTTTAAATGGAATAAAGGTGAAGTGTGGAGGCAGCTCCAAGTGCAGAAAGTGAGATGTAGCAGCAAGGACAGACTGCCAGGGCACTGCCAGGTACTCAGAATTGCCATGAAATCCTGCCATGAATTCTGACCCACATCTATTCTCCAAGGGTGGCTGCCCTGCACTTCACACCAACACTGCTGTTTCTACCAGCCCATGAACACACAGCCTTGGCTTTCCAAACACCTGGCTCCCCAAGCATCAGGAGGATATGTTTTACCTCTTACTCATGCTTTCCCAACTGTTAGCAGCAGCAAAGAATGCTTAATAAATTAAATAATTGTGTCTTATAACAGATTTACACTTCTTAGCAACATATCTACTGAGATGAGTTTCAAGAAAAAAAACAAAGTATTGTATCCTATTAACACTTAACTGCTCTGTCTGCATGTGCTATGGGTAATGTTTCTTATGGCACAGGCTGCCAAATCCATTCAGAGTATTTTCCCTAATGCCTTTTCCATTCAGCTCTGGAGTAAGCAAATTAGCATTCAGCACTTTTCTCCTGTTTTTAAACCATTTTTCTTCCACATCCTTTGGAGTCACCCACAAAAGTGACATTGAGACAATAATTTACTTCAAGGTAAAGAGTCTGGCGAATCCTCATCCATTTCCAATTCCTACTAACTTGTACAATTTCAACTGATACATTTACACATATGAGCAAATATATACATCCCATATGTATCCTTTGTATTCAAGAAGTTAAAGTAATTTTCATTATTCATTCCGTTTCTTTTTCTGAACATAAGTATTTACCTACCTTGGAAAAATAAACAAAAACTACTATCCTACTTTTTTGTGTCAAATTCAAGCCTGAGTGATTCACCAGTTTTCACTTAATCACTGCCTAAAAGAGCCAATATTCACCATAAAGGGTTTTAGACCTGGAAATATTCCTTCCAAACTTTTGTTTATGTAGAACTATTGTGAGAAAACCACTGAAGGCTTGACTGTCAGCTGCTGGGAATCTCTGTAAGTCAGATGGTACCAACAGGGTAGAAATCAACACAGTTTTTTGAAAATCTGTGAGCTCTGTATCTGTCTCAGGCACTTTCTGTGCTGTTCCACAATGTCCCAGCACGTCTGCTGCTCTGCTGATTCTATTGCTCCTATCTGAAACTAGATTCAGTAAGAAAAACACCTTATGATGGAGGGGGTCGCCAGCCTAACAAGGCACAAGAAAGATGAGATGGTCACAGTTTGTGCCAGGTCTGTGTGCAGCCTCTCTGCTGCCCAAAATAACCCACTGTCAGTGACAGGCTGCAGGGTACACTGGAGAACTAAAGAGAATTTCAAAAGAGGAGTGCCTCTCAGGAAAATTGGTACTTTCTGAGAGAACTTTCCATGAAAAGTTTTTTAATCAGCTCAAGCTTAAAATTGTGCTGCTCTATTATTTTCAATGAGAATAGCTTTAGTAAAGAGAACTTATTCTGAACCACACTGCAATACTCTCTGGACCAAGTCTGCTTAACAGAACAAATGGATACAGCCATGTTCAGTGAAACATGAAAATTTGTCACAGCTTTGATCTGCACAGAAATTCAGTAATTCCACAGTAAAGCATGGTGCTTAGAAATGATTCACTTGTTTGACATGTGACTCGTTCAAGCACTAAGACCAATATTTATACTCTTTGGTGGTTAAGAAAGATGTTGTATTCAGAAAAAAATATGTTCTACACAGAAGCATGTGGACTTGTCAGCAAACACTGAATGTAGTCATATATACTAATATGTTATTAAGTGCTTTGTGGATAGTAAAATCAAGTCCCTGATGTACTTCAGAGTGAAAATATCTTTCCTCTCCTTGAAATGGAGAGCAAACTTGTGTCCTACATGCTAACATGGATGCCAGTATTCCTCAAAATATTGCACAGCTATTAAATTAAACTTGAGATTCATTCTCTATTTCCATGTTGAAAAGGTAAGATTAAATGTGTACTAGTTAAGACAGCATGCAATTAAAATTCAAAGCATTAACAAAAATGGCACTATGCAGTTTACAGTTGACTTGCAGACATAAAGTTTAATGAGCCTCTTTGTTTTCTCACCCCTCTGCAACTGGTTCCAAGTCTTTTAACTATTCCTTTGCCTTGTAGATTCAGGTCCATGTAAGGTGAAGATCAGTGTGAAGGTGCATGTAACCTAACGAGCCTGCCTGAGTTTGTGTTTCAGTGCCCTGCTTCCCTTCAGCAGCTCGTGTAAGACTGGAGCATGCTGAGCACCAGCAGCAGCCGAGGGCAGGAGTCAGCCCAGGAACTGGCACTGCAGTGCTTACAAATGTTTGTGGAGAAAAGAATATCAGTGATTCCTACAGAGGCATTTCCTGACCTTATAGGCTACTCCTGGTGTTCAGACTTTAGCATGTCTATGGAGGAGGTGAGAATTGAAAGAGCAATCTTAACCTAGACCTATAAATGAGAGGAGGCACACTCCAACAGCATGGGTTTGTAGGAGGCCCAGTTCTTGACTTAAAGCCTCAGGCTACTGCCCTAAGGAAATTGCTAGATGTGCAATATCCAGCTCCTATGCACAGTGGAGGCTGTCACCTACCATTGGGGTACCCTATATTTGTTCTAATAAAAGAAGGCAGAGAAAGCGTATTTACAAAGATCACACTTCTAACACAACTGAAAAACTTGAAATAATCTCTTCATGATTCTGTATACAGATTTCATCTGCCTTTCATGGGATCTCTGCTCAAATTAAGCATATCCACCTCAAAGGAGTGCAGGTATGCTGTAGTAATGGTTTGTTTGTTAGTTTCTTACCCACAGCCACTAGCACAATTGTGAAGAGTGAAAAAACCCAAAAATATAAGGCCCTCCAAAACTTTCCTGGTCTCTCACTTTCATCAGACCAATGTTTTTCTCACACAAAATGCAATCTGCTTTTCTCTACATTTAATGTGTACCCTAATTTATTCCCACCATAACCTCCTTATTTTCCATTTACCCTATGCATCCAGTTTCCAATATCCTCCAATTACTTTTTCAAATAATTATCTTTATGCTTTCTCCTTCTTTAACAGGAATTCATCAAAGACACACATCACATTGCTTCATTTTCCTTCTCCGCACTCCTACTAATCCTAGCAAAAGAGCATGGCAACCTTAAAACAAATTGTATTTTGAAGCTACTACAGCAGACAGGGACCATCCACCCTTCTGACCTCAGCTCCAAGTCCCACCCTCACTGCAGTCCTGGTCCACAGCTGTGGTACCCAGGAGTCATCAAACACAAATTATTCGTATTAAACAACCGAGTTTGTACAGGGTTTGATACAATAGAATGACTGAGAAACATTTTAAACTGAGAAGCCATAGGTAATTCCAACTTGTCCCTCTTACACTCAGTAGAAAGCAAAAAATATTCCATGTGTTTATCCCTGGGGTGGGATTTAAAAGGCCCACTATAAAAAAAATCCCATTTGCATTGTTTTTACTGAAAGACTTTAATTTAACAGATCTGACCTGGATTAAAAATAATGACCCTCCAAATTCCCAACATTCTTCATATAAATACTGGCTGTCCATTTATAGCATAATTCAAGCTTGTTCTTAACTTGCAGCTGGCTCACCACCACCTGCCATTAACAGCTTGTACAAAGTTGAACCTAATTGTACAAAGAGATAAGGAAACCATCAAAGTTATTTCTTAACTAATCCATCATTTTTTATGCCCATCTCTAAGCATGCCACTACACTGCTGGTAGGCAGACTAATCTCCCAGGTATATAAAGGGAAGAGACTTCTGCTTAACCATTACTGCTGGCTAATTCTATTAAAATAACAATATGTATACAATAATTAGATGTCAGAAATAATGGGTGCTGCTCTAGTCCTACCCTCTCCTTTTTGTATTTGACTCTGTATTTCAAGAGAAAGTGATCTGGTGGCCTCTAGTTCTGACCTTTATCAAGTATTCCTGAGATCTGCAGCTCAGCTTGTCTAATCTTACCTTGACTTCTCTTCAGTGACCCCCAGTTCCCCGTTACAGACTTCCCCAATTACCTCAATATTCACAGTATTCCCTAAAGCACCGCTACATGGAACACTATTATCTCTTATCTGTTTTATCTATTAACCTTAGGAACATGGACAAGCTATTATGAGCAATCACTGTGCTTACAGAAAAAGGACAGAAAGGGACCTGTGCTTTAAAAGTGTATGTGGAAAATGTTTGCCATTTTGAATTCATTTTATGTTTTCTTCTAAAGGAAAAATAACTAGATACTTCAGAAGTAAAGCCAAACATATCTCAATTAAGCTTCTCAGCTCTTCTGCTTTCAGTGAAATACTTACATTTTTTTAAAGATGTTTCCCCTTGATTCCCACACATTTTATATTGCTCACTCTTCATAGAGAGCCTGTCAAAAGACAACAGCCACCTGGGGATGGAGGTGTTCTGGATCTCTAACTCTAGCCCCATACCCTGTTTTCCAGGTTGACTGCCAAACTCATAGGTTGGTGATGCTGTGCATCTGCCTGGAGACAGGAAAAAAAACTCTTGAAGAACCAGCTCCTTAAGGAGAAATAGATAGTTTGGGAGAGAAGGAGCAGTCAGCTCAGAAAAGACAATAATAGCATGAGACAGCTGGAGGAGAAATCTGCAGGAGCAAAGCTCATCCTGTTCATGTACCATCAGTAGAATCGGCAAATTATTTATTTGTTTCCCAGTCAAGAGGTTTGGGGCTTTTGGAAATCTGAAATTTAGAAATAATGTATGTAAAGACAGCCAAGATAATTTTTCCTCACTCACTGGTGGTTTGTTTGGGGTTTTTAAGTTGCAGATTTGCCCATGTGATCATATTGTGTAATATTGCTGACTTCAGATAAAATGGGAAAGAATTTGTCAGCTTCAAAAACAAATGCAAAGCATACATTTTGATCTGCTCGGTTTTCTTACTGCTGTTTTTTTGAAAAGGGGAAAAAATACAATCTTCCCCTTTTCCAAAAAGCTCAAATATTTTTGAAAGCTATTTCTCAGTCTGAGGGGGAGAGCAGGGGCAGAAGTATACAAATGCTCTGAGCACAGGGACAAGGAGAAATCCTTTGGCCTCTACTGTACTTTTGGAATGACATTTTGGAGGTACATATCTTATTCCAGCTCCTCCAGAGACAGGAATATATGCCAAAGTAGTCTAGGCTATTTAGAGGTGCTGAGCTTTTCTGGTGAGGAAAAGAAAATCCATGTATTTTGTGCTTTCCATGTTTAAAAATGTTGTTTAATCACAATTAAATTCTACTTTGAATTGTAGTCCAGAATGCTATCCCCGACCAGGACTCGGTGATAATTCCACCTCTAGTCAGCAGATGGCGCCATGAATTCATCAAACAGGATGGAGACCAGAAAGAAGTATAAATTTATCCCCTAAAAGGAGGGGGGAAAACAGAAGGAAAAAAACCATACACCTAACTTGACACACATAAATCAGGAAATAAATTCAGAGGGTGTAACTTTCCCCTCATGCCACCCCTCCAAAAATAAAACGGGCTGTGGAACATGCTGTGTGACACCCTGATGCACAAAGAGCAGCTATACTGTCTATACCACCTACAATGTCCCCAGCCTTGCCCTGTCACTGACCTACATTGTCTCATGGCTGTGAGACTGTAAAAAATAAAAAAATCAGAAATATCCCAGCTTTCCTTCTGACCTCCCCTTGCTCTGAACAGCACCTCTGGAGTAGAAGGCCTCCCCTGGCCTGGGAGGGGGACCCAGGAGCAGCACAACAGGGAGCTCAGGGGAGAAGCTGAAGGCAGAGTTGCAGATGCTGCTGCAGCATGGTTTCAGAGTCACAGGGGTCCAAGCCCACCCAGGGAACCACAGGCTGAGAACAGGTAAGTGCACAAGACTTTGCAAGACTTTTCTCTTCAGACAGCAAAATTTCTACTTGGAGTTCAAAGGCTGGTAGAGGCAGCCTCCCCATGTCCCTCACCAGCACCGTACATCCCTGAAGGAGAACAGCATGAGCCCACAGCTCCAGCAGAGGCAGGAGCAGGCTCTGCTCAAAGGATCAGTTTGGTGTGTGTGGGTGTCTGCCCCATGGCCCAGCCATGCTCATCCCATCCCTGCTGGTAGGATAACTCTCCTGGCAGGCATGGAGCTGGCACCCACCTGGCACCTCTTCACGGCCCCCGGGCTCACACAGGGCTTTGCTGTGGCAGTGTGCCATGGGAAAGTGGTTCCTTGGCTCAGGCACCAAAGGATGTGCAAGATGTGCTCACCCCCAGCAGAAATCTGCTGCCTTAAATATGGGCTTCTCCATGTTCTTACATATGAACAGTGAGTGTGAAAATCCTGCATGTCCATCTGTTCCTTAAAGGTTTCTTTCTTTTGCTGCACATTAGAATTTCTCCCCAAATCTTCTTCAGCAGCACAAATCACATCAGTGACATTTATGGGTTAGGTAAATGGTATGCTGCTGACATCATCTAAGCACAGTAACAGGCACAGTTAGGTTGCCTGTGGATAGCTTTAGTGCTATGGACTTCAAACTCCATTTATTCTGTTCTCAATAAGCAATAATTAAAATGTGCAGTAAAGAAGTATTGCTCTGACAAGCAATAGCCCTACCTTGCAAAAACCAGAAATTTTCCCAACAGAAGAGAGTGTTCAATCAACAGAGTCAACCATGGCACAGAAGTGAAAACTCTGATGTTTGAAATTTAGAGAGGAAAACAGCACAACAGTTAAAGCATGAGCTTACCTTGCATTGCATGGAGTCATATTGTCTCAGGCCCAAGGAGCAGATGCTGTAAATTTTTGCCTCTGCACGTCTGGTTGTTGCAAAGTGATTTTTCTTCCTGGCCATTCCTTACTATTTTCCCCAGCTTGCCTAGCAGGCACAACTCAGGAATTACCAATACCTCGGCAGTGACACAATTGATTAAGTATGAGCAATACCAGCTTGGGTTTTGCATTCAGTCAGAGCTCTGTAATGGCAGCACAAGGGGCCTCGCTTGTTGAGCAAGAAGGGCTTTATGTCACTTGTCCCTAGAGCAAGGCACAAGTGATCTTGATGGAGAAGGCAGCAAACATACTGTCAGAAGCCATATTCACATGGAAAAGGCAGAACAATGGAGATTAAATGACAGGGCAGAAGCAAGGAATTAAATCATCCCCGAGGCTCAGCTATTCCAGGCTTCCCCATGACACCTGCAAGAGGCACAGGGGAAGACCTGGAGCAAATCCCTGTGGAAGTCTTGCTGTCTGTACCAACACTCTGATGGAAAACCTGCAAAATCACTTATGGCTCTTCTAAAAATCATGGGCCATACAACCTCATGTCCAGCTGCACACTCACTTTTCAGTCAGTTTCCAGTGTGAAAACTGGACTGGAAAACAACACCAGAATTGCTTTGAATTCAACTCTCTTTAACTTTTTCTTTCTGTAAACAGCATAACTCTCGCCTGCCCTTCTGCTCTACTAGTGTACTTGGCTTCCAAATGGTAAAAAAAAAAGGAAAATAATTGCTTGCTATAAATCAAAGGAGATTGTGTAGGCCACTTACACACTTCTAACTTGGTAATAACTCCATTCTTCCAAAGGACAGGAGGCACCCTGAACCCACACCTACCCTTTCAACAGTGTGCCCAAACCAGCAAGGCAGAGCCCTCTGCACATGAGCACCTTTTCCTCAGATGCTCTTCATGCTCTTCTGTGCTTACATGAACCCATGGAAGATATTTTGGCTGGGAAGACAGTAATGAGAGATTTTGGATTGTCACCTGAGAGACACAACTACAGTTCCAGGCCTAGTGCCAGGGAAAAGCTAAGTTTTCCACAGACAGGGAAAGAACTGTGGGGGAAAAGGGAAAACCAGAGGTTTGCTCTGTCTGTAGCAGCCTGATAGCTACTATATCCTCCCAGACCAGAGGGAAGACACCTTTGCTTCATACATGAAGACAAACCCCTGGTCTGAGTCAGATGGAAAACTTAAGCCTTGATATTGCCTTTCCTAGATTTGTGCTGAGAATGGCACAATGACTGTGTCAGAGTGAGCAGCAACATTTCCAAGTCTTAGTAAATAAGTTCAAGTTATACTTACAGTAACTTACTGCTTCTTTATATTGAATAAAAAAACCATTTACTTCTGTGGAGCAATGGTTCAGGCTGGCTATAGGTTTGTGAAGTTCCTGGCTCCTTTAGATTCAGTAATACATGAGGATGATGGGCACTGCTCACTTTACAGCTCTGTATGCTTCCTCTGCTGATGTGCTGCCACTACCTCCACTGTGGCCTCTTCAGACCATCCCTCAGCTTGGTACAACACTCAGGGGTCTTGTGATCTGCTCTCAGCTCTGTCGGGAACATTGCAACGGTAAGCTTGAATTTTTACATACCTTTTCCATCTCTTGCCTGTAAAATGGAAGTGACAATAGTAATTACCTAATATTAGAAAACTAACTGTATTTGCAGGCAGTCTCTCTGTGCCCCATTTTCCAAAGAGCTTTCCAAAGAGCTTCAGGTATGAATCTATCCTCTTGTTCCTCTTCATTATGTACTTATTTTCAAAATATCAGGGCAGGAAAAGCCACAGACAACTGGCACAGTTCTATTACCAATTGCCAAACCTCTGAGCTTGCAAGGAGATTCCTCTGATGCTTTCCATGATTGCAGGGTTGTGCCCATGTAGAAGGAAGACACTTATGTTTGCATGATATCAAGGATTGTGGGGTCTTAGTTGAAACATGAGGCCTCTAACCCCAACCAGTGCAAAAAATGGTTTTCAACTGGTGCCAAAAAGTCTGTAGGCCTTGCTCAACATCTTCACTAAAATAACATCCTGTGCCTGCTTAAAACAGAAGAGAAAGTTACAAAAGAGGAGCCACCACCTGCTTGGGAGTCAGCCTGAAATACACCAGCTGCAACTGCTGCTCTGCTCAAACAGGGAGCTGATGCTACACAATGCAGTTGCAAGGGAAAAGTGATCAACAGCAGTTTTAAATAATTTATTTCATTCATTCACATTTACATCATTCATTATCAATATGGGACTCTTTCCCTTATACTTTTCTCCTCAACAATACAGATCTTCTATGCAATTTGCTCCCAGCTTCAGGTTGGATACAATCCTTTTAAAACTAGCTGCTTAAAAGGAGAAAATTAAACTCTTTGGCATGGCTCTGGAAAATTGACATAATTTTTGTCACTGGGGATTTTGTTTAGCCAGAAAGGCTGTGTTTAGGCTAGTGACTGCACACATCTTCGAGACCCCCAGAGCACATGTCCCTCCACACAGCTTCTTCTCCCTGTAGGGGAATTGTGAGGCTGGCAGCCACCACCACACCTCAGCAGAGAGGGACATGCCTTTAGCACCACTCCATGGCTTTCTGATCTGCTGATATTGCCAGTCTTCCTGTACATGCAGCTGCTTGTTGTTTAAACAGCTTCTATAATATTAGAGAGCTGCAATGACTGGTCTCAAGCCCAAAGCAGTATTTTCACTGTAAGCGCTGCTGCTCAGCCCTTAGAAGTGCAGCTAAGTAATTCTGGGAGAATTTTATCTGACAAATGTAAACATGATTATGCTGCAGTTTAGCCACTATCTCTAGTGATAAGCAATCACACCAAACCCACAACTCTCTTTAGTTCCTTCAGTTTAAAATTATTGCAGATATTTCTTTGTGAATAGCTCTTTGCTTGCTGGACCTTCTCTCAAGAGCTTACTTACATATTTTGATTTATAACTAAAGTCTGAAAATATTTTTAAGCTCTCTGTCTGCATTCTGTGCTCTAAAACACACAGTCCCTGCAGAGCCCTTCCCAACCCATGCTCCCTTCACCTCTGCACCTCCTCTTGAAGGGCTGCACAAGGCACAGGAGGAAAGAAGTCACCTGGCAGCAGAGACATCCACAGATAGTGAAGGAAACACATCCCACCAGCCTCAGAAGGCTTCATATCTACCTGTTAGTTATACAACAATTCTCCAAATGTATCCAGGCCATGGAACAGCCAGAGGGTTGAAATATATTCACAAAACCATAGGAGCTCTCCCTCAGATTAGTACCAGAGTCTACTGAATTCAACCTGAGAGGCATGGACACCTTCAAAATGTGGAAACACAGAGCTGTGGACAACCTGACAAAATTCTGCATTTCATTGCAAAGAAGCATCTAGCTCCTCAAATGGAACATTGAGCTAATGTCAGCACTAACCTAGAAGCATATACCTGCATAACAGCAATTTGAACTGATTTCAGAAGCAAGTTGAAAGTATCATACCAACAAAATGCACTTTATGACCTAGTCCACACCTAGTTTTAGACACCTCAGAGACCCTTAATGGTTTGTGGCTTTTTTCTTTGTAAGGGTTGTTTTCTGGGTTTGGCAATATTTCATTTACAGGAAGGTTGAAGACTTTATGCCAATATATGCACTTGCACCATATTTTTTTAAATATGTTCCAGGAAATGCCATACTGATGAACTGCTCTGTAATATAATCCTTCAGACTGGAGCAATTCATAAGATCCCAAGAACAAAAAAGCTTTTTCAGCAGGTATGGTTAATCAGGAAGTGAGTACATGCCATATTAGTACCCCCCCAGGGTTTCCAGTCCTCAACCAGAGCATGACCAGTTTGTTGTTTTGCTGGGAAAGCTGTCACAGGACAGACGGACTCATTAGAGCTCCATTTCCACATTCGCTGGAGTTCAGAGCAGAAGCTTTGCCATGTCTGCTCCGAGATCTTTATTGGTTGTAAACCATGACAGGCTTGAAGGAAAATTCTCAGCCCTATGGTCCAAAAAGTTCACAGTGTAAGAAACAATTCACACCAAGGATAAACTGTGAAATGCATTCCTTAAAGTGTTTTATTATCATTTTTTCTTTGAGCCAGGTGCTGGAGGTAGACATCTCTTTGACACAAAACCCTTTGTCCCACAACCAGTGTAAGAGCTCCAGGGACAAAACTGCAAATTGGTTTCCAAGTCTATTTCAGGAATGGCTTAACAATCAGAAGAGGAAATGTGATATTCAAATCAAATGGCTAAATTTTTCAGTAATAAAGGTGATGCGGTGAGATCTGCTCTAATGGCACTGAACAACAAAATGCAAATATTCTAGCACTGAGTGGCTTTGCTTGGGCCAGTACTTGCTGAAGTCACACATTTCTACCTGCTGACT
This sequence comes from Chloebia gouldiae, assembly GCA_003676055.1. Lineage (NCBI taxonomy): Eukaryota > Metazoa > Chordata > Aves > Passeriformes > Passeridae > Chloebia > Chloebia gouldiae. The sequence goes on from QUSF01000010.1 coordinate 20,455,715, forward strand.
TTGGTAGGGAACAAGGCTGTAGGGGAGCTCCTGAGGGACAGAAGCCCAGGGGACTGGGGCTGGTGTCCCTGCAACAGCACAGCACAGCAGTCAATGGTGAGCAGCACTCAGGCTGCAAGTGCATCCCCAAGCACATCACCATAAACTCCAGCTGCCCAGCAGCCTCCAGCAATCACCCACAAGGGACCACTTATTCCATCACAAGAACACAAAAAGCAATCGTTTGAGAGACACAGCACCTCTAAATATTGCACCTTTCTTCTCCTTGCTGGAGTGAACTCCATTTGAAGAAGATAACCAATTCCATCAGGCTGGCACATCGGGCAATAACCACCCCAGCACTGAGGCACTCAGCTCTCTGGAGCCTGGCAGAATGTGACACCAGGCCCCTGGGCAGCACTGCTGCACAGGGCAGCTAAGGTGACTGCACAGACATTCAGTCCAGCTCATCTCAAATGCCACTGTTTCCAAAAACTCCACTGATAAAAGAATACAAATATACTTGTAACTAAACTCAGCTTTGTTTGTGATTAGCAGAGAAAGGTTTCTTAGTGTTCACATAAAACTATTTTTAACTGGTACAGTTACTTAGTGTTCACTTGCAAAAGCAGAAGGCTTTTATAGATTTTTGCCAGAGAAGTAAACAAAATGTTATTAGGTGACATCTTAACCAAAGGCACCAAAGAGAATGGAGCAATGCCTATTTACAGGAGCAAAGGGTGCAGCCTCCAGCATCCTCTGTGCATTCAAATAAAATGGACACACTGCAACCTTTCATCTGGTGTAAAAAGTACTGAAAAATCACTGTTGGTGCAAAATTAGCTGTACCTTTGTACTGGTTTGTCCTATGGAGCACCATATTTTTTCTGGCAAGTCAGTAGAGGCAAAATGCCAATTTAATAGTCACTATCTAATTTTCCTATTTCAAATGTTTTTTCTTCTTAACACTGATAAAAATAAACAGGATATCTATTGCCCCAGTATTCCATGTTACCACATTCCCCACAGAATTATGGCTTCTCTGCTCAATGCACCTGATGCTGATAGTTACAAATGGTTTGCAAACTTAGAAACTATCTGAGCTCAAAACTCAGGTCCTTTGTGTGAGTCTAACCAGAGTAATTCTCTGGAGACAGATGAGGAAGAGCAAAACCACATTTGATACAATACTGTTACCTCCAAGCCACAGAGGAAGAAGCTCTTTGTTTCAACATAGCATTTTACCTGCAGTGCTGCAGAGATGCATGTGGTGACCTGCAGTGAGGCATGTGCCATCACAGATCTCCAAAAATCAGTCTTTCTACATTAGCTTACTCTGCTAGAATGACTGGGACATGCAGTAGGTCTCTATCTGATTGAAATGATATTAAAGTCTATTTGCTGATATGTCAGTGTTGGTCTAGTCTCAAATGCCACACCTCACCACAACCCACTGTGCTATGCCACTGTTCCAGACTATGATGGGCTGCAGCAGGCAGCACCTGCCAGCCAAGCACTGGCTTCTATACGGTCTTCACAGGCACCAACCTATGCCTTAACTAGGAGGCTTTCAAAATTAGGGGATAGATAATGTAATGTATTTGAGAGCTGGATGCCTGGACCATCAAAATGAGGCAAAATCTTTTCTTTGGGGTAGCTAAGTCAACATTCTTTTCTGAGACTGATTTTCATTGCTGGCTTAACTGACAGCTGGGAGCTAGGGGCAATCTTCCTTCTGATTTTTAGGTGCCTGCCAGCACACAGGAGTATGGGCACAGCTGCCAGAGGCTCCAGGAGGTGCCCAGTCATGGTGAGAAGCAGCAAAACTCCACGGCCTCCTGAGGCATTCCTGGTAGGGAGTTCCACAGTGGGGATGCTCAGCCTGGCATCCTCACTGGGGGAACCACGCCATGCAAAATGATCAGTCAAGAGCTTGGCTGCCCTGTGCCCTTCACTGGGGTCTGGACCCTGTACAATGCCCTGTATTCCAGACACTGCACCCTGCCCATGCTTCACTGGGGTCCTGGCATGGAAGAAGTGTTTCAGAGACAAAGAGCCATGAGAAACTTCTAAGCAGATAACAGCTTGACATAAATAAGAGGAAGACCATACCCTTTCAGACCCCACCTGCAAATAAGTGGAAAAAGACAGTGCTCCCAAGGCAACAGCCCAAGACGATTCAGATTAAAAGCTGGTGATGTGCCATTATACTCCTGAGAACACCATGGGATGTGAATTTTTCCCCTAGTATCTTTGAATAGCAAAGTGTAAATCGTGTGAAAAGGTATGTGTGTCCCTCTCCACCTAGCTGGCACAGGCAACAGTTAGCAGCTAAAAGATATGATGTTTCCTGTGAAATGCCTGTGAGAAAAAAAAAATGGTGAATGTGCCAGCGCGTGAACATGAAAATATCAACTTTTTTGTTTCTTCATAACATGGAAAATGTGCGACCATCGTGTTTTCCACAAAGCAGCTAAAATGAAAAACACTAGGAATATCTCACACAGGAACAGTTTTCGATAAACAAAAGCAAAGGTGGGGATACATAAAGGTAGCATTTGCATACTATCCATTGCACAGTTTCACACACCGAAATGCCTCTGTGAAGTCCTGGACTCAATGAGATTTGAAGTCAGTTTGATCCATTGAGTATAGATGAGGTCTTCCACTCAAGAGAAAAGTGATTTTAAATTTAAGTCATCAGTTGTGACAACACCTGGGAACTTCCTGCCTTAGCATATCTTTGCTTTTTTACTCAAAAGTATCCTGAAACACTTAAGTTAGTATGTCTCTGAAATAGTCATAGCTTAATAAAGTATAACTGTCATGTGCTGCAAATACTCCATATAATCAAATGACCAGTTCATGACCTTGCAGGTATTATAACGTGCACACCCTTACCTACAAACAGAAAAAACTGGATTTCATCCATGTGGACCACACTTCCAGGCACATGATGTGATTCTTGGGGTTGCCTTCTGCAGGGCCAGGAGCTGGACTTTGATGATCCGTGTAGACCCCTTCCAACACAGGATACTCTATGATTCTATTAGCAGAATGAAACATTTTAAAATCAGTATTTCCAAAGCATGTAAATGTATGACTCATGTAAGTGTTGCACTGTACACCTTCATGCTTTTGAATGCGTTTGTTCATCTTTGCTAAACTAAAGAAACATACAAGTCTTTGAAGACATGGGGAAAAGTTCAAGACATTAAGCTCTACAACAGAAAAAGAGAGATCACACAAGCAGAGATGGCAAAGATCAGCACGACATGGTTATCTCAATTTTGCAGTGCTTTTAAGAAAAATATTAGCTATTCAGGAGATGCTGAGTATTTATCTCAGAGAAAAATCAAGCCCATCTGAAGGTGCCAGACAATCAGCCTGCCCTTGAGTTTCACCTCTACTGTGCCAAGAGACATTTTGCCTCACCTCAGCAAGTCTCTAAAAACTCTGTAAAGATGTAAACGCTTGATGGAAGGTACCTTACTCCAGGACACGTGGCTATCTCAGCACTGGGAGCCAAAGAAATAGCTGGAAAAGTCATCAACCACTCTTGGAACACTAATTTCCTTCAGGGTTTTTCTATGGCTTGTGGCTTGTTTTCAATTTGGTGCTTCCTTAATATTTAATGTTTGGCCTGGAATGCCAGCGCTGAGTGGGGAGCAGCGTGGGTCATCCCAGGCAGCATCTCGAGCTCCAGTGCTCCAAGGAGCTGCTCCAGGCACCAAGGGCAGCTGGAGATGAAGGGCATTGTGCACTTTTTAGGCACAGGTTGTCAGTGAAGTTGCTACGCCTGACACTTTTTTGGTGCGGGCACTCGTTTCTAGGAAACACTTTAATAAACAACTTTGAAGTCAAAATGAAAAATTACAGCCTGAGTGCTTTTTTCACTTTTATCCACCATACCTTCATGACTGTGCTCTCCATTTAAATGGCAAAGCAGTGCTGAATGCAAACAGCCTCCTTCTGCAGGCTGTCTCCACAGTTCAATTACCAGTGCTTTAACAGTGCTAATTAGCATTCCTCAGAGCTAGATCTCTTTGAGTGACAGGTAACCATGGAGAGTCACAATCCTGTAGGTGATCAGCAAGAGTCTGACTTTTCTTTTTAATTAAAAATTAGAAATGCCTTAAACAAAAATAATAATTCACTGATTTATGCTATTATCCCAGGGTTGCCAAGCTGGTGAGAATAACATTAGTGCAGTAAAAATGAAACAATTTTTAAATGAATAGACTAGGGCAATATAAAGGAGAGCAGGTTTATTATCTGTAACAAGAGATTGTACTCATAATGATGGTACAAAATAGTAGACACTTCTCCAGAGAGTTGGCATGGAGACCAAAAATAGGACACTTTCCTGAATGTGGGATGGGATTGCCCCAATTTATTTCAGATTTTAACAAGATAGATAGATAAATACTAAGTCTGTCGCACAGATAGAAAATTCATAGAGATATAGTTTCAGTAAAATTTAACCATGAGTTAGACTGAGAGAGAATATTGCATCTGGTCCAAGTGGGAGCCAAGACTGGAAATTGAATCAGCCAGATAATCAATTAGTGAAAATTGTTTTCAACGTAACTATGCCATTTCCCGTCAGCTAATGATCTAGGTCTCCTTCCAGAAATGGACTCCAGCAGCAAAAAATTCAGAGTCATATTTTTGAAAATGGCAGTGGGTCTAAGTCAGCAGTGTTGGCCCAACCAAATCTGCATATTATTCATCAACAAATAAAAAGGAACATTTTTAAGCTGAACATGCCAAAGATAGGAGAACAGATATATGAATATTTGTAATTATTAAACAGCTCCCAAGACCAAGGAATTTTTACTCAGCAAACTCATTAATTGTAGATTCTAATGAAAATAACTGCATATAAAACAATAAAAGGAAACAGGTGATTGAGTAAAAATTTTTCTTATAATCAGCAATCACAATGCAGAATTCTAGCCATTGTTCACAGGCAAAATCACAGCTGTTAATTGTGAAGCATCTATTCAATAAGGGATTTTTAAACCTTCCCCATATAATTTCTTTCCTATATGCAAAAATCCCAAAAACCCCCAAACCCCAAAATCAATATGGTTTGTTTTCATATGGAGGTATTTACATCTTTAATCTAAATGAGAGCAAGATTTAACCTTATACAGGAAGGAGAGAACTAAAGGTAATTTCATCCCTATCAAAATTTCTGTCAGATTGCCTAGTATTATTTCCATCTAAAATTAAAATCTTAACCAAAAAGTTAATTTCTACAAGTCCTGGGAGGAACACTTCCCTAAAATCACAAGTTAAAAAAACCCAGATATCTTTCCAATTTACCGAGTATAAATGTATAATAGGCAGTAGTAAAATAAATACCCCATTTTCAGCTCATTTATTTAATGTTTTAAGCTAACAAATGGATAACAAAGTATATAGCAGTCTATAGCTGTCAAGATATGCAAACAGCCAGGGCTAATCACAGTTTTGCTGAAGTTTATAATATAGTCAATGAAAGAAAGAAAAAAAATGATGAGATATCTCTGAGTCTAATATTATCTCTCATTTCTTTCTGTATTTACAAAAATATCAGTCACTGACAGATTTTTAGCTCCACTGAATGCTCTGAACTTGTTCTTTTTGAAGAATTTTACAAGCAAACAAATCAGAGATCTGGCTTTGTGCTGTTAAGAGACTCAAGTGCTTCTCATCCTGGAAGCTCTTATCCAGAGAGATCTCAGCACAGCCGTAGCACCAGGCTGCCTCAGCCCCAGCCAGCCCTGGTGACTCCCAGGAAATTCAGTTTGACAATTTATTGGTTATCCACAGACTCAAACACAAATCTTCAAATTTTTGGTCTGGTAATCTTCTTACTCTCAGATTTTAAGGAAATAGTAAATTAAGTTTTAGGAAAAAGCTATTTTTGCTCTGAATTCAGTCTGCCTGTGTATCCATGTAGAACAGTTCATTCAAATACTGCAAACTTTAGACACAGGCATGGACAGAAAATTCTTCATAGAAGACAATTAATTAGTAGAAAATAAGTCTCAGAATAAAGGCAGCCTGCTTTGGAGACCAGGTTTGTCAGCTTGTTTTGAAAGCTGTTCTGCTTTCTCTACTGCAGTGCAAGGGAAGTAGCAAGGGGAAAGAGACGGCTTATGCAGGAATGGGGTGGGAAAATAAACCCACCACTCTCTCTTGCCACAACTGCTCCTGTTCTCACTCTTGGAAAGAAACTTTTTTTTATCTGCTAAACTATCACCTACTTAAAGAGAAAGCAGATGTGATCAACTACAAAAATGACAAAGGTTCCTGCCATTAAGTTGCAGATTTAAAGAGGTAACAGAAATAACCATAATCTGAAATGCTGAAGAATTCTTTTTTAAAATAAATGTGTTTGTTTCAGAGTTTATTTTAAATCATTGAAAATGAAACTTTCTATAATACTACTGTGCTACTTAACAGTTTAACTTCTTGATTCACTTGCCTAAATAATCACATCCTGACAAGTTCAGGGTTTCAGAGATTAATTATCCTATCCAAAAAGGATTAATTTCTTTCCCTTCGTGTTGATAAAGCTATCAACAGGCTTATATCATACAAACTGAAATTTATCCACTCTCTGCAGCATCAGAAATGTTGAAATACAGAACAGGCTCTCTGCTAGCTCTCAGCAGAGGGATGAAATTCACTGACAAAGGGTACCGATAAATTCCCCCCAAAATGGCTCTTGGAATTTCTCAGCAACATCTCTCAGTATTACAGCCTCCATGCCTTGCCCTCTGACTGCCAAGCTGGAAGGACTGCTAACTGAAATATCTTGGTTTCTTTCCCAAAATCTTTGGCAATGTCTCCATCGCTCTCATCCTTCCCTAAAAAAAACAGTGCAAGCAATCAGATTACCTTCAGTAGAACTTGTACCAAGACTTAAATGTGCTCCTGTTACCAATTCTGTGATTGATTCTGATGGATATTTTGGTGTTATTAAATATTTATAAAAATTCAAAATTTTATATAAGCTATTATTTTTTCTCTTCCCTGATAGAAACCCTCTGGCTATGAAAATTGGCTGGCATTTTTCTGAAACCACCCTCTGCTTCTCTTCTTTCAACTTTCACTTCACACATCCTAAAAATAACATCAACCCAGTCCAGTCTTCCCATTAATCTACATGTAGGTAGGCATCATAAGGCAATATCAACAACATTTTCAATTTTTTATCTTTAAAGGGTATGTAATTTTTCACCAGCTTTTGACTGTGGAGATAGCTCCCAAAAGCAGGAGTTTTCACAGGTGGTGCTTTAACACACTGTCTCTGTCCCTGTTGTGATAACCTCATCTTGCTTTCATGATTTCTTTATGCTTTGATATGTTTACAATTTGATACAACCCATTTTCTGAATAACATTGTTGGGCATCCTAAAACTGCTGTTTAGAGTCCTTCTAGATGAGAGAACAATTATATGCCTGAAAATACTTCCTTCAAGATAAGAAGCAAAACCTCCTGAAAACATTAAATTGTGAAAGTAAAAAGATTGCTCTCCTGAAGAATAGAAGTCAATTCTGTAAGTTGTGCTCCTTGCTGCGGAGCCCAGGCTGGCTGGGGTTTCTGGCTCCCTCCCCAGGTTCGGGCTTGCCCTGGGGGTGCCCAAGCTGCAGCCTGCCACAAGCCCTCAGCCATCCCTGCAGGCTGAGCCACAATGCAGGGCTGTCACCTTCTCTTAATTGCACCCTACGCTGGATTTCCATCAACCTCACAAGAGCTCTCAGGTGTGTTCTGCAGCCTGCACTCAGAAGCAGGCACACTGCCTGTGGTCAACAAGGGATCCACCCTGCTCCTGACGCCAGCACAACCTAAGGGCTCAAAATCTGAGCGCAGCGCTCACTGTTATTTATTTTCCTATTGTATTTTGCGTTATGTCTATTTTTGAGTCATTTTATATAGATGGCAAACTGAGATTGGACTATGGATCTGTTCCCGGGCTCCTTTGTGAAAGTACACGTAGGAATGGTGTTTTTTGCATGTGGCTAGATTTTGATTAAATATGCATGACACAAGAAAAGAGAGGGTGTAAGTCAGACATTCAAGAAAATAACTTTTGCATCCCTGTTTTTAAAGAGGCTGCTGGAAAAGCATCTGGCAGCTGCAGAAGCCCTGCCTAGTTTGGCTGCTCCTTTCAGACTTGGTGTCAAAATGGAAAATTTCAGTGCTGTCCAACAGAGATGCTTCATTTTGACTTTCCCAGGAACAGGATAGAAAGTGGAAACTAATGAAAGTCTACTCCAGTTTTTCCTTTGGTAGCAAAGAGGCTTACACACATCTGAAAGCCTGGAAAAAGTAGGATGCATCTTCTGATTCCAAAATTACAAAGAAAGAAAATGTTATCACAAGATTGCTTACTGAGTTAAAAATGTACATATTCAGGTAGCTGTGCACATGTTAGAAAAATTCCAAATGCATAGGGGATAAATTTAAGTTTCAGCAGTGTTAAGAAGCTGTTTGCTACTTACTTATTTTGGCAGGCCATAAGTGATTTTTATATTCAGCAGAACAGGACAGAATGTATTTCCTTTAGGTACAGCAAACTAAGTATCTTGCAATGAAAGACTGCATTGTTTTGTTCAAACTAAAGAGAAATAGCTGATGAGTGAATAAGAGCATGATCTAAAGCCTATTGAAATCAATGGAAAGATTCTCATTGACTTCTCCAGGCTTTGGATCAAGCCTCAAAAGAGCAGCTATTTCTCTCTGATACAGCAAGGAATCAATTCCCTCTCCCAGCGGTACTCTAAATAATTCAATATTTTGTCTCAGATCATTTCCTAAGAAAAATGATGAGGATGTTGTTTAAGTGGGTGATACCCTGAAGTGACAGAGTTTACAATGCATTCAGCCATGTAAAACCTGCTCTGTGCTGCGTGGCTGCACAAAGGCAGGGCGCTGAGAGCAGCCCTCGGATGCTCAGGAGTCCCTCCCTGCCCGCCGGCCGAGGGACAGCACGGTCCTGCTTCTCCTCCCTGGCCAGGAGAGACTTTCCTAAATCACAAATCACAAGGAATCCGCAGCTTTTTTTTTTTTTTTTTTGCAGTAAAATCATGATCTCTTTGCACAATTTCTTTCTGTGTCCACAGAACGGCAACAATTGCAATGTTGATCATATTATTTACCAACAAAATTGATGCTCTCACCATTCTTCAATGCTTTTGCTTTATAGAGCAAAACACTATATGGAAATGATATCTTCCTTCTCAGCTCTTTTGTTCCACATGAAAAATTAATCAGTACAAAGCAAACCAGCATTAGATTGAGGAACTCTACCCCAAACCTCAGCAAAACCTTACTAATTTTTACTCTCCTACCATAATCCAATGGCCTTCTGCTTACTAATCCTTTTCTCCAGTAAACTGGAGAAGCCTGCTACAAGTTGCTTATGAGGAGTTTGGAGGTGAGGCACGGGATCTGTGATGTCTCCTGGATACAGAGGCTGAGAGGAGCACAGCCCAGCTCCCAGCCATGCTTCCTTTGAGCCAGCAGCAGAGCAGTGCTGGGATGGAGTCCCCATTTGCACAGGAGAGCAATGTGCAATACACTGTTGTAAGGGGGAGTGTGGAAATAATCCCACTTCTCCACTGCCAGCTGCCTAGAAACAGCTGACAAATGGGCAGGATGAAATTGAGCCACAACTGGGGAGATGAGTTACACCTGCAGGGAGGGACTGGCCAGCAGCACCTGTGATGACTGCAGACATGGCAGCTCTGGCACAACCCTCTCTTCATTCCCCACACAAAGCACAGCCACACTTTCATCATCATCATTTGTGGAGAAACACTAATCAGCACCTGTCCAAGCATGCTCCAGTTTCCCTCCCTCCTTGCTGCCTGCACACAGCTGTATTCACAACTCCTGCTCACTGTGCATTTCAGGTGCTTACAGCACTGGGTGCTGCCTCAGGTGCACTGTGGTGCCAGTCCCAAGAGCTTGTCCTGATTCCTATGCAAAGCTTGGAAATCCCCACGCACAGAGAGAAATTTGCTGCTAAGGCCAGCTTCCCCTGCCAGCTCTTCCATGAGAGCAGGGAAAGGGACAGGCTCTTCCCCTCATCGGGGCTGCTCAGTTTCAGACAGTTCTGGAGATCAGCTGGGTGTTTGTGCCAAAGCTCACCCCGCTGCTCAGCTGGGCCAGCCAGCTGCTGCCCACCACTGGTACAGCTGGGACAGCCACAGGGCATGGCTGAAAGCCCAAAACACTTGAAAAATCATCCTCACAGCTGGTACAAAATACACCTGCTCTCCTCTCACACACCAGAAAGTGTCTGGTCTTGGCAAGGCCAGAGAAGGGGATTCTCAGCATCTTTCTTCTGCCATTTCCCTGCCACATACAGCCTGGCTTCCCACCCACCCCCACAGTACTTCTGCTCAAGTTTCAAAATATCATATTTCCTAAATTGAGCTGCTACCCAGAAAAAAACACAGAATATTTCTGACACATCCTTCAATTTCATCAGACAGTGCCCTTTTGATTTCTCAGGCATTGGAACATTTAAAAATGATGAATTCCAAAGACATGATAATAATCAGATAATGAAAAACAAACATTTTTTTCCTAGTCATTGAAAAAAAAATTGCCTGTAGATGGATGAATGTATTCCAGCAAATTTGACTGTCACTTTTATATTATTGTCATCAACTCTCATACTTTTTTGGAAAAGGCTTTAAAATAATGAAGCAATGAGCCCTTGGTTCTATATCTTTTCATTTAAACAGTATTCCCAAGCCTTTCAACTCAGATTCTTCCTCCCAAATCAGTTTTTTCATTAAACAATTTGTTACAATACCAAAGGGGATTTGGCAAAATAATGTATTTAGGAGTCACTGTACAAAAAATATGAACTATCTCTTTGATTTTCTATGTAAGTCTATAAAGATGAGTTAACATCACCCAGCCATTTGAATTGCAGTAATGCTTCATGAGTAAACTCTAAGACTAAAAACAATTTGAATTCCTTAGTTTAATTCACATTTTAAATTGGGTTTTAACTAGAGCATAAACAGCTTTTTGCAGTTTGTTATGAGCAACAGACAATAAATATTATAGTTAGAAGCTTTGTTTTAGTATAAACAATTTAAACTAATTTATAAATGAAGCATTTCACATTCTTGCACAGAAATTTAGGCACTACACTAGAAGGCATGTGTTTCTTCCCCCCCTTACCATGTATGAGCACCAAACTGAGTCTTTACCCCCTTTCATTGTGCCTTAGACTCCACAGCTTGGCTGTCACACTGAAAAGACCACAGTACACATCTGTGTGCATCAAAACAGCCTCATCAATAAGGCACAAAGTAATGCCTACGCATACCTCCACCCTGCACCTCCAACCATTTCATTTAAACAGGATGGTACTCTGTCACAGTCCCATGAGTAAAGGAGAAAGGCAGCATGAGAATTTAGGAATTATACTTATCTAACCACAAAAATAAATTAGCTGCGAAGACACCACTTCCTTTTCTAATGAGCAAATTTATACAGCAATGAATAAAATAAATTTGAGAGCTGCTATTTATTACAAGCAAATTAAAAATGCTTGGAGCACACAGAAAGCGAATTTATCAGGGAAGACACTGCATCCAGTTTTCAAGTGTATTAACCCCTGACTGAGATGGGGGAGAAATGTTCAGCTTTTTCTTTAACCAACCTTGGTCCATGTTATTAAACACTCCCCTCACTGTTGATAAAAACCAGTGGCACAGGAGACCCCACACTGGCAGTCCTGCCTCTTTTCCACCCCAAGCATGGCTCTGCCTTTGGGAGGCTCCCAGCCGGATCCCACACTGCCAGGAGCCTGTGTACGCCCGCTCTGCTGCCAGACACACAAAACCTCATTGCAGCCCCTTTGATTCTGTACTTTCTGTCCCTGCCTAGATAACTTTTCAGAAGCTGACAGAGCCTTTACAATTTAATTGGTGTTGACACCTTTTGAAGCAATGCCTTGAGGCGCCGAGGGTCATTGTCTACTTTATCCTGCTTTTCTGCGGCTGCCTCCATTTGGCTACCTTGCAGCCTGTGGTGCTGTGGTGGCCCCTGCACTCTTCATTCATGTTTGTACTTGTACTGAGTCCCGTTACAAGGACCCTTGTTAAACGCCCAGCAGGCAGCACTGAATAGAGATTTTGACTATCTGGGATTTGAAGGCCTCTAGCAATAAGGGAGAAAGGCCTGTAAACACAAAAGTATCCCAGTAGCAGTGGGGCGTTAACGTAATCACGCATTTATGCCACAGGACCGCAGGACCAAGCTCCTTACTGTCGATTCACTGGATATTAAGCCTTGGTAATTAGGTGGTTTCCCGTGACTTTTCTTTCCTGGGATTCACCAAATATCATTTTCCATATGTCCCTTTTTCCCAGAGCAGCTATACACCCTCACACATTCAATAAGCCAGGCAGATGGTACCACGTACCAGGCTCCAAGCAGCCAAAGCCAATTCAGAACAAGAAAAAGGATTTGGCGTGGCATTTCCAAAACTGCCCAGGAAACCTAGATCCAAAAATCACAGAGGTCACAGAGATTTGTGATGGCAAACACATCTCTCCAGGTTCAGCCCTGCAGTGCCTGTAACCAGTGAGAGATTTCTGAGTAGTTACATCCCCAAAGCAGCACTAGCACAGAAGGTGAACAGGACAGAACACTTTGAGAAACATCTTTCACTTCATAAACAACATTTAATATACATTTCTCTGTTTTCCAGGTTTAAATAATTAAGTCTCATAAATTTCCTACTGAAAATGTAAAGGACTCACTCATTTCATTTGGACCTAAGTGCCAGTCATCTTGGGGCCCTGTCTCAGCCCCAAACTCAGCCTCAAACACTGTATTAAGACAGTGAATGATTAAGACGATAAGCAAATAAAACAGAAAATAATATTTTGGTTAAGTAAATATTTTGGTTAAACAAGGTATTAAAGCATGGCCAGAATGATCTCAGTGGCAATTTCCTACTTGAAAAATTCCCTACCCTCCCAAAAAAACACTCTTGCTCATCAAACCCGATGGCTGAGCTTTGCATTTTCCAGCATTCTCTCTGCCACATTTCAGACTCTGCTTTTCCACAGTCACTCCGAACTCCAGCACTTCACCTAGAGAGCTCTGACAAATGAGACCTGTAATTCCACTACAGTGATGCCAAATCCTCCCACATTCAATATCATTTGGTCCTTTGCCATCCGGGGGATGCTTGTCCCAGCATCCACAATCCATCAACGCCTTGTTTCTATTATGGAAAAAAGCAATCAGAAACAGGCCTCTGTGCACACCTGCATCCCATGGAAACTGGGATCTCATTCCAGATCTTTACTTCTTGTTACCCTCTTGTCATGCTTCCCAGCCTCTCATTTGCAGGCATTCTTCTTCCCTCTGTCCCCAGCCTACTTGAAGGAAAGGTGCAGCTCTGGGGTCTGTACCTGAACCAGTGCCACAATGATACATTTCCATTTGCCCAGCTAACCTGCAACCACGAGTTACCAAGATTCAGAACAAAAACTTTTCCACACACACAGACAAAGCTGCATTCAACTGCAATAAAGACTTACCCATCCCATGCTTTATGAAATCCCTTTGCATCTTTCCGCGTGCTTCTCTGGCACGGCGCATAGGGCTTTATGGATGTACCTCAAAGTCCAACAAACAGGACAAAAAACAACCTGTGTAGGCACAGTGGAAGAAAGGAGTGGTCCTAGAGAGGCCAGGCTGGCCTGGCTATGAACACATGATACAGAGATGCACAAAAACCACCTCCAATGACAGCTGTGCTCATTCAATGAGCTGAATGTAAATAATGTCAAGAGCAGCTTCCAGCTCAACACACTTCAGGCAGCTCTGCCAGGAGAGGTTTTTCTTTGGCTGACTGAGATAAACACCTGATCCAAAGATGAGTGCCCCAACAACAGCATAAGCAGTGACACTTTGCTCCCAGGCAGCAGAGAAACTCACTGGGTGAGAGTTGGCTACATCCGCCTGTGCATCTCCTTCCTTGAAGGTTACAGTCAACAAAATTCATACAGCTGAGAGCTGTTGGTGTGGCCTTTCTTCTATTTTTATCATCTCATACAGAATCTGCAGGCAGGGATGTTGGCTAGGAAATAGAAAGTAAAGAAGCTGCTCTAGACTGCCCACTCTAGCTGAAGTTGTCACTTGCAACAATAAAACCAAAGCCCTAACTCTTTCCTCATGGAGGCAAGGACTTTACAGAGTCCATTGCAAGGTACAGGATATTATGTACAGAAACAGCCACATGTCTAATCAGGTGAGAGGATAACCTCCCTTTGTCTGAGTGATCTTTGTGCCCTTCTAATTAAAAAACCTTAGTGAAGCTTGCCTTCCATTATTGCGCTCAGACTTTTTCCAAGTCCCACTATTAGATACCCATCCATTCCAAAATCATGATGCTCATTTAGAACATTTGGTGTTTCTCCAATGATTCATTAAAAATAGCACAAAGTACAGGAACTGTTCCCTCAGAGAGTTTTCTGTTGTATGCTTGTCTTGTTACCAAAGGGTTATGGAGAAAACACTAATGTTATTTCTGAAAGATTCAATATCCCTCTTCTGTTGCTTTTTTCTTTCTTTGTTTTGGTGATATTTTTCTAAATCCCCTGTATTCTCTGTGAAATGGGAAAAGTATTCTGTTCAAGGATTTTGGCACACAGAAGCTGTTGAGCCAAAGGAATCCCCATGTCTGCCCTTCCTCCAATGCACTTCATGTGGGAGCTCTCTCCCACAACTTCCATGCCTCAACCACAGGCAGGCAGGTAGGGCCATCCCTGCTCTTTTGAGAGCTAGCAGGGAGAGGTTATACTGAGGTACAGCCCATGTCCAGCAAAGCACAAAGCCTCCTCCAACATCTGCTACTCAGACTTGTATCCTTGGGGCTAAATAGTCCTGCTGATTACAATGAGCTCCAAAATCTGCTCATTGTAGGGAGAAAAGAACTAAAAAAGCCTAACAACATTTACAAGGGAACTTTGCTCTTCTTTGGGTTAGATTTATATCTGTCCTGGTTGTTGTCCAGGAGTTTACCTCTGATCTCCAGCACACTGAGGATGAAACAGTCCATCTGACTCTAGTTACCAAAAAAAGCAATACTGATCCAACCAGGCGTCAGAGGGGAGATTAGAAATGAGAGAAGGAGCCACCCAGCTGATTGGATACACTTCTAAATCCTTTCCTTTCCGCATCCTGCATTTGCTCTTTATTAAAGCAAAAAATAATAATGCACTGTTTACATAGTGCACAGGGTAGCTGTAAAATTTAATTAATCACTGTAGCTTAGCTTGCTGAGATTTTTCAATGAAAACAACTATAAAATGTAATGCTTGCTATAAAGAAAACCCCTCAAAATTGCCTGACTTCCTGCTTTGGTATTGTACCTTATGGGAGCAGAGACAGGACATTGCTGACAGTCCTGATTCAGCAAATTACTTGGAGGGAAGCACATACCTAAATCAGTGGATAGCAAAGTGTGCATTGATATGGTTGACTTGGGATGATTTAAATTGGTGCCCTATAGACTGGCTCTTCTGCATTTCCTGCCCCCCTCCAAGGGAGTCCGAACTACCAATGAATCTTTCTTTCTCACTTCCAGATTTTCAAACACAGATTCAAAGCATGAGCCCCTGTTTAATAGTACCTTACTTCATGAATATCCCATAGGTCTGGATGAGTAGGTACTCCACAGTGTGTTATTGTGAACAACTATAGTTAGGATTACTGACCTAGGAAAAGCAAGATTTCTGACCCCACCCCAGCCCTGTCCCTCCCCAGAATTTGCCTGAGATTTGCCCCAAGGCGTAACACAAGAATGCACAAAAGATCAGTACTGTGTCTCAAGTGCCTCTTTTGTCTTCTGGGTAATTCAGTTTTATCACAGGAATATATACTCTTAAAAGCTGCTACTCCCTCCAGATCTCCCTTCTTCTAAATAACATATGTTAGAAGACAACAAATATTCTTTCCCCCTCCCCTCTAATTTACAGACTTAAATAAAGATTAGAACATAAGGATAGGCTGAACACAAAATGATTCCTCCCTCTGCAGGTATTATTTTCCCTGTTCCAATCTGAACAAAAAAATCTCATGGGTTAATTTTTTCACTTACAAAGAAGGCAGAAAATACGAGGGCCCTTAGTGAGGTACAATAACATGTGCAGGTTTTCTTGGATCAATTGCCAGCATTGACACTGCATCCTTCAGCTAGCAGTCTGTGATGAATGGTACCCTGTAGCATTGCAGAGAGCAACAGCAGCCAGGCAGCATGGGTGACTGCGTGCCCTCCTAACTGGCTGATGAATCAGGAAACTCAAGAGAGACTCTGAGTGTGGGAGCTGGAGTGGTAAATGTTTTCATCTTTCTCTTTTATGATCTTCCCTTCTCCATTTATATAGGACATTTTAGAGATTGAGCTTTGCTACAAACTATTAGCCCAAGGCAGTGGATAGGGAACATGAGATCTCATGGAAAGACAGAGCACAAGAAAGTGTGAACAACTGGAACTACATGTGATATTAGTGGTCTGTTGTTGGAGGAATTTCTGTTTGGATTGTAGTTCAGACAGTTGCCTTGATGTAACTGGAATGAAAATCAGCACCCAATGTGCCTAGAGACAAACCACAGAACTGTCAAAAAACACTTGCCTTTTTATCTCCCAGAATCTTCAAAATGAAAATTCCCCATTCACCGACAGCACAAAAAACACAGCTCTGCACTCACAGCACTGGACAGTAATAAAGGAAACAAGAAAAAACAACAGCCCCCAAGAGCATCATGAGACACTGGTGTATCCAACTGCCCACACTGCTCTGGCACACTCTGTGACACTGGAGAGCCTAATTTCAAACAATCCCACCTCTGGTAATAGCCAAGAGCCAGGGAAGCACCCACTCAGATTGACCCAATTTCAGTTTGGAATTCAGTTTTTGTTCTGCATTTTCTTCCACACAGTAGAGAAAAATACGCTATTTGGTAAATACATAGTGACCCATATGTGAGCAAGACCAGCAAAACTGTGCATGACCAGTTTGTTCACCTGTGTTGCAGATTCAGCTCAGCCTGGTGTAAACACTCTATTCCCTGGGAGCCACGGATCCACACAGGCCAAGGGTACAGGCTGGTGCGTGCACACCACGCTGAGCTGGAAGCAACACCCTCTTTGTCAGGTGCTTAAAACACCCAGCTCCAGCAGAGCTTGTGCATGGAGGTTGTGCAATGGTTTCCCAGAAAACAAAAAAAAATCTACACAGGTGTTCATCTAAATAACTGTAGGTTCCCTATGAGTGCCAGGAATTTCTCTGGCCTCTTAACTAACTACAGCTCTTAACTACCAAGATGGGAGAGTGGGCACAATGAAAACAATACCTTTCCTGGCACTGTGTGCTTGGGATGGCCACATGAGAGGCTCCTAGAGAACACATACACAAAAATCTACATGGAGTGTCCATAGAAAGACAGGAATACCTGGAGACACCTCAGGAACATTTGATTTCTCTGATGGTATGGCAACCTCATTAAAATATTTTAATTTAACTGAAAATTAGTAGTGCTACAATGCTATGAGGTAAAATATTTCCTTGGGTTTACGACCACACGTCAAGGTGGAAATTACTGTGGGACTGAGCTCGCTCCATGGGCACATTACAGAACTGTGTTAGAGAGCTGATAAGTATTACAGGAGCTCTAGTACTGACAAAAATTTAAAATGTTGTCTATAGATTGTTTAAAAAGCCCTTTTTGTCCCTCTAATTTTGAGATTAGTTGTGAGTTTTCCTTCCTGACAAATAAATGGTTTGTTTTCCACTTGAGGCAAACCAAACTGCTTACTGGGAGAGACCTGCAATAGAAGTGGTTGAGGATCAGAATTCCCAGTTGTGAGGAACTGAGGGCTTTAACCAAAGGGAATTGTTGCTTCCTTATTATGTTGGTCAGTTTACGAAATATGAGACCATAAAAGAAAAGGGGAGTTCCCCTTGTTAAATATGTACCATTAAATCTCTGCAGGACTCCTACCATAAGCCAGAGAACAAGAGAAATCAAGGCATTTATTTCCTGCTCCATGATGCACATGATGCCTGCAGAATGGACCAAAGTCTTCACCCTGAAGGGAGCACTAAGGATGGAGCTGTCTTCTCCTTCTGAGTACATCTTTGATGGGTGTAGTTTCCTCTCCTCTTTTGCTCTCCTTCATTATTAAATTATTTCATAGGAAAACTTGAGATCTGTGGACAAAGCTTTTGATGATGGGAAACTGAATTAAGCAAGGCCAGGTTGGATGGGGCTTTGAACAACGTGGTCTAGTGGAAGGTGGAAGGTGTCCCTATCCATGGCAGAGGAACTGGAACCAGATGATCTTTAAGATCCCTTCCAATACAAATCATTCCATGATTCTGTGAATGTTCAAATTTAAATATACAGTTCGATTTCCAAAAGCATAGGCTATAATTAATGAATTTACTAATTCAGCTTTATTTTCTAATAAAATTTTTTGCAATGCTTTTTAGTTTGTTTTTTTTTTGAATATTTTTAGACCATATTTGTCTGTCCTTGCTTATGGGAAATTTTGAGTCAACTGAACAAAAGTAATTTCCAGATGAAATTTAACATGCATAATCTACTGGGAAAAAAAAAAAAAGAAAATCTAACTAAGCCACAAAAACACCAGGAAAACCACCATTTTCACACTTAGGAAGAAAAGCATTTGAAAAATTGTAATAGTAAATCCCTAGGCAATGGAAGAACCCCCAGGATTGTCAGCAATTTAGGAGACATTCAGTGATGGACTCTTGAAGGAGACAATCCCACACTACAGATTATTTGACTGCACAGTCAAAATATCATACAGGCAATTCTTCGAGTCCATGAGGATTAATGGCATACCTTTCTACTCCACCTCAGCAGAAAAAACAAGAAGAAGTAATCTTCCTTGGTCAACCAGACCCATCAGAACATTTTCCCATCACCTTCCTAACACTAATAAAGAACCCATTGACCAGCTGTGCTCATCCAGTGGAGCAGCAGCAAGGAGATGGGATGAAGACATCAGTGAAGACAACAGGGGACAACAGCAACATCGAGTGGCTTAGCCTGACAAATTGCAGGTCCGGCTGCCTTCAGTAAGTCAGTATGTGGACTGGTGTGGGTCACTCCAAATAAAGGTCATATTTTGTTTATTTCTACTGGAAGAAGTGTTTGTGGAGGCCAACAGAAGAACCCAGCAAGAGTGATAAATGTTTTGGTTACAGCTGCAAGTTGCTCTGACAACAATAGGACATTCCAGGAATGTTTGCCCATAACACAGCCTAAACTTGTCTGGAATATATTGAAGCTTCTTATAGTTCAGGCATACCTCATATGTAAATAGTCTGTGTCACTGTTAATAGAAATAATAGAGAAACTTGTTCTCCAAACAAGGCCAAATAAGGTTACCAGAATTACCTCAGACAGGAATATCAAGCTTTGCTATAATTCCAGTAGATGGCAAAATCCTGTGGTCTTTGGCCCTCAAAGTCTGGTCCCTGAAGTAAGTCACAGTGCTGCAGCACTAGGGTGATGAAAGTAGCTGTCAATGGTTGAGTCCTGAAGTGTCTCAACAGCCAGAAGACACAGAAGTTCTGAGTTCACAACATAACACGAGCTTAAGAATCAGTGCCAGACATGACCATCTCCTCTAACCTTTTGTCTGGTGGTACCCCACCTACTGATTCAGTCTAGTGGCTGGGTGAAGTCCATGTCTCCATTACCTAACAAGGAGGTGCCACAAGGAGGGAAGAGGGGAAAACATCCTCAACGACCTTGTGGATCTCTGTTACTGTGATACAAATCTGGGAGAGTGAAAAAATACAAATTTCCAGCCTTGAACTTTAGCCATGCAAAGACCACCTTTTCACCTCCAGCTCTCTACGATTTCAGGCCAGAGGAGCCTGGTTTTGCCTCTTGAATGAGTAGACAAATTCACATTGAGCAAAGCTCTTATGCAGAACAACCAATTGTCCTCCTGGTCTAGAGACACAACACTGTGCATGTGGAAAATGCAATAATGGCACCACTAAACAGCCTCAAAGGCTCATTATTCCAAAGCAAAGATGAGGTAGAGTGAAAAATGAGTACTCACTATACTTACTTTAACAAGCAAAAGATATCAGACTTGGCCAGGTCAGTCCTGGATCTTTTCAACGCACTTGGAGCTTGATTTTTTCTGCTATGTGTCAATAAGATCAAACTTCCAGAGTTAACCTCTCAATTTGCATGGCAACGAAACATAGGAGATGTCATACCTTCATCAATATAGCTTAGAAAAGATGATATAATAGAGAAATATTCACCACTGAAAGTAAAACAGAAGGACTAAATAAAAGGACTCCACCTGCTTTTAATTTGAACCCGCAACACAAGGGAGAAGTTAAAACTCAAATAGGTACATACGTTCCTTTGAAAAGCTAGATCTGTGCCTGAACAAAAGAAAGAGGCTTTTCACTTACCTCCTGTGGTATCAAAGAGCCCATTAAAAACCAATAAAATATTATGAAGCTTTTTCCCTTTGTGAAAAAGTGCAATTAATATCCTTCAGCAGATGATTATTGATTTTTATAAAGCAATTTACAGGCTTCTAAAGTCATGATTATTCAACCCTCTGGGGGCCAGAAAGGAAGAGTTTTCTGAAGTAGGAATCATATTCTCATTTCCACATCAGCACAGCCAGAATTTACAGACTTCTCCTTAGGTTTTTTGTTGTTGTTGTTTTTGTGGTTTTTTTTGCCCCTGGGATATTTTTGTTGTTGTTGATGTTGCAGTACTCCAGCACAGGATTAACCCTTTTATTCTCTCCCACCTGAGACAGATTTCTTTCGTGATCTGTTCTTGAAGTATGTTGCCTGTCAGATATTTATCCGCTGCTCACGGCTGGTGGGTTGGATGCTCAGCAGAGTAGACTTTGTGTCAGAAAACCAGCAGCTGCTCATATATCACAGTGGTCATTAGCTGAGGATCATTCTGGACCTTTGCCCACAGCACCTTGCTATGGCAAGAGAAAGGCTATAAAACCCTAGGCCTTGTCAGCTGTTGTCATTTAGGTGAGAATTTATCAGGTCTCAGAGTGCCCTCTGACTGGATTATTATGAATAATGAATGAAGCTTTATGCCACACTGAGGCATTAATAAGACTGGGATGACTGGGAGAAATTCAGTACAACATCATAGCAGTAAGTTTCTGTGAGCAAGTACACAGCTGGTGGGCTTGCTGGATTCAGCCTGTGTTAGACACTGCCCCTGAAATGAGGAGCTCATTTAATTATTGAGCAAGGAGCACAATGCTTTTGGTTTAGCCTATGGGTGGTATTACTGACCTGCTCACAGAAAGCTGGCAACAAAAGGCTTTCTACCCTCTAACCAAACTCATTTTCTGCTCTTAAGAAGCTGGATCACTGAGCCCTCCCCAAAATAAAACAACGAATGGCAATCTTCATATTTACTATTAATCCAGCTTTTTAATAAAAGGATATGTAAGAGCAACGAGCTAACAATAACTCCCTAAAAACTCCTCACACAGAAGTCATCTAACCTGTTGGTGGTAACTCTGGGGATATTAGCCAGGATTACCAATTTTCTTCCTTGTTTTTCCTCAGTTCATTCAATATGTATCCCTACAGTGCACAAATGAGAAACAGAGAAGGAAGGAGACAAAAAAGGCAGCCACTGACCTAACTTGGAGGGGGAAAAAAGCAACAACAACAACAACAACAAAAAAGCAGATGCACAGCAGAGACTATTGGCAATAATCTACCTCCTGGTGTGGCAGTTCCAGCTGCACTCCAGAGGAATGAGCCCACAGAGCTGACAAGCACTTGAGGCTGTCATTTATCTTGGTACCAGCTCCACTAGGAAAATTATGTTATAGGTCTGGAAACACTTTTACAGACTCTTTAATACCTTAGGTGCATAATATCATTAAAACATTAGGCTCCCAGTATCTCATATTATTGTGCAAATAATAAAAACTGCAAAAACAAAAACTGCATGGCCTCTTTTGGATAAATGTGATTGCTAAACTA
The DNA here is from genome assembly GCA_003676055.1 of Chloebia gouldiae. Lineage (NCBI taxonomy): Eukaryota > Metazoa > Chordata > Aves > Passeriformes > Passeridae > Chloebia > Chloebia gouldiae. The sequence continues at coordinate 20,477,780 of QUSF01000010.1, forward strand.
ATTTTTTGTTGCACTTTTCCCCCTTTAGTTTGCCAGGAAATCCTCAATAATATTAGGCCAGATCTTCATTCTTCCAAATGGCCCTAAATAAGGAGGCAGGGAAGGAGGAGCCAGCCTGAAGACTGCCAACTGGTTAGACAGAAACATGTAATTCAGGAGGAATATTTCAACTCATTCCTCACACATGGGCAGTACTAGGACCTGGCCTAACTCTCACATCAGCCTCTCCTTTAACTGTTTTTAATCAGAGCAACTGATGCACAGCCAGATTATGAATAGAGAGAAACTTTATCTTTTTCAAAGGGAAAATGCCTTTTTGGCAGGGGCTGAACATAAGAAACACTCATTTGAAAAGGTTCAGTTTCTACCTTGCTCACACAGTGACAGCTGGAGAGCAGGAGAACCACAAGGAATGGCAGACTGGGGACTGCCACCAACCACGGGCAGCTCTGAGAGCCAGCCCCTGCCACCAGGGACAGCCTTGGGCACACAGCCCAACCAGAACTTTCACAGCAAACATGTCAGACAAGTCTGAGACGCTTTTCTCCAAAATATTATCAACTTGGGTACAATATTAATGCTACAAGTTTAAAAAGAAACTCATACTGTAGGAACTCTCAAAGGAAATATTAGGAACATTAAAAGGCCTTAACTTGTCCCAGCTCAGTTTCTGCTCTTTGATCCTAACTGCTTTGACCTCACCGACTCTCAGGTAGGACCCATTTTTGAGTATAATGTTCAAGATTTTGTTATTTAAGAAAAATCTGACCAGGAAAAAGAGGGAAATACCCACAAATACAATTTTTTTGAATGACACATAAGTTCTTATGACAGCAAATTTCATTGTAATAAAGGAATCCCCTTCAGTCTCTATTTTGTAGTAGCAATATGGCCCCTTTCCCACACTTTTACTACTTTTTTGAGAAAATCAAATTGTAAAAAGACAGCAATCTCTTAATCCCTTTATTATATAGAATTAATATAAAATATTTCATTTTCATTATTTCAGTGCTACACACTTCTAACTAAAAGAAAACTTGGTGTAAATTGGAATTCTGAAACTCCAGTGTACAACTACTGAAACAGCAAGATTCCTATAGATTTTTCATTTTACTGGATTTGAAATCATTACTGTCATTCACTGTATATTTTTTTAATAATATCTTCATGTTTTTATAGCTTTGATTTAGAATGCCTCATATTTGCATCCTGCCACTCTTGTTATGTATAGAGAATTTAAAGATGACAGTGCAGTCATGTATGGTTTTTTAACTTGTAGATCTTTTAATTTATCAGTCTTTCTCACAATGAGTCAAGAATGTAAATAGTCTATGCTTGATTCACACTGGTGAAAAAGCTTTGAAAAGCTGTTTAGAAAGCTAGGAAACAAAAAACTGTGTTTTCTCTTTTTTTTTTTTTAATAATCTTTGTGTCTCGTGGTGGTTTTCATCTTAGTAAGAGATTTTGTATGTTCATAGCATTTCTTCTGTAAGGCACTTCTGTTTTGCTAAAAACAGATATAGTCCTATTTTGGAGAAGGTAGAAGCATGAATGGGAGTAAAAAGCAGACTCCCACAACTAAGTGAAGCATCATGGCCACAGGCTTGGGTTTTGGTTGTTTGGTTGTAGGGCTGTGTTTGTTTGGGGTTTTTTGTTTTGGTTTTGTTTTGTTTTGTTTTTTGTTTTGTTTGTTTGTTTGTTGTCTTTTTAGGGCTTTGTGTGGTTTGGGGATTCTTTTCTTTGTTTGTTTTTAAGGAATGTATGGGGATCTGGGTAACAACAGGAACTGAGTGTTCACCTCAGCTGTATACCCTTAGTGTGTCACAGGCTAAGCCTCATTTGTGATGTTCATGGTAAATAACATTTTTTTTCAGTCTGTTGAGGGTTTTCCCCCTGTTCCCAATAACTGCCTTCTCTGATGGAGCTCCCCTGTGAGGAGTTTGGGGACAGCAGGTGCTGCTTAGCCCATTTCAGGCACGATATCCAGGCCCCACCCCACGAGAGAAGTGCCCAACCAGTCCTACAGGGGTGGATCCCAGTGCCTGCCTCGTGGGGCTCCCTCTGTGCAGAGAGCATGGAGCTAACACAGCATCCCTGGCATCCTCCTCCCACTGCACCTCCTTCTGCCTCCCTTGGCTCACAATCCATCCAAATGTCCTAAAATTTCATTTGTACTCTATTTCCACTAAAATATTCAAAGGGCAGGCCTGCAAAGCCCTGGGCACCTGCAGTGCCTGCCCAGCACAAAGACTGCTTTGCAGGGAGGGCGTGGAAGCCTCTTTGCTGAGGGGACAGGCAATGGCTGGGCCACCAACAGCACACCCTACTTTCCTGAGATTCTTAAAAGACAAACAGAAAAGTGTTTGCTTAAAGCATATTTATAAATGGGGTTACATACCCTTAAAAGATACCATCTTTGCAACAGCAGAATAGAGCCAGGAGAAACCTGCCCAGTCTTGGCAGCCTGAATCTTTCCATGTCAGAAGAAAAATCATCAGTGGCAAACACGTTTGTAGAATGTGCAAGAAGTTAATTTTAGTTTGTTTTGTGATTTTTAAATAGCCATTTATAGCCAGGTATTATAGATGTCTTGCTGCAAAGTAACATTGCCAGTGACACCTAAAATATGAGAAACCAATGAAACATAACTACACTTCTTTTTTTGACTTCTTTTCTTTTTAAAGTCCCTGGACCATAGTAGCAGTTACCTGTGCAGTTACTCCTAAGCAGTCGTAATGTTTCAAGCTGTTTCAAGCTGTTCTCATGTTTAACAAATGATACCACAATTCACTGGAAAGTGATGTTCAGAGGCAAAGCATCCTCCACTCTCTTCCCTGGGGTCTCAAAGTCCAGGACTTACACAAGGAAAAACAGAGTGATTCCTGAGGAAAGAAAGGGGGGGAAAGAAATCTGTTATTTGCAAATAAAGTCCAAAAGTGCAGCCTTTGAAGCAGTGAAACAATTTGTGAATTCAGCTGCATTTTAACGACTGAAAACAACTGAACACATACATAAATATATAAACAACAAAGACATAAATTTAAAGGTGCCTCCTCTGAGCAATACTGAAGTTCCACATGGCAAATCTCCCAACTTTTTTCATTATAATGGGAAAAATATCTTGGGGGGAAAAAAACCCACCCTCTCAGCAGAAAGCCCCCAGCTCAGATGTCATGCTCATGGTAAAGTGTCCCATACAAAGCCAACCCTTTTCATTCCTTTGAGCCACCCAAGATTTTTGAGTGTGAGCACACCAGAAACAACCTGTATGTCCACACATGCACCAGCCCTTTGGAAGGAAGGATCTGGTGAAATTGTGAGAGCCAGGAAACAAACCTTTCCCTCAGTTCCCATCCCTCCACACAAATCATCTGGTACCTTATGGCCGAGGTGCTGCAGCTCCTGGCTCTCCCCAGGCTGGTTTGTGCTGTCAGGGGCGTTCTACATCATTCCATGGGAATTCTATGGGTCTCCTTCCCTAATTCAGGCCAAAAAAAGTAATAGAGATGAATCCATTTGAGTTTCACAGAGTAGAAGAGGCACAGAAGGGCCCTGTTGGAAGGGAGCACAGTGGGTCTCCTGGTCCCACCTCCTGTCCCAGCAGGGTCATCCCAGAGCCCATTGCAGTTTTGCAGCCAGATAGTTCTGGATTATCTTTCTGTTGTTGGACACACACTCCAGTTTTTGCTTTGGATAAAATCTACAGGCAGCCACACTCATTTTAAAATAGGACTCTGCATGCAGGGAAACAACATTTTGTGTTTTAATTTTTTGGGTGCATAATCTAGGAACATTGTTATTCCCTACTTTTTGATTGCAGTAGGCTTAATGGACACATGTAAGAACACAAATACTGCCTAACCAGCTTTATTTTATTATCAGCAATAATGAGTAGCAACCCATTAATTTTAAAAGTTGAGGTATACACTGTAAAGTTAATGAGAACCCAGAGTCAATTAAAATAACAACAATTAGGCCACTTTATTGATTTTTCAGCTATCTTTTTTTCTGTAGAAATTTTGTGGCACATACCACAGATCACCTGTATTGTATATTTCAATGCAGATGATCATTTCCATTTAAAAACTATTTTACTTTATTATGACTGAACAAGACACCCTACTTTAAAAATTCTGGTTTACTATTATATATCTAAACTATGCCATTTATACGATTTTGTAAACCTTTAAACCATTTTTCAAGCTTAAAATTTCTTAAAAGTTGGATTAGGAGAGTCTGGGATAGGTGAAAGTCTTTCCCACCCCATATTTTGTATGTGTTAATTCAAGGTTCTCTTCTGGAGAAGAACTTTTTTCCCCCTAAATTTATTTTCAACTACTTTTGTTTTCCTTGAGGGACCTTTGAAACACTATATTGCTACTTCTCATGTTTTTTATTTGCCCTCTGGAACAATAAAGGCTCAAAGGTTCATAAATATGCATTCTGTAAATGTATTATGCTGACAAAGTGTTGCTCAGATAGCTGCTTTTGCCTTTAGGGAATGAATAAGTTTACAGCATGCTTAAAAAACAGTGTAAGAGGAAAGAGAGAGAGGGAGAGCTGTGTCAGCATGTGGGCTGAAAATGGAACAAAAGAGTTATCCTGAATGCACAGAAAAGAGAAAACAAAGTTAGGTAAGACACAACAGCTAGCACCTTGCAAGTTGCAGGGGTTGGGATTTGAGGGCACTGCTCATCAGTGATGTGCCTGAGAGGGCATCATACCTTGTTTTCCAGGAAGGCTGCATAGACAAAAGCCCATAAATCAAACTTTTTTTGCTAATTTTGGCACATGAATCAGGGTAACTCTTTGTTGTTCCCAAAATATTCACATCCTGGCAGAGTCCTTGTCCTGGTTCATTCCTACCCGATCAGACACAGATCTGCTTCAGTCACCTCTGCCTTGCTGCAAGCTCAGGGCTGGTGCTTGTCAACACTTTTGGCAAGAAGAAGACATTTAGCAATTAGAAATACCATTTAAACACATACCTCCAAACTGGCTTATTGATGTTACTGTGACAGTAGACTTTGACAAATAAGACTCCAGACCTGGGAACTGGGTCTGCTCAGCAAAGTTTAGGTAGGGGGGTGACAGGTGGCTCCTGTGAGCAGCTGCTGGAAGCCTCCCCCAAGTCTGCTGGAGCCAATGCCAGTCAGCTCCAGGCTGCTGGCCAAGGCTGAGCCCAGCAGCACTGGTGGTGCCATAGCTGGGATAACATATTTAGGGGACAGGCAGGAACCAGGCAACAGAAACTTCAGCCAGAGAGAGAAGAGAGAAAAGAGAAAGCAGCAGCTCTGCAGACACCGAGGTCAGGGAGGAGGGAGGGGCAGGAGGTGCTCCAGGAGCTGCTCCAGGTGGCTGAGCAGAGATTCCCCTGCAGCCCCTCGTGCAGCCCGTGGTGAGGCAGCTGCACCCCTGCAGCCCAGGGCGGTCCATGGGGGCAGAGATCCACCAATAAACCCGGAGACAGGAGCATTGCACAGTGATGCTTCTTGTCTCCTGAGGGTGCAATGCAGAGCTGAGGCAGCCCAAGCTGCTTCTATTCCCACTTGGAATCATATGCACATCCATAGACATATCCTGGGCCCACTCTTCACAGGATGGTGACTTCTCCAAAAGTAGAAGTCTCCATTTGTACTTATGGCTGAACAAATATGCCAATACTGCGAGGCTACAGGTGATCTCTTAGACCTACAAATTTTAAGCTCCTGACAACTCATATGGATAAAATCCAAAAGCATAACATAGCCAACCAGCTGCTACCCTCAAATTTTTAATAATCTTTGAGCTACTGGCTCAATGTCTCTTAAGCACATATATTTTCCTAGTTCATTGCCTAGCTTTGTGTCTGGGTCTTTTCTTGATGAGTGTCACGGGATCACCTATTTTATATACCAATACTGGCTACAAAAGTTATTCTTTGTGACCTGAGATTGTCTTAAGCTACCTTGGTCATTTAAAAGACAATCTTTCCTGTTCTCCTTCACTTCATTCCTTTATTTTATGTTACATTTCTCTTAGGCCAGCATTAAATATTTAAAGCTTCTTGATATTTTTTTCATAAGATTTTTTTTCTATTCTTGCTTTGTTTCTTCTTCTCAACAGTAGGAAAAAACAATTTCCATCTCAACAGTCAAAGAATGCTCCTTTAGCCATGTAAACAATTAACAATGGTTGCAAAAGTAAAATATCAACAGACTACAAAACCCCCATCAAATAGTGTCTGGCATTTTGTATTACATACTCTCAGAAACCCCCAAAACCTCTTACTTGAAACCAAGTTAAAAATCTTGTATGACTACATGCCATAAAAAAAAGCCAAGCTTACAATCTAATTGTTCTCTGCAGAGAAGGCAATTCTTAGCAAAAATAATGACCAAGCTGTGCTCATCACACCCTTCTCCAAATGCTGCAGAGAGAGCATTGCAAGATGTGTTCCTGGTACAGCTCTCAGGATACACCAGTCTGCTTTGCTGCTTGGTGCTCAGCAGAACCCCAGACATTGCTTAGGGCAGCCAGGAGTTTGAGAACACAGAGCCTTCCTTTAGCCCTCTGATTATCCCTGGTGCTTTCCCACCAGGGAGAGCCTGAATTCAGTCCGTGCCACAGCTCCCAAGCTGCTGTGAACGAGGCACATCCACCCCGGAGTCTGGGGAGGTGCCTGTGCTGGATAAAAGGGCTCCAAGGGTGCAGTGAAGGCTGCCTGGAAGCTTTGCCCCGTGACTGGGGATGAAGAGGCAGACAAATAATCACATCTTCTCCTGTGAACTGATGTTCTGGCTTTGCCCCTCTCACACAAAGCTTCCATGAGAAGCAGCAGGGGTCTAACAGCCTACAAAGCCTCAGATTTAGCTTGAAACTCTCCCTGACAGGAGTGTAAAGTTTGAAACAGAAAATACAATTATTTCACTAGTCCTCTCTGTTCTTACAACTCCACTGCAGCCTAGCACAGCTCTGGCCATAGGCAGACAAGTCCCCAAAACCTGAGGATTCTTCCTAATCTGCATCACAGGTCACTATATTGTTCCACTGCTACTTTTACCACCCCAAATTTGCTTTACTGAAAAGCCCTTCCTCTGTTTGAGTATATATTTATTTCTATAAAACTCATTTTTTTCTTAGGTAAAATGTTTTAAATGGCAATCTTTGATGTATACTGTGTTCCTACATCTAGAATTAGAATGTTCACCCAGTTATTTCTCAGCCCAATTCTGGCAGAGAATCTGGATTCAATGCAAAATAAACTCACAGGAAAAAGCCTACTTGCAGAGCACAGAGTTAAAAAAGGAATTTCATTGCTTGAGACTGGACCAAACTCCCTTTGTCCTAACAAAGAAGGACCAGTAAGTTTCTAAAAAGTTTTTCTCAAAATAATTACGAGATTAACTTGCAAAAATGGAACACAGCATTCCAGGAATAAATCTGGGGCAAAAGCACAAAAAAATCTCCTGGTAAATATATTATTATTAAGGATAAGAGAGTAATAATCTATGTTTTCAGAGCAAATCTCAATAGCCATTCAAGTTACAAATTAATTTAGTACCTCCTAAACTCATGCCAAACATGACGTTGACCTAGGAGTGGCTTCTGTGTGGACAGGATGTCACACAGATGTGCCACAGCAAGGCAGGGGCCCTTTCCCCACGAGCCCTGAATTGTGCCTGAGCTTTCCCTGAGCCCTGGCTGCAGACAAAGCCACCATGGGCTGGGCACCTTGGCATGAGTGTGTGCCACTTATTTCCCAGAAATGGCACTGATGCAAACAAGTGAGCAAAGTCAGATTGTTGGCTACCAGTTCAATCATACCCTTTGACTGTAAAAACAATTTTTCCTGGTATGGATCAGGCTAGGTTTTAAACTGAAATTTTAAGCAATAAATCTCTGGCAATTAATTAAGGATGAGGGAAGGGGGGGTTATAATAATCCAGTTGTCAGCCAGGTTGTTCAGTCTGCAAGCATTCATTGGCAGAAGAAAGGTGAAAGTCATAAAATGAAGAGGGGGAAAAAATAGGCTCCTGGGCTATTCAAGACAGAGACAGACACAGTGTGAGGGTTTCCAACAGAAAGATAACAGATCAAGATGGGGGATACAGATGCACACATGTTCTGCATCTCTCCCATAGATCTAGTTTAATAAAGCACAAATGATGATCATTTTTTTCTTTTTTTTATCTATTATTAGGTTTTTTCAAGTGTGTAAGTGTGTCTTAATCAAAAGAACAGTTCCATACAGCTCTTGACATCAAAGAAAAGCATTTCCAAAGCTATTACAGTATCAAAGTAATATTCTGTGCAGAATCTAAGGTGAACCATTGGAATAATCCTTCTGGGATAGAGATGAAAAAATGCTGCATTCAGTGTTGCCCAGAAGCATCCAAAGCAATCTATCAAAAAAAGACATAAAAATATTGAGCCACACTTACTTGATGCATGTACTCACCACTACTATTATTTTCCTCCATTTTCTCTTTGTCTGCTTAGCTACTAATCTTACCTTTGTCTGAAAGTTCCTGCTGTACATATGAAAGTACCAGAGCTGATTAGTGAGTCACAGGAGGAAATGACCTCTGATGTGCTTCAAATCCATGCACCTTTTATGTATTTGAATCACATTATGGAAAAAAAAAAAAAGTGTTAAGGCAAAAATAGCATCATTGTAGCAGCACTAAGGTGAGAGTGCTGGACATGAGCAATCCTTTTCATGTGCCCTTGATACATTTTCACTGTGCTATTAGAGACTTCTCTTCTGCTGATTGAATATGCATTTAAAGGTAAGCTATATTTAACTGGGGCAGTTTAGTTGGATAACCCATTTCAGTAAAAGCCTTTGCTAATCTGAGCAACCATCGATTTAATTATATTTCCTGTACAATACAGAGATTTCTCCCTTCAGCTGTGTGAGTGAAGCACCAGTTTCCTTGCAGAAGAGATGGGCAGTCTGGTTGCTGCTGTGGTCAAGAGAACAGAGGTGGTGAGGGCAGAGGGGGAGAGAAGGCAAGGAGAAGTTACCAAACACAAAAAAGCTCTTCCATCTGACAACAGTAGTTAACTTGCTCCTTGAACTTAACATCTGGTAGCATTTCATCTTCTGAACACTTGTAAAACCTTATGGTACTTTAGACAGTGGGAGTTCCTTTCCAAAAGAAATTTTAACAGTACAAAGAGACCACAAAATCCATTTCTTACTGGGCATGGGGGTCTCTAATTCTCAACTCACAGCTTACTTCAAGAATACCCTTGAAGTTCTTCCTTTGCGTAGTTTTTTGAGAGCAGTTTTAGCATTAATTTTCAGCATATATGGAAGCATTGCCTCTATATTCCTCATCATTAAGGAATAAATGTGGGTAGATAGAGATATTTTTTCTCCTTAACTGCCTAATAAGACCAGTATGGGAACCAGAGGAAACTTCATTGCTACCAAAACACATCTAAAATTAATATCCACAGAGGAAGATACAATATTCTTGTGAAACAATGGTTCCCACCTTTGAATACCCAATTAGCAGTGCCAAGGGCCTGCAGGGGGTAGAGAACAGCTTCCCATCCCCTGGAAGGGGGCACAGTGGCATGGATGCCTTCCTGCTGCTGCAGGAGAGGGTGGCAGCGATGGCGTGGGATGCTCTGCCCCCAGTGCAGGCAAGAACATCCAAGGAAATGAAGCCAGTTAGAGGTTACCACATCCTAATTCCTTCTTCCCTCAGCACTGCTAAAGCTATGGTGGAAATGGAATCTGGGTTAAATGAAGACAGCAAAGATTGATAGTTTGATATTAAGTGAGCTTTAAAGGAACTCCACCACTGCTAGTGTGCAAGCAGCACCAAGAGTCACCCAGCCACATCCACCCTGAGCTGCAGGAACTGTTTGCAACCAGGCTTCACTCACAACACAAATGTAAAAAGGCCCTTTAGAAGGGTTTCTTTGTGACACATTTCTGTATTGCTGCATGATGGCTGTCCTCAATACATGGAATTAACACCTGCTCCTTTTGGGAAAGATTATTTTCAAAAAGCAAAGGATGTGACTAGGTAAGGATGCCTTACTGACTACTAAGTCTCTGGACCAGCAGTGCACTCTGCATTTGCCTCTCTCTCTGAATCAGCACCACCTCAAAGCATGAAACAAGCCTGTGATCATAAGAAAAATGCAATCCAAACCTGCTGTGACCCAAAATGCAACGGTTTTGCCTCGGTCTATGAGACAGCATGTAATAAAGAGCAAACCTGGAATGAATACTAAGCTTTGCATAAACACTACTGTAATTAAAATAGACTTGAAGTACTTGCAAATACTACAGATTCATTAAGAACCATCAAATTGGAGAAAACTATGAGGGATTGCAAAAATCATTTATCAAAAGGGAAAAAAGAGCAACATATACCAGAAGACAGAAATACTTTTCACTTTGGTCAAACATATGAATTCTAGAAAAAATAATGGAAAGCAGAATTATTTTCCTTCCAAATTTAGTTTGTTCCAAAATTTATTTTAAAGCAACTGGAGAAGTAGACACACTCAAAGACAGATCTTTAAAAATATTGTGCTCCTAGATCAGATGAAGAAAGTTCCAAAATAAAGGAATAAAGTTTTAGCAATGCAGATGCAATCTGCAAGACATAGATTCTGAACAACCTCAAGTACCAAACGTAGGGTGCTGAATCCAAAAGTAGGGCAGTCGTGAGAAAAAGCTACCACACCAACTTTTGGAGGAACCTTTGCAAGAACTCACAGTCTGAACCATCCTTCAGAATTTCCTACCCTTACTACACAAAGGGAATTCTGCTTCTCAGCTGGGCCCCTGCTTTTGCTCAGCACGCTAGCTGTGTTTTCCTCGGTTTGGAGTTACGGAGCGTTCCCGGTGCGATGCTCGCCGCAGCCCCGCGGCCGGAGCCCCTCAGGGTCCCGCCGTGCGACGCCGCCTTCCACAAAGCCATTTATTCACGGCGCAGTAACACAGAACAGCCCCAGCTGGGGAGGGATCCCCCAGAAAGGACCCCCGAGGCTTTTATCCCCTCAGAGCCCAGCCGCGGGAAGGTTTCGCGTTTCCTCCTCAGTGCTGGGCGCCGCCGTGCCTCCCTGACCGGGCCGCGCCGTGCCCCTCGTCACGGCAAAGGCTCGGCCGAGCTCAGCCTGCATCC
>QUSF01000010.1:20488924-20546424 GCA_003676055.1 Chloebia gouldiae
CGTGCCCCTCGTCACGGCAAAGGCTCGGCCGAGCTCAGCCTGCATCCCAAACCCGGCACCGGCGTGCCCCTCAGCACCTGGGAGAGGCTGTCGGGCATGGCTGTCCGCACCTCAGGAGCCGAGCAGCGCCGGGGGAGGCACAGCCCTGCCCTGCGGAGCTGCCCGGAGCCGGCTGCTCTCTGCAGGACTCGCCGGCCCCGCTTCTGCCCCTCTACTCGTGCCCACACACACGGCAACAACAAACACAGGCCGCTCTTCCACCTCATCCCATCCTCATCTTGTGATGGATTTCATAAAATCATCTATTTCATACATTTTTGTAGAGCTCCAACTTCAGGAGAAAACAGATAATTTGAGGTAGAAATTTGCTAAGTATTTATCACCATGCTGCCCTAGAGGGATCAAAAATCAAGAAACATGCTCATAGACAGCTTCCCATTAGATCCATGCATAAGCACCCGTACTTTTGAACAACTGGACAAATGATGGAGATATGGCTCTGCCTGAAACAAAAAGAATAATCCCAGTTGGTCAATAGCCAAGCAATCCCTATGAAACTGCAATGAGCAGAGCAATTCTTCAGAGCAGGCTTATATACTGTATTTAGCACAGGCTGTAACATTAAAGATCATTATTTACATTTTTACTGTTTAATGGGCTCTTATTTGCACTACAGAAAGCAAAAAAGAATCTAAAGAAAAGTGAAATTATACATGGAGGCATTTACCACAGGTAAAATGTGTTCCTTACTCATTTGCAATACCTCAGCTATGGTGTAGGTAGAATACCATGAGAGAAACTGCACCATTCTGGGGAAAAGATGGAAGAAGGCAGTTCTAGAAAAAGATTTCTATCTTATGGAAGACGTCCCTTTTTTCTGCCAGCATATTTGAGAGACTCGTGTATTCTCTTATTTCCTCTGCCTCACTTGTCTACAAGATGACAAGTGATGCCCAACTACTTTGGCATATCATATTGCATTGTGTCATTCCACCACCTGCCAATGCCAGTGGCCCATCAAGCCTGAAAAATCAAAAGCAGCAATTTGTTAGAAACTGGGAAAAGAAAAAAAGCCCCACCAACCCACCACATTTTAAGCCAAAAATAGAAACATTAATTTTGTATTAGTAAATAGACCATGAAATATTGATCCACAAAAGTAAGTGAGCATGAGTAATGTATCAATCTCTTAAGAGATTCAATGATTTAGAAGTACTTCAGTATTTGTGTATTGGTAACTGTGTGGAAGACAACATCTATCTCAGCTCAAATATGATTCTGCAAAACACTGCTGCTCTTTATACTTTCCTTTAAGGGCAGCAGATCCCATGATGAAAGAAAAGCTAAAGAAACTACATGTTCTAATAAAATATTATTATGGAACAATAACCAAACATGCAGTTATCTTTGCTGGCAACAGTCAAAGGCAGTGCTATTAAAAAAAGTCTGCCTGGATCCTCATTTGTTCTTAAAGATTAGTGCTGAATCAAAGAGAAGTATATTTGTTACAGAAGCACAGAAAAATCCTTCTTTTTTATACAGTCCACATTTATCAACAAAATCATCTCTCAGGAAAAAAGTAATCACTGTTTGCTTTGCTCTGCAGTGAGTCTTAATGGAGACAACAGCGACAGAAAAATCAGCAAGTTTACCAGTACTAGCCAAATTATAGCAATTATTTTGAAAGGTGCTATCCTCTGAGTAATTGTTTTGCTCCTTGTAATGCTGCACAAATACTCTTCACAAGAGTGTTTGCTTAAGATCTAATCCCACACTGTCCTGAAGCACAACTTGACATCTTCAGTCAGGCAAATTTTCAAAATCCTCCATACTGTGGCCTCTCAACAGCTGCCATGTGCAAATTGTTGGTGATCATCCTTTGTGCTCAGCTGAGCTAACAAAGCCTGCTCAGAGGCTCCTAGCCCAGCTTCTATGCTGCTCTGGCAAAGCAGTTTGCAATGTTACCAGTTTCTTGGAGTGGAAATTGATTTTGTGTCCCACTAGGGAGATGGGGAAAGGAATGGCCAAAGCCATCTCACCCTCAAATCACAGCAGAGGTGTGTGAGAAAGCAAGCACAAAATTACTGGAGAATAAGAAAAGGTCACCAAGCCAGGTGCTGTGAAAAGGGTGTAACACGGAGAGAGAGGATTCCCAAAGCACAGGGTGGAGTAATGCTAAGGGCAAAATGCAAAACCACCAGCTAAGAACGGCATGAAATGCAGGACCCCACAGAAACTAGGAATGCTAAAAAAAGGCCAGAAGCACTTTAGGAACTGGCTCCACTCCAGAAAGAGCAGGGCCCAGGACTCCTGCTCACTCAATTTGCTGTGAAGCGTTCTGCTGGGAACATCTCTGTGGAACATGATGGAAGTCTGCACTGTGCAAGTTGCACACAAAAATGAAATGGAAAGTGAGACAGAATTAGGGTCAAACTGTACAACACAGGTCATTAGGGTAAAACTGTGCCATGTTTTTCCATACTGAGCAGATCAGGCTTTCCAATGACAGTTAAATTATTTTCTCAGTTTAAAAGCATCCACAACACCCACATCCACATAATAAATGCTCGGTGCATGTGAATAATCAAGTCCCTCTATGGTGGTCAAAGATGGGCATCCATGGAGTTCAATGGAACAGGGATTCCCATGCCACACACCTTAACTGACCCAGGCAGCATTTCTCTGCCTGCAGAACAGCCCATGGCAGGCAGGAGCTCGGGCAGAGGCTGCACAAGCTCAGCTGCTGGAGGGGGAGCTCATCCCACAGCCTGCCCCAGAACTGGCCTCCCTTTCCTTCACGGGTCAGTGTCTGGTAGGAAATTGTCACACTGACAGTGCAGATGGACAGAGCTACTGAATCTTAACAACTTTGGGCAGACTGACCTCAGAACTACCACTTTTACTCATTTACAAGCTGAACAAAATGCCACACAAGCCAGAACAACTAAAAGTACTATATTAATTCATGCAGTCATGATCTGTTAAGAGTTTGATATCATATTTTTAACAAATACAGCAACAAAAAGTAGTCCTGAGACTAGGACAACATGGTTTTCATATGAAAATTATATAACTAATTTCAAAAGAGGCATGTATATGTTTCCTATTTATGTTCTGGAGCAGAGCAAAAATTATTCTGAAATACCTCCAGCAGTCTGTGTTCATTTTAGGGGACACGTAAATTATTTTAAGGGAATAATACATCTCCAAGGACATTTTAATGGATTAAATGTCAAGAATGAAATACGGCATTTCAACTTAGCTAGGACCTTAAAGAATGAATATAAAGACAATTATTGAGAGGTCTGAAGAACGCGATTGATTTCTTGCAATTTAAACTCTGAGGCACTTCATGCACTTAAACAGAATTTCTATTTCAAGTTTTCATTGCATAAAACTATGAAGAATGTAAAGATATAATGCCGACAATATTTTAAAGTTTATGAGAGAACTGCAGAGTGTCTGATTTAAAAGGAAGTTGTGTTTTAGGACTGAATTTTAAGCACAGAATTTTATGCTCAATTACTGTGAAATAAATTACAATTATGATCTACTTTCTTTTTCTAATTCTTTTAGCAGCAGCTTGATGGTCCTATACAAAGCCAGAAATTCAGTATCATGAGGAAATAAAAGGGCCAAATTCCAACAAGAGCCCCATAAAGCAAGAAGTTATACATTGGGAAGGTGCCTTGCTGCAGGCAAATGGCTGCCAGCATTCCAAATCAAGCTGTGAGGCAACACACTGCAGACGTACCTGTGCTCAATACACAAAATATTCTCACAGACACACCACTTAAGTTACAATGGGATTCTGGTCATTATAATGGCACTTGGATACTACTCTTACAAAAAAAAAATCATACCGTGTCTAATTTAACTTTCATATAGAAAAAAAAATATAGATCATTAATTGCAAAACATGCACAATATTCTCATAACACCCTGTGTTAGAATGCACAATGTATGTGTAGGTTGCCTTTATAAAACTTGTGACCATTTTTAGAGCTATCAGTGCTGTTTAAAGAAAACATCCAAGACTGAAGGCAACAATAAATGGGAAGAATATGGTACCTATGAGAAGTAATATGTTCAATTTCATGGATATTACCTGAACATCCATCTGTTTCTATCCATTTGGGACCATTGTCATCAACATGTGCACTCAGAAAACAAAAAAGAAAGTAATTCTCCAATAAAATACAGTTTTATAAGTAGATTGCTTACCATCATAAACACTTAGTGAACAGGCAGAGCTTTTTTTAAAAAGCATTTTAGCTCAAAACCATCACCACCCTTTTGTATCATTACTGCTGTAAGGATGACAGCTTTCCAGTTATTGCACTGGTGGAGTTTCACAAGGTCTTCTTGGGATTTGTGACACTGGGAGAGATGGCCCAGCATTACAGCAAAGAACACCAATAACAGATAAGGGTGACCCACACGATCCTCTGCCCTTTTGTTTGAGCTGACAATTGGCAGTGAACTGCCCTCTGCTTCTCCAAACTCCAGGCAAGTAGGTCATTCCTTCCACTTGGTTATCCCCAGGGAGGGGCAGGAGCTGGGGAAGGAAACTCAGCAGCCCAGAGGCCCCGTGCTGGCTGCTGGATCAATGGCCAGTGTCAGCAGGCTCCCAGTTAATGATGCTGGAGCTGGAGCCAGCCTTGCTCCCGGCCAGGCTTACCACAGGTACCCACACACAGGGCACAGGGCTCTGGAAAAGCCAAATAATTGCCTCATTTTGCAGTATGAGGAATTTTTTGTTAAAGGCATACACCTTGCATTTTGTGTTCCTAGGATCAGCCCTTAGATTTGAACAAAGAAAAGATGTTCACATTCACAATAGTGCCATGTGACAGCCAAGGGCAGCCAACAGCATCTGTGTGACTACAGATCCACCTACAAAGGTTTGCTAAAAAGAAAAATGCAATGATTTGTAAGCCTTGCTTGTGTGTGTAAATGTATATAAATTTCATGTTTATACAACAATTTTTATTATTGTTTTAAGGTGAGAAGTGTTTGGCAAACACACAAAACCCAACAACAAAAAACACACCACAGGAAAATAAAACCACAAAACAGGGGAACCCTTGTCCTGTTTCTATGATAAAAGGATGGAGCAATTGAAGACATCTCTGTATCCATGTATGCTCTGGAATGGAACAATGAATTATGGAAATGGGGTAACTGTACAAGGTTCTTCAAATTACTTATTATTACTGAATGCTCCATGCAAACTACCCACAAAAACTCTCCCACTCAAGGCAAGAGTGTTCAGCCAGGCTCTGTTTCAGCCCCAAATACGCAGTCCAGGCTTCTCAGCTAAAGGACAAAGGACAAGGAGCCTTTCCTTTGAACTCAGCCTGGTGCATCCTGCAGCTGAAGGCCTCCATATTTCCAAAGCCTTTCTCAGAGGCCACAACACTAAAAACACTATCCACAGTAACATTTTAGGATTCCTTTCTACCCTGTCAACTCAATAAAAGTTTTTGAGGTAGTCCTCAGAAAGCTGTCTTATGCCTGTCTAGCAGTGCTTCTGCCTCCCAGCCACAGGCAGCAGCATTTTAACTGCTCATCCCAGACTCAAGCAAGACACCCATCTTTGGAAGTTGAAATCAGTATTTACACTTCTGGAAAACTCTGTCACCGTAAGGAAAAGTACATAAGCAAGAATTTTACTCCTAATACATTATGTTATGCAGAAATCAGAATCTAAAATAATTATTTGTTCCAGAATGAGGAGCAAAAATTATTCTTTATAAAACGGCATACTGAATTTAAAAGCAGTAAAAATGTTAAAAATGCACACCAGATTTGGTAATTACCTTCTCAAATATTCTCACAGAAGAGTAAAAGCTCTAAATCATCTGCCACTCCTTTTTTTTTTTTTTAATACTTTTAAAAGCTCCAGTACAAGAATTACACACAATCACCACCACCCTCCTGCCAGACTGGTAACTGTTAAATTATATTCTATAACATCAATAAATTATAGTTTAGAGAAATTGTTTCCTCAAAGAACTTGACAGATTTGAAACTGCATCTATTTGTCATGTCCTTTATTTACCCTCAAGAATTTTGTTGTCAGAAGTTCCCAGTTCTCATTTAACACAGGGCAAAATTTACCAAAAAAAAAAAAAACAAAACCTACTGCTCTGAAATCTGACCCTGCTCAAGTCACTTTCCTCCTCAAATTTTGATAAATCTCTCCAAACAAGTTTCCAAAAACACTTGAGTTTAAAGTAGCGTTCCCTTAACCAGCAGTGATCTGACACCTGCTGGCTTCATTCTCTTCTCATCCCATCCCTAGTGCTAAGTTCCCTTCCCAGAACAGAAAACAGAAGCAGAGTTATTTTCAGGATCCCAACTTCCCTGCTTCACCATGGTGGGCACAACTGTGATCTGCCAGGAAAGATTTAGTAGTTTTGAAAGGTAACAATTGAGAAAATCCAGGCCATAAAACACCACAGAACGTTTGCATTAAGTTTTACTGCCAAAAGTTTTATTTTACACTCAGTTGCAAATGAATATGGTGTACACGTCATACAGGATGCAGAAGTACTACATGAACATATTTGTTAGCAATAACAAATTTTCAGAAAATAAAACATCCCATGTTCTTCCTTTGTCCCAATATGTGACTCTACCTTTTTACAATATAAAGAACATTTGAGGTGTGGCAGAAGAACAAAGAGTGGCCACAACTTTTAACTGAGGAGTTTCTGGCTGCACACAAGGCACACAAGGTTTACAGTGAGGCACTGGAGCAGGCTGCCCACAGAAGCTGCTCCCTCACCCTCCCTTGAGGGTTTCTAGATCTTGCTGAAGCCTTAAGCCCTGCTCTGAATTCAGCAAGGACTCTGCTCTCAGCAGGAAGCTGGACTAGAGACTTCTCTCAAGGTCCATTCCAATCTGAATTATTATAAAATTAGATTTAAGCACAATCAGCAGCCAAATATAAACAAATCAGTGAATGCCTCATGTTTTCCCCACTCCCAACAAAAAACAACACTCATTTTTAATCAATCATCTTTACAACAGTCCAGCATGACTGAAATCAAAAGAACGAGCAGCAAATTAAGCCTACTGAAGAAGACCAACACCACATTAAAAAGCCTTTGCATAATTTAAAATTCTTTTCGTAACAGGAAACACAGTTTTTTTTAATTGCTCTTTACACATTTGCAATTATCAGCCGTATAACAATACCAAGTATATTCCAAGTCATTTTTAGCTGGGAGAGCTCCTGTCCACATTTCTATTGGCTCAATACACTGGCAGTGCCATATTCCCTGCAAGTGTCCCAGGGAAGCCAGAGAAACAGGGACTGGGAGGTGGAAAGGAAATAAGGAATCCCAGAAAATCTGTTTTATCCTGGGGACCCTTTCTCTTCCAGGTTGAGACCTCTGTCTATTGCTAAGGTTTAAATGAAAAGCCAGTGGAACTATCAGGAAGGACTCTATTTCCTATTTTTAATTCCATTTGACAGAAAATTGCAATTAGACAAAAGAAGTAAGGCCGACACCTATCACTAAGGCAGCTGTAGAAGAATTAACTGCACAATGTGATACAGGCAGGGGAAAAGGAATAAATATAAAACCCAAAAAGTACTAGAATTTTTTTGTGCCAGCAAACAACTGATCCTCTAAAACAAAATAATTACTCTGGTGTAAATCAAAAGTCAATAAATGTGTGTACACCCACACCAAATGTAACATCCAGCCCTTTGGAACCTCCAGTTCCAAAACAGCAAACTTCTCAGTTTTACAGAGATTTTGGTTTCTCAATCTCAACATATCTCAGGATAATTATGAGCAAAGGCCAGACAATTTGACCAACAGTGAAACTCTGCAAACATTGAATCTTCCACCTCTGAAAGCCTGCTCAAAGTGTGGAATGAGATCGTGCACCCACACAGAAAACCACGCACCCACCACAGAGGCAGCCTGGGCTTGGCTTTACGTCAGGGCAGCGTGGGTAGAGGAGCAGGAGAGCCCCGAGCCCAGCCCTGCTCCTGGAGGGTCTGGCTGGCACAGCAACAGAGAGCAGCGCTGTGCCCAGCTCTGGGTCCAGCCAGGGAACCTCTTCGGTATTTTTTTTATTTCAAGCAATAGTTAAAAGCACTGAAATCAAGTTGCTATAGCAGGAGAACAACTCTTAGCTGTTTGTGCAGCAACAAGACAAAGTTACACTGAGGAAATACAAAGCAATTAAGGGAAAAATCTCTTTATCTGAAATAACAGAAAACTAAAAGCCCAAATTTGAGGACTTTTGACATACTTGGAGAAAGAATCTATTCCAACTCTACATTACTGAAATAAAATCAGATTTGTGGGATTCAGGTCTCTTTAAAACACAAACCAAGTATTAATTTGGTGGAGTTCCTTCTTCAGCCCACAAAACAGTGTAAGCCCAATGACAGTTTAGTCCTGTCAATTTTGATACTTTGAAGGGAGAAAAGAAGCCAAAATGGCACAGAGGTTAAATCAGTGAAGATAAAAGAAAGAAGAGATAGTGAAGAGGGCTGGATTCTGATACATCTAACTCTGAGACATTTGATACACAGGCATGGGAGAAGTGTCAGAGATAGAAAGGTTGTGGCCTTGGAAAACAGGCAAGTAAAATTGTCAGGGATGTTAGAAAATAGTCTAGAGGGAGTCAGAAATAAAAATTAGATCTTTGAATTGAAAAGGTCTGAGGCTGGCTGGATACAAAAGGAATAATCTGGAGATAGAACCATGGGAGAACCAGACTAGGTGGGGAAAGCCCTATATTTCTGGGGCATTCAAATAAAGTGCAACATTAAAAAAAATCCAAAAACAAACTGGAGAGAGGGTGTTTAGGTACATGAAATCATATGAGAGGGAGAAAAAATGACAAAGTATTAAAAACCAGAAACAGATATGATGATGGTGCCACCTCCTTAAAGACAGATAAAAAGAGAAATTTGGTTGCTACTGAAGGAAGAAGTAATTCAAGGAAAGGAATAAGAGGCATAAAAGATACAGAAATAAAAGGGGCAAACTGATATTCAGAAAGGCTGGCATGGAAATTAAGAAATTACAAGAGATTATGTCTGGAGGGAGGAATGGAGACAGGACAGTGTGAGAAGCAGCCAAAGAAACCATGTACAGAGAAGCAGACAGAGATAAAAATAAAGACCAGTGAGTAAAAAGAAGTGAGGCCAATGAAGGAAGGAGGCAGCAGTGAAGATGAAGGAGTCAAAAAGGTTAATAGACTGGAGATCCCAAAAGGAGTGAGTGACAGGGTAGAGGAGAGAGAAAGACAGATAAGCTGAAAGAGAGCAGGTAGTGATCAGAGAAAGGGAATTTAGAAATGAAAGAGAATAAAGTGAACAGTATTTAGTAAAGACAAGGTCATGGGAATGATTGAGGCACTAACAAAATCTATCTAAAACTAGAAATCACAGGCATCGGGCTGGAAAAACAGAATGAAGAACAAAGGATTAAAGTACTGATCAGGGGAAAGGAACTGGGCTTGCCCATGGGGAGGGATGAAATTTGAAAAGTCTGAAATGGGTTGAGTTTAGCACACACACAAAGAAAGATGCAAACTAATGACCACTAGGAAAACTAGACAGAGGACTTCAACCAGGAAGAGGGTAAGGCTGACAACTGGACTGACAAAGCAGAAGCCAGGAGTCACAGAACTTCAGTGGTGAATATGAATGGAAAATACCTTTTTAAAAGTATTGGGGAAGGGAATAAAGGCTTAGAGAAGGGAAGAATTTTATAAAACAACTCTAAACATCTATATTTGAGTCATGTTAGAAACATAAGTAACACCCCACCAAGCAGGGTTCACACCTCTATCTCCCTCCTTGCCAGAAAGATTTACTCACCCAGATCAAACCAGAGATCAGAAATTCAAAAGGCCAGCACTGCCACTGGCTAGATAATGTGGGGATATGGCTGGGTTGGGAAAATTTTGACTGTTGAAGTAGATAAAGATTATTACAGACTATTAAAAATTATGAAAAAACAGTGATTTGACCTCTGCCATCCAGCACCTTTATGTCTCCACAAAACAAGACCAGAAGGCCTCCGCTGGCTCTCCCTCACATCACCTCCTGTTCCTACCAGGTCACACAGCCAATGCAGCATTCAGCAACACTCCAACGCAGCTGCAACATTCTCACCACCACTGTGTCACAGCAAAGATAAGAGATTAAACAGACAGACTGCTGCAAACAAACATCACTGCAATTTTGGGTCCCATTCAGAATTATCTGAGAACCACTGGTATAAAAGTTCTTCTCCATTTCCAAGCCTCTGTCAAGAATTTCACTCTATGGCTTTCTTAATCATGAGCATGAATAAAACACCAGCCTTCTCAGACACTTCTAATACTGCATTTCATCTTCTGCTATACTGGCATGTTTTTAAAGTTCCTGCTCATTACAAAAAGACAACATACTTCTATTGCCTGCTCATACAATTGGGAGCTGGATCATTAGGAGTGCAACAAAACAGGGGAAAAAACCCAAATTATTCCCTGCTACCAAACCAGTGACACGCAGAGAGTATACAAAGTGAGCTGAGCACATCATTTATATCTACCCTACTGCTTACTGTTTATTTGTGTGAGTAGATGTGGCTCACTCAAAATTATTGAAATTACATAAAAACCAGCTGAAATATAAAAAGAACTCACAGGACTGGAGTCATAATGAGAGCTCTTTGTTTTATGCTTTATCACATATTTCAATATTGAAAATAATTTTAAATTTAGTTTAAAATTTTAGTTTCAAATTTTAGTTTAAAACACACGACAGATTGGATGTAGTATTTTTAAATAATCTTTTAAGAAATAATACAAAAAGGAATTTTTTTTTTAGTGTACTATCTTTTGTTACAGTCAAAAATCTCACCTAGAATCAACTACTGGAAGCAGCTGATAGGCAGCATCACACAATAGGCAGCATCTACTGTAACATTATATATATCTCTCTAAAAAAGGAAAGTTTGAAAAAATATCATAGAAACACTGTAATTTTTACACTACATTTAATATCTGTATGTTTTATTTCTACTGAACTACTGCACAGCAAGGGAGCTTTCGAGACAAAGGGATTTTAGTCAATTTTATGCAGAGCACAAAAAAATTCACCCCTGACACAAGTTAATACTGGAACATTACTGAAATAAAAGGAGGAGCTGGTCAGACACTTTTGGTAGAAATGTAACATGTTTTCTTTAAAGAAAATAAACACATAATGCCATAGCTTAAAATAAATATTGATGTTATTATCAATATAGGAAAAATAGGATGGTGGTTTAGAAAAGAAAACATTTTATAAGCACATAGCATACACTGGAGTGTTATAACAAGACTTATCATTTTAATATGTTACCAGGTACTTTACTTTAGGGAGAGATTCTACAATCCCCATGTATGTAAGCACTTCTATTAACTGACACTGGCTTTTTAATTACAGAAGTCGGGTACCAAACTCAGGTGCACCATTCATTCCACAGACTTTAAGTCAGGAACAACTATTTCTTTTCCTCAGCACAATATTTAATCATAAGTATTAAAAAGAAACCCTCACATTGCTAAAAAAATTTAAATGCTTAAGTGTGCACATTTGCTAACTCTTAACTCATTATTCTTTTACTCAGCATACCCTTCCAGGGGAGGGATATCTATCAGCAGTTTCTGGCAGGAAAAGTTCAATACTTTATGCATAATAGATACAAATAGCATGCATTGCATTTGGTGATTTTTAGATGTTCTAGCACATTTCAGAAAAAAATTATTTGAGTACTTGTGCAAATTAAGAACTAATTCTGGCAGTCATGCAAATATTATGCTGCCTTTTTCAATACAAAGCATTTCATTCTATGACATGTGAAATTTTTACAGAATATAACCATCATGTTTTAAATTATATAGCCATTTAATAAATGAAAACAAATCTAGAGGTTGCTAAACACAAATCAAAGTTTCTCAAATACGTCTTTTCTTCAAATTGCTCCACTGAACTTCTGTAAGGTTAAGTGCACAAAGAAGTGAGAAATAAAACTACATTTGCATACAATTTGTCCAACAAAACCTGGAAGCAAAAATTTAAAAAGTATGTATTAAGATAAGCTGATGACCTGGCACATACCAACTAAAATCTCCCCCTTTCTTTTTCCAAATACAATTTTCATAGTATTTATAGTTTTAAAAAATACAAAACCAAAAACAATCCTGACCCTGTCTTGAACACAACCTCCACAAATGTTTTTTTTTTTTCAGCATTATATCAAATAAAAATTACAGCTGCTCAGAGAAACAAACTAGCAAAAAAAAATCTGAGAATGCAGGGATGTGACAGCATCTATAATCTATATATCTATGTACATACTTCTGCTTTTATTTGAACTAACTTTTTACCCACATAAAGACTTAACTGACAGTAACAGCTCCCTAGCTGCTATCACTGATAATAATTACCTTTTGACAGTTCTGTAAAAAAAGTTCAGTCTTGAAACTCAAGGAATTTCATTTCACTCTCCATTTTTACCACATTTAAAAACAAGACAAATTCCTTCCTTAACAACAAAAATATTATATAAGCATACCCTAAAAGGCACTAAGGTCTAACAAAAATATTCAGCATTTCCTTTTAAACTAATAAAGTATCTGTAAGACAGTTTGCATATATAATTATTTTCCAAATTAAGGCATGGCAACTTTATCTTAAACATAAAAGCTATAATTTACTTCTGCTAAATATAAAACTAAGTCTCAGGATACAGTATACAAAGATCATATATTTATGTAGAATATATTTTGTGTTATACTAGACTATTGTATCTTTGCCAAAAGATTTCAGTATTAAGAAAAAAAATTAAAATTTAAATATACTGTAAGATCATTCAAATTATTTTAAACATAAAAATCTACAAACAGTGACATATACACAAACAGTTGGGAAGTTGTAACTTAAAGATCACATCTTTTAATCAGACCTGCTCAAAGGACAGCCACAAAAGAACCCTATTGGCTACAAGAAGCATCTGCATGTTTTTAAGACTGAACTATGCAGACTCCCATTGCCCCAGGGCAGTGCTGCACAAGTCTATTGAAAACGACCCGATTGCTGAATCAACACCTTAAATTTTCCCAGAAAACTTCCAACAAATGTTTTGTGTATTATGAGAGACTAACAAATCAAAAGGAAACTACAGAAATTTCAGCATGACAATTTTTCCTGAAATTATTTTTCCATTCCATTTGGTAAGCAGAGAACTAATTCTATTCCTTGTCTTCTCATACAGCAAGAACTGCAAACTACAATTCAATATAAAATACAGTAAACTCCTGTAATAATTATGTTCCTCTTGGAACAAATATTAAAGTTAACTGTGCTGATTCATACTTTCCATAAATTACTACGAAGGCGAGAGATTCAGACATTTTGCTTCTTGATATTAAGCGTAATATCTGTATCATGTGCAAAAGTGCAACTGTTTTAGAACTGAGGCCCAACTGAATACAATTTTGTTATTACAGAAAGTATCCTTGAACCCACTAACATGGAAACAGCGGTTCACAGCATCTTAAAATTATGCTTTACATATTTAAACCTGTTGTACAACTGCAAGTTAGTAAAAAATACACAACCCAGAGATAAACAGACAACAACAAAGCTTGTATATAAATTGGTTTACAATTCAAAGCACAACAGTAAGCTCCAAATAATTACATTTGTGTAACACACACGGAGAGGTGGGGTGATTTATTTAAAGCACTTGGTTCTTGCTGCTCCGTTGCCGGGGCTCTGCTGGCTGTTCAGCTGCTGGCGGTGTGAGCGTGCATCCGCTTCGCTACATCGTACACGTAGGTGACGTCCGGGCGCTTCTCGGGATCCGGGTTGATGCACATATTAACTAATTGTCGCAGCTACGAGAGGGAGAGAACATGACAGGAGCGTTGGCCTTCTCACAAGCAGGATTTGTGCATTATCAAATTCAAATTAATACAACTGGCAAAAATTAGGCAAACGGCGATTCTGCACGAGCACACGGGCAGCCCTCCCTCTCTGCTCGCTGCACGCAGCCTTATGCAAACACGTATGCAACGCGCTCCCCTGATTTCTACATTTTGCATTGCTGGCCAGAAAAACTGATGAGCCAATTCAAGTTCTAATCCTTTCAACATACAACTTTAGACACGCACTTAGTCCAATCTCACATAATTTATAGAAAATTCCCTGTGTTTCTGGAGGGCTGTGCCTGCAAAGCCCAGAAGACTGAAAGGAGCAGAGAGCAAAGGTAAACGAGGTCTGTTCTGCTCATTCAGTCTCCATACAGGAGATAGCCAGCAATAAATGGCATTTCTGCCTGACAGGGCCCAACAAACAAAAGGCAGTGGTGCTCCATCTAACACAGTTAACCCCCAAAACCTCCTGCTGCCAGGAGCTACCAATACACACGCATTCAATTTAGCTACTGAACAAATTAAACCCACTGAGGGCTACCCGTTAAAAGGGCTCCACCCCTGCAGAAATATCTGAACATAGAACTGGAAGCTGAGAAAGTATTTTGGCCAAGTACCATATCACACTGGCTCTGTTACTCCACTTGTCCACTGCTGAAGACATGATACTGGAAAAAAAAAGCTTCGGGCTACATCCTGATATCCTTAAGATCAGATTGTTTATAGTGTTCTTTATGTAAAGAAGCACACAATTAACAAATATTCACAAAAGCCTCTATCTGGGAATAAACACATCATTTTGACCAGAAAATCCCATAGTTCCAGAAGCACCATAGTCTAATGGGTGTTTTTAATAGACATATTCAGCATAAGCAACCCAGAAGAGCTTCCACACCACCTCCATAATTTTGATTGCCTTCACAAACTGTCAGGACATTTGCAGGCTTTTCTTCCTCCACTAATATGCCTAAGAATTTATGACACTGCAACTTAATATATTGTTGGATAACCTTCTGATATAGCATCTATTTTAAACTGTGTGCATCTCATAAGCATTTTTCAATGTGGAACATAACCTCTTTCGTACTGACTTACTGAAATGTTCACAGTGCTTTGCAATAACAATTTAACCAACTCCGAGGATCTTCCTTTATGTTTTAAGTAGCTTTGCCAAATCCTCCTGGACCTCCTTATGACACTGGGGACAGGTGGGGAGGGAGGGGGAGAAGGATACTCCAACAAGCACATTGTGATCCAGTCTTCTATGGCAATATATCAAATTTGGTTTGGTCTCCCAGCCAGTACTACTATGTAGGATTAGTCAAAAAAATCTGTAATTATTGCAACTAACACAGAGTGACCTCATCACCCTCATTATTCAAAAGTAACATAGGCTGCCTCTTTAAACCTGCCATCAGAGAGTTTCCTTCCTGCTTTTTAGAAAAAGAACAAGAAGTATTTTACATTATAATTATACTCCTTTCATTTTTCTGAAGATTAATTTAAATGCACAGGAATAGGAATTCCTGAAGTTAAGAAAGAAGCACTGCATACCACTCTATAAAGCTTTGTCCATTAGCCCTTGCAGATAAACTATATAACGTGCAGGTGTTTTGTATTCAACAGTATAAAATCTATGTTGTTAGACATACCATTCTTTAGCAAGAAGAGCTTAATACTTAAAAATGAGATAATTCTGAAGATAGTGGTCAGATTACCAGATTGAAAAGAAACATATTAAATCAAAATAATTTGTAACAGACTTGCTATTTGCATTTAAAACACATTAAGTATATTCTGACTAATGGAGTTTTATAAAAGCTATCATATTGCTTCTGGCAGTCAATAAATAAAATACAATGCCAGTGGCAACAAAAACTATTAACCTGCAATAACTCCCAAACATTTGAAGAACAGAATGCTGGAAATCATTAGCTACTATAAGATATAATAATTACCAGCATGTAATACAAACATGCAAGGCAAACAATCTCCTGCAGAAGAAGCAGGTGGGACACAGGGTAAGCAGGAGGCACAGTGTAAGCAGAGATGAGCAGTTTGCCATCCAACACCTCAGACAGCCTGCATAGGGAACAGGAAAGACTGAAGAACATCCAACCAACACCATCAAGCCTGAAATCGGAGTCAAATAAGCATTTTGTGAAGAGAATAGAGGTGTAATTTATCTGCAAAATACATCTAACCCTGAATGTATACGTCTCTCCTTCTCTGTGAAGACTTCCATCTGTTCAACAGAACTGCGTACAGTGAACAGTCTTCATAAAGGACCTTGAAGGTTAAAACCCACAAAGCCAGCATCAGAGGGGAAGCAGAGTGGTTTTTCTCCTGATTTTTCTAGCTGTTTATCAATACTTTACTGTCTGTAGAGCAGCAGAAATAGATCTTGAAGAAATTTACCTGTTGAGCACTTGAGAAGCCTTGTCACAGACCTCCTTAAATGGCAGTCACTGCAATTACTGCAGAACCTCTATGCCCCTCCCTCCCTTGGCAGGTCCAGAATCTCACTGGTAAGGCAGGAATGCTGAGTTGACCATGCCTGGGACACTGCACAACAATAGTGCGGATTCCTGAGTGATTTCAAAATCCTTGAGCTCTTTTGAGCCTTGTAGCTGAACAGGAAGAAGGTGAATTATTTCTGCTATACAGGATGAAAAGTTTCATGGGAACACAGCTTTCAAGACTGAAACTGGGACACTGGATAGCACTGGTTATAGCAGTGATCCTTTACTCCTACAGGAATATCCATTTCAATAAACCTGAAATCCATCTGTCAGCCCCTCTAGTAGTAATAAAACTTCCAGGGTATCAGAAAAGCTCACCAATGTCATGGGAAGAGGCACTGGGATCTAAAATCAGACTATCATTAGAAACAGAAGTAATTTTTACTACCTGGCATAGACTGGCCAAGAGGCAGAGCAGACTGAGCCAGAGGGACCTCCCGTTGCCTCCCCAAGCTGAAAACTTCTTTGTCTGCTTATTGTTCTTAACCTCCTCTGTGCACTTAGCACAGTGACTGGCTTTAGCCTGGAGCTTAGCCTGACACTGGAGCAGTGGGACACACTTTCTTTAACTTTAGCATGTTTTTCAGCTATGATATAAAGAATTATCACTTAAGTCAGGAGGAGTGGGGGAAGACAGAAATATGACAGGCAGTACTTTGCATTGTTAGCCAGCTGAAATAGAGAAATTTTCATATAGGGAAGTTTGGATAAAAAACCACACACACCACCATTCTTACTCTGAATAATACCTTCTTGAAGCCTTTTCTGAGTGCTTTTCTCAAGACCTGCTGGCAGCTAACACTACCATTGTGGACCTGCTGGCTCCTTCTGCTTTCACATCTGGGTAGGAGGTTGGCAATGGACTTTAGAAGAAATGCACCTCAATCAAAGGGAAGATTTTAAAACTTCATCATGAAAGCAGTGTGATACTAGTATCAGCTGACAAGATTTTAAGAGTATTGATCGGAGGTGGCAAGGGAGCCCCAGCTTTGAATTCCCAAAAGCAGAACAGCTTTCAGTAAATGCTGAGTACTGACTCTGAATACTAGATGTTTTAAAGGGATATTAAAAAATTGCTAAGTCCAAAGTTATCAAGTATTTGAAAATCTTGGCTTGTGTCTACCACTGAAGCAATAGTTTGTACAAATGCATCTCAGTCTATCAGGATTTCTAATCAATGGTTTATAAAACATTACCCATCCATCCATCTAAAGGTGCATCTTTCTGTCACACTGTTCTCTGATGACACAATTACCAACACGTTTCTCTTCCACAGGTTTCAAAACTTAGAAAAAATGTCACACCTTAAAACTCACTAAAATTTACTTACACAAAGTTTCTTGAAAAAGCACTTGTCTTATATTTCATAATGAAAGTATTCACACTCCTATATTAGAGGATGCAGAGATCAACAGTCAGCGAAGTTTTTATTTCAGAAAATACTCTTTTGTAAAAAATGAAGTGGGTTTCACTATTCAGTGATCTTTACTTCCGACTGGTTACAGGTTCAACATCTGTATTTCCAGCACAGGTAAAACATTCAGCACAATATTCTAATATGGCAGATCACACTTGTTTGTTTCTCTTTTTTACAGTTCATGCCAGCATAGTGTTTTTTGTATGAGCTAAAAATGGTTTATTTCGGTGCAATAGGCAATAAATGTATGTTTTCCAGGTACCTTAGTGAAGACACAAGTCTTCATAGCAGAACATAAATATTCCCATTACAGTTTCCTTAACTGATGGCTTCTTTTAAGAAACTGTTTTCTTACTTATCTTGATACCTCTAATAGCTCTGATTCTCTCATTAAAAATAGCTTACATGTATTTTGCAGATAACTGCCTTATCCAAGGTGCAGAAATACATGTCTGCTTTGAAATAAACAGAAAGTAACACGTTGTGCTTTGCATGTGTTTGCAAAACAAAAAACCTATACAGATGTAAGGAAAAGCTAGAATGTCTCTCCCCACCCAAACTCTAAGACCTTCTATCTGGGCCAGACTTTGATATTTGCCCCTTGGCTAGGAATCCACATCTCCCACTTCACACTTAGCTGCAGCAAAGTAGCCTTGCAGGCAGGCCAACTTCAACGAACCACTAGTGGTATCATCATTAAAATCCTGCTGAAGGTCACCATGGAAACCGCCTGCTGAGGCTTCACTGCTGCATTCGGCATCTCCTAATCAGCTACCATGTGAAATGCAAATTCAGACAGTCTGAAAATTAGTCAAGAAGAATAGAGGATGAGGATGCAGATATGTGAAATATTCATGTGCTTCATGGAAAAAGGAAGACAGCATGAATGACACAACAAAGAACGGCCCCTGACATTCTCGCTATCATTTTGCATTATTGTTCACACCCTACTGTATTTCTGGGCCTCCAATTCTGAAGTTGGTTAGATGAACTGCCATATTTAGAGTCTACAATAAATAATAATTAAAAATGGCCAAGGTAAAATGACTAATCGGCAAACCCACAAAGAGCTAGAGTGCATAAATTACACAATAGATCATTATTTCATCCTTTGTAACATCATCAAATTATCTTTTTAAGTCCAGTTGGTTTCATAAAAGGGGAAAATTGTCACTATGAATACAAAACAAAACACTGTGGAGTAATCTTTTATTAATAGTCCAATCACTGTCTGTGAATGCAAAAAAAATTTAAGGTTCAGAATTACAACCCCTGCTCTATAAATGAAATTGTATAATGCTTTATGTTTATTAAAACTATTTCTGTGCTTGTGTTTACTTGGTTTTTCAAAGTAATATTTAATTTATGTAGTCTGAATTCAGTTAGAATTGGTTACTAATAACTGTTCTTAGGTTTACAGCTTCTATCAGTTTGCCCTGTTCTTTTCAAAGTGGGAAAGTATTTCAAAACAGGCATCTCAGAACATTAACAAGTAAGGATTAATATTTTTTTATTCTATTACACTAAGAAAAATATTTATTTTGTCTAGTTTCTTTTCATTTTAGAACTTATAAAAACAAGTACTCCCCCTTAAATGCACTAATGACAGTAAGAACTGTTAGCTCTCAGCTTAAAACAAACACTGCTGAGATTTGCAGGAGTATATTGTTCAAATTCAATTATACTATGTGAACCTGTATTTCTCTGAAATTTCCTCTTAGTCTTGTCAAAAACCACTCCTTGCAAAAGAACTGCTGTTCAATTGTACTGAATGGCACATCCCAGTTTTATAATGCAGACAAATGGGACCTGAACAATTTGTTTTTACTACTAAGTTACATTATATCTATTTTAATGCAGGCCCCCAGAGGAACAGGGCCAGTGCACTAATTTAGTGTGCAACATAAATGTGTACAGTTGTGTTTTTAGAAAAACACCCTACAGATGTAAGGCTCTATCCCATCCTGGCATGTGGAACATATCATTGTGCATTCTGGGAAAGCATTTTGTCATACTTGCAAGGAAGCCCAATGAAATTAAGAATCTATTAGTGTGACGTTTCCATCATTAATACCCTCAAATATAAATCATAAGAGACTTGTTTTGACAGCAACATTTGAGTGAGTTCAACAAGCAAACACTTATAGGCATGATCTGCAAATAACATAAAATCACACAAGTTCATTTACTTCCCTGGAAGCATGCCAGCTTACATAAACTGGGGATCCAGCCCATGAAAAGGAAAATTACTTACTTCCTCTGAATAGTGATCTGAAGGGAGAGGTGGGTAGTCACACTGTTCTATCTTCTTGCACAGAGAGTACAAGTTCATTTTATCACCATAAAAGGGACTCTGCAGTGCAGCCATCTGTTTAAAGAAAATGTACAGTTTTCTTTTGCGTTTTAAGTAAAGCTATTCAGTAATAAAATCTGTAATAGTAACAAATCAAAAGTGATTCTTAATGACTCTCAATGCTCTGCTTAGAGGGAGCCCTGTGATAATAAAGAAGTTCCAAAACTATTCCTGTAACCACTGTATGTATTTATTCTATGTCATACAACCATAGCTGTCACAGTCCTTATAGTGCAGTATCTGAATTGCACACTGTTAGGTTTTTTTAATAGACTATGAGGGGAAATTCAGTAGTTTATGACATTGCTGAGAGTGGAGGATCCTTGCACCACAAGGGACATTAAAAAAATCCAAACCTGTACTTTTCCTCAGAAGACCTTTGCTGAGAAAACACGTAAGTTACAGGAAAACATTATCTAACCTAAAGCAATGTGTTGTGTAGGTAACACTAGATAAGCATAGCAGATTTTGTAACCTTCCACAGCCATGACACTAGGCTTCAATGTAATTGGGGGTTTTGAAAGCAAGAAAAAGCTATCACCTATGCTTCCAAAATCTCAGGCCCAAAATCTTCGTAATTCAGGATGTTCTTCAAAAACACTTTAAAAAAAATCCCCAAACTTCCATCAGAAGCACAGAACTGGCACCTATGGCAATAATTTGCAATTACAATACAAAACTAACAAAATCTGTTGCAGAGCACTTATGTAATTGATCAGCTTAAACCTAGCATTAATAAATCTACCCTTTATTTCCAGACAATGTTATAACTTGACATTTGAGATGGAAACAAATCCTATGGCTAGATGAATTAGAAATTTAAAAATTCATTTAAAATCTCTCCGTTCTGTTCAAAGCCTAAGAAATCTTTTAACTGCAGCAGCACGGATGCTGCTCTGAGTGCAGAGCTGCCCCAAAGTCAGTCACCCTTTTCTACATGTGCTAATAAGTTTGATTTTGGAAGGACAATGTGTACATTCCCCAGACAGGCAGAGTGTGTGTGAAACACGCTAGTCCATGCTGTGCTACTCAGTGAGCTTCAGCAGGGACAGGACAAGCTGAAAATGGCTCTCATCTGTCTTGTGGTCTTCCAGATAGAAGTTTAACTCTTTCATGTCTAAACATCAATATCACTAGAGAAAATGTATGAAAAAAATTACCAAAATTCCCTTTTTTTTTTTTTTATATCTCATTAATTTGCTCTCAAATAATTCAGCACTTTTTTGTATTACCTTCAAGTAAGAATAAAAAATTTCAATGGTCCCAAAATAAGTATTATGGTATAGTTCCATCCTACACTCCTCCCAGCCTGTATTACTACGATAATGTTAATTTTTGTAGTTACATTACATTGTCTCTTACCTTAAAAAGAATGTTAAAAATGCAAGCTGAAGACCAAAAAAGAAAAGAAGGAAAAAAAAAAAAGAAAAAAAGAAAAATCAACTGCAGGGTCTGTATGCATGCAGAAATTCTAAATAAATGCACAGATACTCATTTTCATACTCTAGGTGTTCATTAAAAAGTACTTTTGTTTGAATGCTGCCGAGTGTTAAAAAAATTCTGAATGTCCCCTAAGGAGTTAAAACGGGAATACTATATTTTCATGCATCTCCTGCTTTGACAGATGAAAAATGTCAACTGTCCTGTTTTTATTTTCAAGCTTTTGCACTATTCATCTGGTTCATTAGTGCATCTCGCTGCTGCCCCTGACAGCTGCTCGCCCTCTCCTCCCAGCAGCTGAATTTTTCAGGCTAATTTGATCCTCCACACTGAGACGATCGCTAGAATGATTGACTTGCTCCCTGACCTCCAGGGTCTGACTTTGCTGATTAGTATTCTGGGGGTGTCTGAGGGACGAAAGCCCACTGTCTGTCTTCAGGGCTGGTGGCAGCTCTCTCTCTTTTTTTTTTTCCCTTTCTTTTTTTTTTTTTTTTTTTTGAACTGTAAGCCACCAACCTACAACCCTGTAAGGATGCAATTGCTACGATGAACAATAAAAGGAAATGTGTAAGACCTACTTTTCCATGTAAAGGTCCATGTAGCAAAAGCACAGCATCTTGATTTTAATTAGTAAAGTCTACTTTGTTGCATATCAATTAAAACTCCACTGGTAGTGTTTTTGAAATTTCAGAAATACCTGGGGCTCTAAAAAACTCAGACTTTAAAACATATTTCTGCAAAATCTTATTGACCACACAGTTAGGATTGAATAATAGATTGTTATACACACAAGAAATAATTTTTAAAAACAAGTTAGTTTAAACCTAAATTAAAATGTAACTGAAGAGTTTAGCAGCAATTAAGCATTTACTGAGATGTGATAAACTTGCCACAGCTTTTTTTCCAATTAAGCTGGAGACAATCCAGAGTATATATGAACACACATCACCAGGAAATCAACATAATAAAACATGCTAAAATGCAGGCAATAGACAAATCACAGAAAGACACCCAGCACAAAAGTGCACAGATTAAAGAACACCATTCATTAGTCCACACAAGTTTTGAAGAACCTTAAGTTATCACCTTCCAATAATTAAGAAAAAATACTAAGTGAGAAAAATGCTGAGCATGTATTTTGAATTTGCTGTAACTTAAATTTCAAAATTACAGATAAATGCTCAACATAAACTCCCAAAACAAAACAAGGAAACCCACCACGAATATCTGGTATGTTGCAGATCAACTAAATGCACTTCTAAAAGAAATTAAAAGCTATAGTTGAAGACAATGCCCAACACTGTAGCTGTGTATCAACAAGGGTCCTAATAATTATTTTATTCTTTCAAGAAGGAAAACAAACACTACCCCACATCCGCTTAAATAGCATCCAAGTAAAACCTCTAAAATAAATAAAGGAGAATGGTATTTCAAGATGCTGAGTTAATAAATGGAACTGAGTTATTTAGGTATTTTGGGATTATCTACCACATTAAAGAAAAATGTAATATTCACATAGGTGTTTAATATACTCTACCAGCATTAAGGCAGCAAGCTAAAACAATTCTTCAGTAAAGTACTACTGATTTCTATCCAGCAATTTAATTTCATAGAACATAAAAGAAAAATTAACCTTAAACTGTGAGGGTTTTATGTAACAGTAATTCAAAGGTTTTATTTGTTTATTTCCAGATATTAAAAAATCCTCATGTAAATCAACAAGGGGCAAAGAAATAATAATACTGAAGAATGATCATCTACCTTTATGCTACCTTAGGGTTTGCACAAGTGTGCAAAGCAGAGCACTGAAATTCAAGGCAGCTGCCATGGTTGGTATTGAGGAATCCCAATACAGGATTATGTTTTAGTTCAGGATTCAAACTTCTAAATACTTGCTAGCAGCTGGACTTCCTTCCTTGAATGATCCCCAATATTTAAAGCAACAGCTGTACACATATCTGTAAACTGCAGACTTGCAGTACAGCTATTCATCTTTTAATATTCAAAGCAACAAGTCAGTGACAGAAAGTAAACAAATACTACTGGAGATGATTCACCTGGCAGTAACATCCAACCTCAACAGGCTGCCAGTGTCTTCTACACAATCCTAACATAAACAAGGAGGTGCTGATACTGCTGAGTATGTATGAAATGAGCTCTGCTGACCCACTGAGGCAGGTGGCTTGTAGGTAAACAAAAAATGCCTGGAGTAGATTCGTTTCTACCTGGAACATGGCTGGGGAGACTTCGCTGCCATTGCTGATGGAACCATTTTTCCCCCAGCGTCATTCAACACAGCTGTTATTTCTTCTAATCAAGAAATGATACACAAAGAATTTGGAAGATGTGTTTGTTTTAGAAGCCTACCTGTTCTTCACACTTTCATTTGCCTCCATTTAAATGTGCCCTGTACCTTTCTTTTTTTCAAAATATAGTATTATTTAAAATTATGTGTCACCTATCAATCTCAACTGTACCAACAGAGAAACTAAACAATTGCAGATTAACCATCACAGAACAACAGAAAAACTACATATGTGTGCAGCAGAAGTTGTTAAAATGAGGATTCATCTAAGCTAGTAGAAGTACAATAAACCTTTTTAATATTTTTTCTTATGTTTAAAGTCTTCATAAAAATAATAAATTTCTATTAAGTTAACTATATTGCAGTTTTTGAAAGCATTACTTACCTATGCAAACCAATCCTACTACTTCTCAATGATTTATTAACAAAACCATATAACCAGCATGACAACACCTAGAACAATTTTACATGTGCTTGCTATTATTCATTTACTAATCCTCCAGTCACGCCCAATCTTCAAGAAATTGCTGTAAAATCTTTGCAGCAAGCCCAGTTAAAGGCAAATTCGAGTAAAACACAAATAAAAGTATTTCACAGGCTTAAGTTATGTAAGGGGAGGGGAGCAGGGGAAGGGGGAAGTACAAGAGTGTTATTAAGTTCACTGTATCTATCAGTATTACCTCATACAGCAGACAGCCTAGAGACCAGATGTCAGACTTGAAGTTGTAACCATTTTCATGTATTCTCTCTGGAGACATATAATAAGGTGTACCAACTGCAAAAAAAAAAAAAAAACACAAGTATTTTTGAATGAAAATTTCTGCTGTTTCTTCCTGGTAGAAGAATATTTCTCATCTTTCTCATTTGGCTACCCTTGAAACTTCAACTCAGGACACATCAGTTTGACAAAAGCACACAAATTAGTATCTATTGCATCCATTGCAGCTTTATTTTCAGTGCTCATTACCAGAGCTATGCAGTTGTAGAACACTTCCAAATTTTGCTTTTGAGGAACCTCATAAGTAATTTGTTTCTCCTAAGGAGAACCAAGGGAAGGTAATACACACACACATCCCTGCTACTGTTCCAAACTGTGGCTAGAAACAACACTAGAAATTCTCCACCACAGGCTGAAGTTTTTGTTTCACGAGTTCTGTTCTCCCTTTGAGAATATATAAATCTGGAAAAGCTGGTTTTGGAACTAAAAAACACAGGTACTTTGAACAGCTGAAATTAAAACAGCCAGAGATTCAGGCACTTCAGAGATGAGGGCAGGAAAAGCAGCGAGCCCAGCAGAAGCTGAGGCTCCTAAGGGCACCTTAGCCATCAGCTGTAGGACTAAATTCCTTCCACAAGGGCTTTTCAGCTCCCAAACCTGTGCCTGTCCCAGCTTAATCCATCCTCAGAGTTGTGGGCGCTGGAAATGTCTGCTCTTGAAAAGCAGCATTTATTAGGACTGTCCCAGAGCAAATTTATGTTGAATACTCCAGAACATCTCTCCCCTTGATTTTAATCAAACCCTGCATCACAAGTTACCTGGAACAGAGAAATACTGAGAGATGTTTCAGCTCTATAAAAAATGTTAGTACAAAGAAGTAGCTGAGTGATGATTTCATGTATGACAGAGCAATAAGAAAAAAGTTATGGAAAATAATGGAAATGGCAATTTTAGTGCGTTATTTCTGAACTTTCTCCCTGTTTCTCCCAAAAAGTCACAGATCTATACAGATTTTTATTTTGATTTTGTCTGAATATTTTCTTAAGTGATGAATCCCAATGATGAAAAATTTGATTTCTGTCAATTCAAGTTGATTTTATTTTGAAACCAAACATCTTGCAACACCATAAGCAATTAAAATCAGCAATTTTTCATTTTTGTTCTTCGTGGTATGAACCTCACATATTATTGTAATACAAGGATTTGGTTTCACTTCTGCTCTTCTGAATAGATGAAGCTAATTCAGAATTGATCTCTGTATGAATACTGGAAACAGAAATATAGTGAATATACAAGTACATCCACATCCAAATTATCAGGTTAAATAATGTTAAGTAATCAGACATAATTTTACTCTAATAATTTGCAAAAGTTAAGGGTTATATTTTAACAATGTGCCCTACCATTAAGAAATGCTGCATGTCAAACTATGTCATGAGGAAGTAAGGAGGAGGGAGAATTACTTTCCTACTTGAAGAGCCCAGCTCAGATAGGGAAACCCAGAACCACATATCTCAGGTAAGGCCACTGCTGCTGGTAACCCATAATTTCACTTGATCTGCTCCTTGGCCAACAACACTGAAAACCCATTTAAACTGCTTTTGTAACAGACAGGCAAAGACAGGTCCCATGTGGTATCCTGCAATGGATCTTGCCCCCCAGGCATGCTGGGGGAGATTTCCAGCTCTGGGAAAGCTGAGAGTGCCACAGCCTCTGTCCCTCAGTGCACCTCTGAACTGAGGCTGCCAATGGTAACAGCTTAAAGGCAGAAAGGCTGGGGAAAGGCAGCTCAAGAGAGGACTGTGGGAGACATTTATTCTCATAGGATGTTTGCATCCACCCACAACAGAGAATAGTCTTTTCCCTGTGAAACAACAGCAAGCAGATAGGTAGACCACAATGCCAAAATAACTACCAAAATATCCAGAAGCAGCCCTGTTTTCTAATGTATCAACATCAGTATTTTAATAGGCATTTAAAGACATATCTTAAGATTAGAACTGCAACTAAGCATTTAGAATGACACAGGTTTCATATTTTTATCATCTTACTGTTTTATTCTCTTGAATTTTTTTTAACACCCCAACAACTTGTGAGCTTGGACACCTCTGAAAAAATTTCAGTTACATTTTGTATCCATTCATTAAACACTGGTTTAGTATATTCTGATTCTTTGTTGGTAGAATTCATCTAACAACAGAAATCAGTTTAATAGCAATGTGTTTGTTCACTGGCTGCAGCAGCAGTGCCTCTGCTGCTCTGAGGTATCACACAAGTGGCTGGCAGTGAGTAATGTGCTAGAAAGAGGCTTCACAGAATCCACAGGGGGCAGCTGAAAACACTGAGGTTTGAAGGTTCATAGTCTACCAAAAGCAAAGGTAATTTTAACCAGCAGCTCTGGGAAGCCTGCTGATACATTAGGGGTCTGATATGACCGTGAAAGATTGATGATAGTGAAAAGCAAGAACAAATGTTACCATTTTACAGCGTTTAGCCTAGTGTAACACCTCCACTGCAATACAACCTGCAGCCCCCCATGGCCAACTAGTGAGAGGAATTGAAATTAGTTCTGTTACTCATGGAATCACACAAACAACCTGAAGATTCAGACATCATTACTACTTGTACACTGTTTTTAATAGAACATGACACTAAAGATTTATTATTCTGACATTCAGGAACTACTGAAAGCATTGCAATGATCCTTTTAACACAGTGAGCACACTCAGGACATAGCTATGCTGCTGGTAAGTAACTACCAGTGTGACTGTATGTTATATTTCCTTCCTGGATCTTTTTATACTGTTAAGTGAAATACAGCATCCCAGTAGTATAGAGATATGAAACTTCCTCACTTCCTTTACTCATCTGAAGACACAGAAGTGGGATAATACAAGAAAATTAGCCAAACCATTGAGGTGCCTACATTTTTGAGAACAAAATCAGTAACTTCAGCATTCTGCTTTCTCCATTTGCAGACCTGTGATAACCTGCAAGTGTGAACAGTAAACTCCCTGAAAATGGTCTGTGTCAAATACGGTGTCTCCTCACAATCTGTTGCTGCTCTGGAGCTCCATCCCTTTAAAGATCCTGTAGATCCAAAAACTGTTGATTATTTATGCAAGCTTCCTTTTACTGGCAGAGGGGATAGACATAATGGAAATGGTGGTTAATACAGAGCAGGGAGCTGATTTGAAGGATCAGAAGCAAAGACCCTATTATAGAAAAGAGAGTTATGATATCAACAGTCCATCTTAGTGCCTGGATAAATATATAACTCATAATGCATCTGAGTAAAGTTAAACAACTGCATCAAGGAGCAGAATGAAATATAGCAAGTTGCTCTAATATAGTTACTAGTTCTAAAATATTTACTAGCTCTAAAAGCTATCAAGCATTTTGAGGCTGGAAGAAAAATCTGCCTGGTAAATGTTAAATCTACTTATACAGAACAATGCAGGGGTTCATTCAGGACAGGTTTAGCAGACCATAGTTTTAAAAATGGCCACATAATTATTACTGACATTTCATGCACTGGCATACATAACTATCAGAATTCAGGAAGGGGGCTAAAGAGGCCAAATTTCAGTAACCAGAAGTCATAGTTTATGAATGACTCAGTGTCCATAAGATCACGGCAATTTTGTAATACAGAGTTTAATACAACATGCTTAACAAGATGAATGTGGATGCTGAAGACAAACAAGCAGCTTGGAGGTCCTTTCCAACCCTACTGATTCTATAATGTTCAGGGTTCGTACTTATTTAATATAACTATAGGAGATATCTAAGTGAAGGTTTGTCTTCAAGGACAGGACCCAATCTACTGCACTTATTCAAAGTAATTCGGCAACCTAGCCCACAATGTGCAAACAATCCTTCTACATAAGTCAATCTATAAATATCTTGAGTTATTTTATAACAACACAATAGTTTCTCTTCAGCTTTCAGACTACTGTAAGAGATCTCATGTTTCTGTACATAAAATACAAGAGCTATTTTAACACAGCTTCCTTCATGACTGCAATGACTCAGCTGCAGATTTCCCTGCCAGCATTACTGTACACTAAGGGTGTAACTTCTGAGTATGGTTGGGTGTCTAAGTGGAGTTTATTCTATTCACAGAATGGTGCTGCAAACCACCACCTCAGCACACCCTCTACTGCATTAGAGACCTGTATGTGAGAGGAGACGAGAGTATCTGCACACATTTTCACATGGTATTTTATTCTCCACAACCTGTTTATAGCTTATATTCAAACCCCTCACATAACATAGTCTGTGCTGGGGGGACAGCAGTATCACAAAAATGACAGAAGTTGTCAAAACACAGAAGACCAGAATTCCATGCAGATGATTCTCTGCATTTGAGCATTTTAAGAAGATTGCAGATCTGCTCCTTTGCCCTGCAAGAAGGGATCCCCATGCTGGTGGCAGTGCCTGCCAGGACAGCACACTGTGCAGCCTTACAGCACAGCCACAGCACAGAGATCAAATGATTCTTTTTGTAACTGAAATATGAAAAGACTTTACATCCACCGAATGGCTAACAAAGAAAAAAACACATATATCCATGAGCTGGCCTTAGAATTGCCATTTCACCAAAGAGCATAAGGCCTGGAATTCAGCCATTAAAACAGCAGCAAGAAAACCCTAACAGAGTTGTAGGGAAAGCAGCTAATATGAAGTGTTCTGAAAACAAGACATTTTGTCAAGTTTGTATCAAATCAGCAATACCAAATGCCTACATTTCCTCTGCCCTTTTGTAAGAAAGGTTTTCAATTTCCAAAAAGGTATAGGCATGACAATAGTAAAATCTTGATAAAGCTGTATAGAAAGAGTTAAGAACATGAAAAAACCCTGTCCAGTGCAGTTTTTTCATTTGTTTCAAACGGACCATCAGTAAAGATTCTAATTAAATCAGTATTATTCATAATTAGCAGTTAGAAGCTGTAGCTAATTAAAATTTTAGTACATTTCTTTATCT
The DNA here is from genome assembly GCA_003676055.1 of Chloebia gouldiae. Taxonomy (NCBI): domain Eukaryota; kingdom Metazoa; phylum Chordata; class Aves; order Passeriformes; family Passeridae; genus Chloebia; species Chloebia gouldiae. The sequence goes on from QUSF01000010.1 coordinate 20,518,614, forward strand.
CTGAAAGCCCAAATCGAGTTTGCTACTGAAATTTTTATAAAGCCTGTAAACAAGTATAAATTGCTACACATATGTTTGCAATTTACTAGGTTACCTGCACCAAAGGTTTATGGAATCATAAAAAGATACGACTTTGAAAGAAATTTCAAGAAAACCAGCATCAGAAACTGCAGAAGGAATCAATTTAAGAAGTGGTCTCAGCTAGTGATGACAAATCAGAAAGTCACTGTCTCCTCTGCAGCCTAAGTTAACAGCTGACACACACCTTTTTTCTAGGTTGAATTCTGACATTAGGCCATAATTAAAAGGGAAACGGGAAAAGAAGAGATGGGGGAAAAAAGAAAATAAAAAATAACAACTCCTCTACCAAGATACAGTCACCAACAGAAGAAACAAAGCTGCCATCCTCCCATCCTTCCCCAGTCTCTGGATGACTCTTGCATTTGTAAAAGATGAGCTTTGAAGGCTTCAGGGCTTTTACAGTGTTTTTAACTCTGGCACAATCTTCAGCTTTTTTAAATTTGCAGCTCATCTCTCACAACCACTCTGCTGTCAGGAGCCAAAATAATCCAGGGTTGAGGCAGTCTGCTCCTCTTTAACTTGTGCCTCAGAATGCAAGTCCACTCTCCCCCCTCACTGCTGACCTCTGCCTCATCCATAAGCTCCCACTCCTCGGGTTAGGATTTACAGCTCCCTCTTCACACCCTCCTTCCATGTGCAGGCAGGAGCAGAGCCCACCTGCAAGAAGCCAACGCAGCCTTTCCACAGGGCTGCCAGAGACGGCGGCTGGCTTGCACGGGCAGCAGCAGCACTCTGGGTGCCACACGGTGCCCGTGACAGCAGCAGTGTCAGTGTCACATCTGACCGCCCCCGGCGCCACCCCGAGCACATTGCCAGCCCGGGCTCCCCGCTCCTCCTCCGCCTCCTGCTAGTGCAGGACTGCACTCTGCGTCCGGGGCTCCCCTCACACCTCAGCACGTACCCATGGCTCTGACTTTACAGTCTGCACCACACATGGTAAACACTGGAAAGCAGCGACCAAAGCCTTTTGGACAGGGAAGGACAGGGAGTGTCAAAACATTCCTGTCCAAAATATTATCTTTCTGGCTGTTAACACACATGTCACTCAAACCTCAAGTGTGCTACAAACATGCAATCAGTGCACAGGCTAGAGTTCAGCAACCGAATTCACCAAATACAGACATTTCAATGAGGTAAAAGAATGTTTTCTTACCTAAAAAAATCCAACCCAACAGTATTATGAACACTATTTCCTACATTTCTCATTAAAGCAGATGTTACTCTATTTACTCTATGGAGATCCTCTTAAGAGTCTGTCATTCATCTGTTACCTACTTTTAAACTTAAATATATGCCAAATATTTAACTTTTCTTTTTTAAAGGCCTCTTAATCATCCTAGTATTCACATGCTACTCAAAAGATGCAAATTACATGAAAATTTTATTTGGATAAAGATAATATACTGCTAGTTTCGTGTGCTAGCAAAGAATAAACTGAGCATTTCAAAAAGCTTTTTTCTATACTTGTTTTTATAAGTTATCTGGGAATTGGTTTTGTTAATTCTGATCTCCCCTCAACTACTTAAGCTTACATTGAGGAACATCACCTTAAAAAATGGAAGCTCCTCTGAGAGCCCTCTGAAACCATGTAACCATGAGGTCATTAATGCTACTCACGCAGGCACACAGAATTACAAGAGTCCTCTCAACACTGAATAAAGTTCAAGTCAATTTTTTAAAAATGCATCCATATTATCACCTTATTTTTTCCAAGAATTTCCAGGTAGCACTATTGTCTTAAAGACTTGTTCAGAGGTAGAATTATACACTAAATTTTGCGGGCAAAGGAGGGAAAATACCAAATGTATGCGGAAAGTAATGCCTCAGTGTTAGTGTTTCTGTATTTGTCCATGGTGCTGACCATATTTTTGTTAGGAACACTTTTAGGACCACATTTTTATTATTACTTAAGAACACCTTTAGCTCATCCTAACCCTTTTCTTCATCCTCCTGAGTGGGGCACAGTATTTCCACCATATAAAATACTTTTATCTGTACCTCAGAGAAAGCTTACCTAAAGAATGTGCAGCGGTGGTTTTGGAGCTGAAAAATCGACCAAGTCCAAGATCTCCCAGCTTTACTACTCCTGTAGCTGTAATGAACACATTTGCTGGCTTTATATCTGAAAGAAAAATAAATTTTAAAATTTAGAAGTCACAGTGATGTTGCAAGAAAAGCTACTCTTCTATCAATAATAGAAGATTTTATTTACAGGTAATATTAGTAACATTTGACAGTGCTACTCAGAGAGAACGGGCCCAGAATGTAGAATTTCAAATCCACAATTTTAATAGTACAACCATCACTCAAACCAAAGAAAACCAAGAGCCATGAAAAGTATTTTTTTTAAAAAAACAACCAACCAAACCAAAAAACCCACACCCCCAAAGTCCAGAAGCACATACAGGGGAGTCATTACTAATTTCTATGAGCTACATAGAAGGATTTGCATTAGACGTAGAGAACCTCTTTTGTTATGCCTTAAGTAACAGCCTAAAACTGTTTTCAAGAACTGTACAGCATTTTTCATCACTTTTGCTGATCAAATTACCCACAGTGGCATAACGTCATTTATTTGAAATAGATAACTGATTCTCTATAAGAGCAGGCATTAAAACAAGAAGCAAGTTTACTCAGGAGAATGGTTATTTGAACTCATCAACAGAATTGGGCTAATCAAGTAGAAACAAAGAAAAATAATGATGTATACCCCAGACAGTTATTTTTCACAAGTAATATCCAGTTTAAGTTTTAATCCAATTCCTTAGAGACAACAGCAGAGACTCTAACTCTATGATTTCCAACAAGATAGCTACCTTGTTAGTCTTCTAAATAAACTGACCTGTTATTTGTTTGGCAAGGGAGTTTAGCTCTTACTCTGCTGAAGAGCAATCCACCCTAGCTTTAAAATTACAGAAATCAGTTCACTTTGGTAAGAGGGGATTACAGTTTATATAAGGTACAGGCACAGTAAAAGGCAGCATTTTTAGGTTTCCAGTAAAAAAGTTACAAAAGCTTACAAGCTTTAGAGAAAGACAGAAGTAATTACGTTCTCCTGCTATCTGACCCAGTTTTCAGGACTTTGGATAACCCTTTGTGAAATAGTCCAACACGGATGTAGCTCAATTTAAAAATAGATTTAATTGTCATTGCTTTTGGCATGTAACCATGGAATCATTAGATTTGCCATAGGTTTGCCAGAAGCTTAGAACTTAGTATTTCAGTTTAAGGAATTTAAATCCTTTTGTTTTGAGCTAAAATATACAGAAATTAACTAAAGTAATTATAAAAATATTAAAAGAAGATACTTGTACGCTATGGAAATAATCTGTATTTTATGTCCTTCTCTTTGTATCATTTGTACTTGCAGGCATCTGCACAAATGCACAAATGTAAAAAAAAAGGGAGAATCACAATGGAAAGGCATTTGGAGGGGCAGGGGTCTCTAAGCTCATCTGCTAAGGGTGCAAAATTTCCAGCTGCAAATGACAGACTCAGCAGACATCAAGAGACTGGTCCTATCAGGCAGTGAGCTGCACTCTAGCACAGGGAGCCACCAACCTGACAGGCAATGTCACCTGAACCCTAAAGGTGACAGCCCACACACAGCTCACAATCCCATAAACAGAGGGATTTTAGAAAGGGAAAAAAATAGCAGATCGAAGAAGTTATACCAAGATCTCTTTTCTTTGCCTCAAGAGTTATGAGGTGAAATGAAGACCACATCCAGAGGAGACAGCAGCAGCGAAGTTTAAAATGGACCAAGGAACTTAGAACCTGACAGGGATAGCTGGCAACTACCAGGGCTGTTGGGACACAGAGATTGGAAATAGTGGAAAGGAGCAGAGAACTGGAGGAAATGCTCACACCTGCACATAATCCAATAGAGGAGGGACTGGGAGAAGGGCCTGTACGTCAGGAGCAAGCAGGGCAGGAGCAGATACTCTAAGACAACCAGGTGTAAGAGCTGTAAAGAATGGACTGACAGATCTGTGCAAGGCAGGTAGCAACACCTGGGCAAGAAAACAGGCAAATATAGAAGAATAAATACAGGACAGAAGGTAAGAGCCAGAAAAATGAAGCATCTATGGTAGGGTATCCATCACTCTATCGCTTATTTTGAAAAACTTGCTATCAAACAAATGCCTACCACAACAAATGTACAACCACAAACTTCTCTCAGTTTTCTATTACTTATAAAATCTTATAGAAACAGACAATGTTTCAGCTGTCAAAATTGATTCCATCCAGCTTAAATCTCAAACAGTCAAAGGTACAGTAAGGACAAGTCATCTTTGATCCTGTATTACCTCTATGCATAACACGACGAGAATGCATATGTTCCAAGGCACTGCAAAGCTGAACAAAGTACTTCCAAACTGTTCTTTCAGGAATCAACCTCTTCTGTTTCTTAAAATGCTTAAAAAAAACATGGTTAGTGAATGTTAAAAATTAAAATTTGCATAAAATTACTGAAAAAAAGAAAACACAAAAAATCCTTAATTAAAAAAAAATAAAAAAATACAAGAGGTTCACAACCTAATGAGAAAGGTTTAACAAAATTTCTTGACACAGAAAATTTTCCCCTTAAATATTAATATATGTATCACCACTGCATGTGATGAGTCATGTATAAGTCAGTCTACACACAGAGCCACAAATAACATTAATAAAATAAAACTCATACCCCAAAAAAGGATTTATACAGTATTTAGCACTCTTCAGTGTTGGGTTAATGTGGTCAGAGTAATCTAGTATAAAGTAACCACAGAAGAAATAAAGGCCAGATATAAAGTTATGTGCCACAGAACATCCCAAATTAAATACACTTCCTCACACCAAAATTTATTTCCATACCCTCATTTTCTAAAACAAAGAAAAAAAGAATAGCAGTATCACACAGTCACAAAGCTCATGTACGAAAAATTGGTCACATTAGTTTTAAAAACTTCTGCAATACATAAAAGGGAATTAAAGGAACTGATTTCTGAAAATCTCACAGTGATGTAACTTCTGTTCAAATATCTTCTATCCTTTATAAAAACCGATTCCTGATCACTGGTAACAGTTCACACAAAACAATGACACTCTGCTATACACATCAGCTTCAAATGTGGTATTCAGGAACTGAATAACAGTCCTCCAAAGATACCTTCTGAAAACCTGGAATTCAGCCAATGTTAAAATGTAAAAGTTTCATCATTCTAAATTCTGCAGCTAAAGGGAAAAAGAAAAATTGTGGCTTGTTTAGCCTATGTTTCCAAATAAATTGTATTGTGTCAGGTTTTGAAGTTTCACACAAGGAGAAAATACATAAACATTAAGACTAGCAAAATTTTAGACAGAAAGCAAAGTACTTGATGTATTTTAATTGTGGGTATAGACAGACTTCACGCTCATGCATGCCTTAAGAAAGTTCACATAACAAACAAAATTAATTTGCAAAAAAAAATATATTTTCATACTCTGTTAAAACATGCCACTGAGAAGTTGACAGCTGCATCTGCACATTACAGAATACAGGAATATGAGAGAGATGCTTTTAAACTACCTATAGCAAAAATGCATCAGTCGTACAAAGGATCTTAACATTCCACCAAATGTTTTCCGTTATAGGGATTATTACAAAATGCATTTTCATTTAAATGAGGCAAAGCACATAAATTACGTCTTTAAATATAATTTTCTTTCAGTCTTGGACTGAATCCAAACAAACCCTGTGTAACTGTTCTCCCCATAGCTGGATTTGCATATCAGAGGACTGTTTGATGTCAACAGGAAGATGGAGACCAGGTTTCTTTTCATTTAAAAACAAATACACAATACATCTAAGTATGTGTACATGAAAGCACAGTTCCTTGATTTAAAATGCATTCTGAAATTATCATAATTATAACTAGGTGCTTTATTTAAACATTCTGAATTATTATTTTTTTAACTCAAATGCAAGAACAAGCGGTGATGAAACGCCATTCACAAAATGCCTGAAACGGGAAGATTGTCAATTACACATTCCCATTCCAATTTACCTAAGGTACAGCAGTGCACTTTCAATGTATTTCCGTACCAGTTTTCTTTTAACACTTTATTTACTAGCCAACCCTAGCACTGTAGCTGATGTACACTACAAAATTGGCTTCAGTTCTTACAGGTCAAGGATGCAACTTAAAGTAGTCTCATTCTGCTACAGGCATTAATAATTTTGCAGGACAATAATAACCTCCTCCTGAAAGCATCAATGATATTATTTAACCCCAGAGAATTTCTCCATCTAAAGAGGATGGAAAAGAGAGATGCTATATTTGCTAACAATGTTTAAAACTAAACAAATGAAAATTTTGCCTGTTTCTTTGTATGGGCTTACAAATAATATAATTATCTTTAAAATAAACTCAATTAACATTAAGTTGAATAATTAATTATTCTATCTTTTCCCCTCAAAATCCATTCTTCAATTTTTTCTTAGGCTGCTGTCTACCAACAGGTAAAAATAGTGATGAAAAGCCATCACCAAAAAGATGAATTTTGCAAAACTAGCTATTGAAACAAGTTCACACTTTTAGGAAACAGTCCAGCAGACACAGTTAGTTCTGAAGAAAGTCAAAAGGCAAATTCCATTTCTGTTCAGAACCTTACCTTCTAATAAGAAATACAAGTTGATGGAAAACACAGGCAAACCTATTTTTATGCCAAACAGCATAATTCAATTCATACAGCACACATGAACTGTATTCAAAGCAGGATTCTTTCCTTTCTCCTTCAGTTTAAAATAGTCCACAATGCAAACTGCAGTTCTAACGATTGTGGTGTTTGCTCCCTCCCTTCATGGAAGCCAAAATGCAGAAGACACGATGCTGCAACAATAATTTTAACCTCTGTTGTAGCACAGCAAAGCAGCACCACAGTCAGTGCTGAAACTAAACCCCTGCTTAGTGCCTGAAGCATTCCGAGGTCCACAGCACCCACTTAACCTCACACAGCTCTCTCCCATTGTACACAGGTTGGCATTACCTGCCCAGATTTGCCCTCAGAGGAATACAGCCTGACATACAGCTCTCTCTGAAGTGCTCTCATTTTCAAGACTTGATTATTCTCCTTCTTCCACCTGTCTTAGCCTCAAAGGACAATCCTGATGTCCCTAAGCCTGCTGACCTTCTAGGGTGTGACATTAAATAAACATGATCCTGTCTGAGGTGAAAGATCAATCTCAAACGAGTTCAAATTGGGCAAAAAGGGAGCTGCTTGTACATGTGCATTAAAAATTTGGGCAGTGCTGCAAGCCAGTGCTTTGTCAGGTAAACAGAACACCAGGCACACTTTCACAGGCTGGCTCCCAGCAAGAATTATTTGTTTCAAAAGCTATATCCCATGAAATTTCCATCTCCATCTGACAATGGAATCACAAGACACTACTTTGAAGAGTCACCACAATGTCAGTACATTGTGGATAAAACAGCAATTCAGTCATTTAATAAAACTGGACATTTTGGTGGTCATAAATCTGCTAGCCAAATGCCTTAAAGAGCTTTAAGGCAGGCAGGCTGTATCACTAGTTCATATTTTCATCCCTTTTACAGAATGACTGAGCAATTTCATCATGGGAAAACAGAACTCTCCTGGTTCTCTAATGAATTGCTAAAAGAAAAATTAAATATTCTCCAAATGTTTCCATAATAATGAAATTAAACAGCAAATGCCATTCTGTTTCTTGACCAACAAAGCATAAAGGATAGATGGAGAAAAGTCTGAAGCCAAGGCAGGAAGTTATATTATACTGAGTTTCTCAAGATAATGCTTTAAAGGTCGAACTCCAGAAGTAAAAGTGACAGCAGTTAGCAGTTGGTCCTACCTAGGCTTAAAAGGCACAATTCAGACAATACTTAGCAAAGGCACAGAACTATGTTTGGATTTTATAAGAAAACTAAGGATTTCTTGCAGATTAGAGTGAACACAGGTGATTTCCAGACAACTAGAAATTCAGATATGACTGCCTACATATCAATAACCACACCTGAACAAAATTTAGCATTCAGTTCTGATGTCGGTGTATCAGAGGATTTTAAGGTGTGATTTAGTCTGGTTTAGGTCTCACTGAATAGAGAAAAAATAGGAATAAATAAGAAAAAAGACAACATAATGAGTGTTTAAGAAGATAACTGGAGTGAAGAAATCAAGATTTTTATGCAGAGGGTTGATAAATTGATTATCCAAACAATTTTTCAGACTCATTATTTAATAAAAGAAAAGAACTGTGAAACTATCAAACAAGCCCACAGCAACATATATCTGCATTTTTCCCTGCACATGCTATAGCCTAGAGTTGTTTTTTGAAAGACAGTATTTGGAAGAAAAGCAAAATGAGAATGATGATTTCATTACTTTTAACAGATTCCTTCCTTTCTTTCATAATTTGCTAAGAATCTTGATTACATCCTTTTGTTATCATGACTTCATTTACAACTTACAAAAATATAAAACATGGGAAGTTTTTATATTTTACTGTGTAGACATATAACACAGTGATTCAAAGACCAGATACTAGTGGGAAGAAATTTCAACTGCATCAAGAGGAAAGAGATGCGAAAATGATTACACAGAACTTCTGGGTAACACAATAAAGCTCTTGACCACTTCTGACTGTGTTTCTTTGGGAGCTTTTTTAATATGGACAAGCAGGAAGAACAAAGAGGAAAGAGGAGGTCAGGCAGCCACAATAGGAAATTCTGGAAGCACAAGCAAGAGCTCTCACTCTGTGAATACAACAGAAACAAACCACAACAGGCCAGGGCATGCAGGGTCAGCAAGACAGACCGGTGAAGATGGGCAGCAGCATCCCAATGTTTTGGAGACTCATGAATGTAGAAAGGAAATCTGTACCTAAGTCTTGTTTTAAAAGCTATATAATTCTTGTGGCAACACAGCATCCCAGGAGTTTTGTCTGGTTCTGTTCTTTGATTAATTCAGCTGTCCATCTGTTTAGACCATGGCATGCTTTCTGCCATTTTTCTTCGCTTTCTATGCAGAACAAAAATAGAACTTCCCACCAGATCCTGATTCATTCATTCAGTTTGATATACAATGTCATCAAATTTGCCTACATTTCAAGAGCAGCAGCTGTCTCTTACTTGTAAAAAGAGAACAAATACCAAAAAAACCCACCCAAACTATTTTTCATCTATCAACTGAACATACCAAAAGCAGCAAGTAGTCAGCCAATAAAGTGACTAAAATAAAAATATTTACCTGGTTTGTTTTCCAACTTTTATTAACAGCTGCTTATATCTCCCCTTACTGAAGATGCCATACATTTATTTTTTACCCTTTCAGAATTCACAAAAAAAAGTTTTAAAAAATTAAATCTTCCTCTATTAGACATCTTTAGTCTAGTATTTCATCAAGAACAACAGAAGACTAAGATACAGTACAAAAATTAACACGTAAAATAATGGTACTATTAGAAGTACCTACTAGCATTAGAAGGCCAAGTCAGAGTTAAACTATGGTCTTCCCTTAAAAAAAAAAAAATAGAAGAAGAAGAAAGGAAAAAAACCCAGAAAAATGCTGCAGGGTCATTACAGAACTGAGATAGAAGCATCTTCTCAAACCGAAACAGAATCATATTTCAGACAATATCAAAAACAGGACAGTCATTTACAAGAAATTATAAGCTGTATCAAACATGCAAGGAAAATTTTTCATGTTTTCCATTTTACTATATATTCTTTCATGCTAATAATCAAACTTAGTAAGACTCCTGGTTAAGCTCATATTCCTTAGAAAGCTCTGCACAAAGTCACTTTACATAAACATATTTTTAGCCAACTTTCTTTGCAAGGATTCATTCCAATTTTCCTTATTGAGCAGCCCACCTACAGTCCCTCTGTTCTACCTAACATTTTTGCTGATGCATAAGAGCAAGGACATAGAGTAGTCAGAAATAGAGATTAACTACTGAAATCCAGTATACTTGCAGAACCACTAATATAAAATTTCCAACACTGCATCATTTTCCTTGTCTCTGCTGTTACTGCTGAGTGGGGCTTCTTAAAACACACAGCCACATGTTTAAATTCAGCAGTATTTGTTTACATGCATCTCTGTCCAGAAAAAAATCTCCTTGGGAAAACTAGTACAGCACAAAGAGGTGAAACTCAAGCTTGAATCACTAACTCTGCTTCCTAATAAAAAGCATGACACAGTAAATACAGAGGCTTTCAACTTTTTTTTTAATTTTCTCTACAAACAAGGCAGACAGATTTGAAATATCTGTTCTGTGCAAGTTATCAACGTAGAGCAAACACTGACAGTGAAAATTTTCAAATGCAACTCTGAAATATTAAAATTAGTCCCCAAGTATTGTTTGCGGGTCATTTCAAACAATAAAAGTATCCAGAATCATTATTCAATAAAATCTTCCAACTCTCCCTACTCTTTAAAGGCTCACAGACAATTTTAGACCCAGTGGGCAAAGGTGGAGATGAAATCTCCAAAATCTATTGGAACAGTCTGTGTAAGTTAAATGAAGTTTACTGCCATGTTAACTTTTCATAGCTGACTGACACCATTATTTTCCTGTGTGTACAGCCAGAACTACCACAAAAGCTTCAGGTGTAATGTCTGTGAAGGCAACTGACCACAAGACAAAATACTGTTGATTGTCTAATTTTTTTAGCAGAAAACCTGCCCACTTATTCTTATTATTCCAGCAGCACACACACACACAACGGCTGACTCGCAGCAAAACTAACAAGGCTGCCTGGCAATTACCCAGCCCAATTATGCCACTGATTACAATCTGGGGCACCAGCCAGCTCTCATTCTGCCAGCACTTGTATGTAACACACACAAGGTAAACTGGTGCTGCTGCTCTCACAGCAAGGTGACAGTGGAGCACTGTCAGACACCCCAGTGACACACATGGATGGAGGAAAAGCTCACCAGAATCAGCTCTACCACCCTGCTAGGACTCTGTGCCTTCACAGCTCCATCCACAGAGCAGCTGCTTCCCCTTGGAACACCCCACCCCACATTCTACCTGCTACACAGCTAACATGGGTACACAAAGTTGAAGAGGATGAACTATTTTTTAATTACAGGAGGTAAAAAAAAAATTAAAAGGAAAGAAAGTTTTTTAGCAGCCTTAAAAAAGGTTAGTGGCATAAATTAGCCTGACTGGTTCAAAGCCCCAGGTTCCTCCCTTAGGAAAAGGCACATAAAAATAGTTTCACTTTGATCTGTAATTAGCACACTCTGTGTTACACTAGCTATTATATTAAAGGCCTCTTCAAGCTACACTCTATCTTTTGAAGCTTTTTTCAAAAATGAGTAAGGAAAAGAGCTAAGGTAAAGGCAATACAGAAAGTAAAAAAAAAAACCACTGAAGAAAAAAATATTTTGAAGCTTTTACCTTGTATCAATGATGTAACTTCAGCAAAGTGCCAAACTGTTCTATATTATAAAATATAACCATATGCTCAATAAAAATACTTTGTGTGAGGAGGTTTGGCGTGGGGGTGGTGGTACTGGGGTTTTTTGTTCTTTAAATCTAGCAGTCATGGAAAGAAAAAAAAAAAACAGCACAAGAGACACAGATACTGCTGAAAGCCAAAAGAACCAGATTCCATGTTTTAAAATCTGCAATGTTAGATCAAGATAAATCAGTATCAGGAAACAAAATAAATTACACAAACATGCACAAAAGACTACTTTAAAAATACTTTCCCCAAAACCATTATGTCAATTATTTGGACATAAATATATGTAAAAGAAAAATCTCAGAATCAGAGCCACCATAATTTCTCCCCCTTGAGAGTGTGTGCATGCAATTTTCAGTTCTGTTTTCTTTATGCTAGAAGACCCTTTACTAATTCATTCATGACACTCAGCTAATGAGCAGTTTGAAAATGTCTCTAGGCTTTGTTTATTGTGCACTATTCATAACCTGTTATTAAATATAAGTTTCAGGAGGGATACAGTTTCCTAGTATGCATTGTTGGAATATCAAATTAATAAAATATCTTCACAAATGGCCTTAGAAATCATGAGGTAGTAATATCCCCATTTTACAGATTAGAATGTGGGCCAAGAAAAAAGATCAAAAGTGTTAATTAATTCTGGCACCAATTTAAGCACCTCCTTCTCAACATACATAGCTTTATGAAACAGTTCATCTTCAAAGCACAGTTTCCACTCAGAATGAAGCCGTGAAAGCTCAATACTTCTACTAATCAAGACCCAGAGTTTTGCCTTGAATGTCAGAAATACAAAATAAGCAATTAGAATTACCCCCAAAAAGCAGTGGTTGAAGTGCTTTATTCAGTATTCCTTAGGAAAAGAACAAGAATGGTCTTTGGAAAAACCTTGAATTATACTAATCACAAAACCTCTGTCTTTCAAATGCCCTGCCTAGTAAATGACCACTGCAGCAAAGAAGGCAGCAAAGCTACAACCATTTCTACACAGAGTAGGTGCACCCTTAACAGAGTCACATCCCATCCTGTTCCCAGCCACTGTGACTTAGCCCATCCAGGCTGTCTCCCTGCAGTCAGTTTGTCTGTCTCAAGGATCCTTGCCCCATCTGTCCCATTCTCTGACAACACATCAGCTCTTCTCCAACCTCCCCGTCCCCATGTCCAGTATGGGAAATCCCATTTCACAATTTCCCAATATACCACTCTTTATTTTCTTATACTCCTCAGTCTCTACTCCCAGTGGCATGAATTCCCTGTCTGCCTTCTCTCAAACACTGCCAGCCAGCACAGGTGTGCTTGTCTTCCTTCTTCCCAGTCAGATCCTCTCTCTGTGCCTAAGGATCACTCAGCTACTTGTCCCAGCCTACTCCTCGGTCTGCTTTGTCTTCTGCCTTCTCCACATTCATCTCATTTTACTCCCTTTCCCAGGCTGTTACAATAAACACCCTCGAGACACAGGAAAGCTTCAGCCCATCCAAAGCATCTAGAAAAAGCTGTTTCTGGCACAGCCACTTCAGTCACCCATCCTACTCCAGCTGGAAGCACTGACAGTCACTCAGGTCGTGTCAGCACCTGCAGACACAGCAGGTTCACACAGCTCTACATGTACAGGAATTCTCCACTTCTGGAATTATGCTCCAGCAATTTCTGTTAAGCACATATGTTAGAGGAATTGAAATTTAGGTAAATTTTCACAGCCATTACTGTAAAAATCCCCTGAGTTTTACATCTGTTTCAAGGCACAAAGGGGCTTAGAATACTTCAGATTCAATGGTTGCAAGATATTATAATGAAGCATTGGCATGCAACATTTTAGCAGGAAATTGCTATATTTTGACAAACTGAAAACATTCTCACACAACTAAATATTTGGCAATCCAGGAGCAAGCAGTTAGTCCTGCTGGACATGTGTGTGCATGGCAGAAAACAGCTTCTGCAACACTGCCATTCAAAATACACAGGAAACATCATTTTTCCCACCAGCTTTCCAAACAGGAACACCAACTATCCCCTGCAACTGATATAGTTTTAGATCAATGTTTTGGATAATAAAAAGGCAGATAACCAAAGAATAACCCTCAGTCAATAGCTGAAGTTTTCCAAAATCTTGAAAGGGCATACAAATTTGAACACCTGGCCTGCTAAATTCTGACACTGAAATTCTTCCCTACATAGATGCTTCCCTAACTTCATACTGGCAAAATTCTTGCAAATATCATAGCAAAAGAAGATTACTGCTCTTGCAATTAAACAGTCAAACTATAGCAACCATGTACGATCCATACTTAGCAGAAAATCCTACTTTCTGCAAAAGCATCTCTACACTTCTAGCACAATTCCAGGACAACAAGCCACCAGAAAACAGTTGGAAAAAAAAAAACAAGTGACATTTCTCCACTGCCAGCAACACAACCAGCTTCACTGCAGAGAGAAGGGTAATTATGGGCTCTGAAGCACCCAGGGCAGCTAGTCCTTACACAGGTAAGCTAGCCAACTCCTGAGTGCTGCAAACAAGTCTCAAACTCCAGAGCTAATATACTCTGGCATGGGAAGCAGGGGCTCCATTCCAGACCATGTGGAGAGGAGAAATTGCCTGATGCAGTTTCATACAGTGAAGCCCAAAATATCCACCACTAGTGAAACATTGAAATTAGAATCTATGAGATTTCAAACAAGTCTGAACAGAGCTCCAGCTCCTGCAAGGAACAATTTAGATCTGCATCAGTTACTTGGAAAGAAGTGACTATTCCTGCATTTGGACAATCCTATAAAAAACAAGTTCAAGGATAAAGAATTCACTGGCCCTAGCTATAGAAACTGGAGATATCAATAGGGATTTCATACAGATATTTTAAAATATTTGTTATTTTACCTAACTAATTACAGTATATTTATTTAAAGTGGAAAAAATACACACAAAAAGTGCTGTCTGAGGAGTGGCTGAAGTGCCTAGGTGACATTTTGTAGAATTCAAGTTATTTTCCATCTATCTGGAGAAGGCTGCATGCATATTTTCAACTTTTCAGATGAAAGCTTTTATGCTTGTTTCCGAAACATGATTAACTTCCTTAAGATCTGTATGACATATTCAGTTTGAAGTGTGCAGTATTTTTCAGTGCACTATGATGCCAGAAGAACTTAAAAACTAAAAATAACTGCAGAAATTAAATAGACTTTGAAGTTTATTGCTGAGTTAAAAAAAACCCAGCTTTTACTGCCTTGATAACATCCCTTCTTGCAAGCCTAGTAATTTTATATTTAACATTAAATCCTACACTAATTATTCTGCACAACAATTCAAGTTCTCTTGTTCCAACATCTTTACAAACTAGCTCTTTTTACTGAATTATTATAATGTATTTTCTTCATTTGATTAGTAGATTCTTCTTTTTTTGTGGCATTTTCTTTATCCAATACATCAACTGCTGCTTGAAAACAAGAAAACAAACTAAAAAACCCACAGAAAAATTTCACTTTGTCACTGTTTGTGGCAGAGGAGAACCATGACTAACAAGAAAAGGGATCACGCCTCAAACTTGCCTTACAACATATTATTGTATTGCAGAAGGAGGTTGTATTATGAGGTAACACCAGTTCTCATGAACTACCCTGAACCTTGGCAGCCACGTACTATCACATGTTCTGCAGAGGAGACCACAGACAAACAACAGACCATGAGCAACTGGGACTTAGCACAAGAGTTAATAATGATTTCCTTGTAGTATCTTTGAGGTAATAGTATCCAGCAATCTAATTCACTGGCAGAAAAATCAAGAGTTTTTCCTTCTTTCAGCATGCCTACAGAGGGGATACACAGTGCTAAGGTACTGCAGTGCAAAACCAACTGAAAGTCAAAACACAAACGTTTCTCCTTCACTGATGTTTCCCTCTCAGTTTTACTGATATGCCAATATGCCACTTTTAAGAATTCTAACAGGCCATTAGAAGCTGTACAGTAAGAAATCCACAGTTTTGAACTCCCTTGCTTTTGGAGAATGGAGGCTATATTGAAACATCTCCCTGTGACAGAGATAATTAAAAAAATAATTAAGGTAAAGTGGATTAAATCTGTGTATGTACATACATAAACACAGCTGCAGAGAACACGAAATACCTCTGCTTTCATTATGTGATATGTAAATGCCAATGCACAGCTGCTTTTTTTTGGACATCTATGAATTCTATTAGAATACATCTGAATGCACCAAGTGATTTTCCTTAGTTGTCTACTCAATGGGGACAAAGAGAGCATTATCTGCAGGTGACAAGAGGGACTATATGAAAGCTGGGGCAGTAAGGATGTCGTTCATTAAGGGAAGAACTAAAGAATTCATTAAGGTGCACTGTGAGGCACTGGCAGCCTTGTAAGTATTCTCTGATGTGCCAATAATGTCATAACAAATACCTAAGTAAACTAATTAAGTAGTTTTCCCTCACATTAACATTGGTTTTAGCGTCATTCAAGCTGTGGTCATTTACAATTTCAGAAACATCCCTGATCCCCTCTACAAGTCACCACAAGCCTGGTACCCAAACACTGTTCTGAGGGTGTCTCGACACTCTCCAAGAACTCAGAGCAACATTCTAGCAAGAACACTGGAAACCAAAGCAGTTTATTTGTCTTGATAACACAACATAGTTGTTTACCTAACAGTGTGACAGGCAGCCACTCTTCTAGGAAGATTCTATACTTCTACATATCACTTATTTTGCAGGCAATTTTTAAAATACATTTTTAAGACTGGTGAGCCCCACATTTAAACTCATATTGTCAAAGTAATCTACCAAATCATTTCCTCCACCAGCAGCGTGAAGACAGTGCATTGTGACACCTCATACATATTTAATAATAGCCTGATAGGCTGTCATTAACATCAAACAGCAATCTAAGTTTGCTACATTAAACATGATCCCTGTGTTAAGAGGACAATCACAAAGTGCCTCCAAGATCGAGCCTGTAAGAAATACCCACCGACTTGAACAAGGTGTAATGAGGCCAACTGCACTGAAAAAGCCACACATTGGATTTAAAATTAAATAATAAAAAAAAGCAATAGAAAAAAGAAAAAGCTTCAGTGGGTCATAAGACCAGACATGCCATAAGGCAATCTGTCACAGAGTACTCATATTAGTAACTGTTGTGTCAAAACTGAACATTCAAAAGAAAAGACAAACCTTCCTTTATGTTTTATGAAATGTAAGCCCACAGAATTAATAATTCATGAGATGAAAAAAAAAATCACATTTGGCTATAAATATTAACAGACGCTGTCAACCTGCTTAGAACTAAATTTTGACTGTCCTACCTCACAATTATCAATTTAGAAAGGAATAATCTTCAAAAGCTCAAAAAAATCAGCATGAAAGTCATTAATGAAGAAATTAACATTCTCTATTCATGTAGGTCCCAAGCAAAACAGCCCAACTGTGTTCTGTGCCTGGTGCTGCTGAGTGAACACTAATTGACTGGCATTGTTTGTGCCCAAAGTGGTGTTGTGCTGTGTTGACAGCAATAATGATGGTGTGCACACAAGGAAAAATGCTAAAAGGACATACTAGACCCAAGACACAGTGGAAAAAGGGAAGGGAACAAGAGGAAGTAGTTGTCAAATGACAAAGAAACATTAAAAAAGGCACTTAAAACTTCATCTAAATTTTAGAATACAGAATTTTATACAACAGCTCTTGGATAAATTTTTCTGATTAGCTAAACAGGCATTTAAATACTACAAAAAACCCCAACAATTAACCCATAATGCAAAACCACATATTAGTAAACTCACTTCATGTGACCTCAAAGAAATATGAAATATATTTTTAGTAGTTCAAGTTCAAGATCTAGAAGACCCTTCTGCTGTATGGCTGCAGTTCCCTGCTTTTACTGCTATTAGTGATAATAGAATACTGGAACACAAAACACAATTGTGCCAAAATATACAGAATGCCATTAGAATGGATTGTTCTAAATGGTGATGGTGCTTTTCCTTACAGGCTTTTTTTCCTTCTCCCCAGTGCTGATATAACTTCAGTCTACTTATGGCCCCATCTGCACTTACATTCTGAGCAAAGTGTTAAAAATACTTACATAAGTATCAATATTGGCATACACTAAAAAAAGAAATCAGACAAAACACATTACTTTTTTTACAGATCCCGACATTTTCACTGCATTTCACCCAGTGACAATCACACAGAATGAGAAGCTGAAGTTGAACATTACAAGCTCTTTATTTTTTTAAAAAAGGTAATCCCTACCTTTATCATTCTAGAGAGATCTCCAGCATCTGCTAATTCCAACACTATGTTCAGTTCATTGTCTTCAATGAATGAGGCATAATATTTGATTACATTTGGATGATTCAGTTGCTAGGAAAGCAAAATAGTAATTTACGTTTTAGTCTTAAAACATGTGGCATGCTCTACACTAACAAACATTCTTATTTAGGCAAACAAAACAACCTCTAAAATCCATTTCAATATGATACAAATTAGAAGAAGTATATGCTGATAAGAAGCATTTACAAATACTTTGCAAGAAGAGGATGGCATTTTAGGATACACTGACTGACAGGATGCTGACTGACACTGCAGTTTTAGAGGAATTTTGCTTCAATGTAGATATCCAATAGCATGCTTTTCTGGAACAGCGAAGTCAATTTCTGAAGTAAATAGCAAAATCAGTTTTTGAAGTCAGGATTTTATAGTACAAAGGACACAATATTTTAATTTTGGCAGAAACTTTTACTCATTCTATCAGATTTACTTCTCAGTATTAACTTCTAAAGTAATAAAGATCACAAAATTATTGAAAGTTAAGCTTTTAAAAACTACACAAAATTTATTGGACACCTCAATTATGTCTATGAAAAACATAAAACATTTTTGATGATGGCTGCATGTTTTCTAAATAAATCTTTTACCTTAAGAAGATCTATTTCTTTGATGCAGTCAGCACGGGCTTTGGCATCCATTAAATCAAATATCTATGTATGAGAGATAAAACATTTTTATTAAGTGAGAAAAATATAGTAAACTGAGTAATCATTATCATTATTTCATAGCATCCATAAAGCAATCTGAATTATGCATTTCATGGCAAGATGTAATATTACAGTAAGAAATCTTTCTAATGCTCTGATGCACTGATTTAGTGCTGTGGCCATTCTTTAGGCCCCATCATAAGAAACAATTTGTACATTTTAAGACCAAGCTTTCCAATGACTTAATTGCCAACTCTGCATATCTCTTCCAACACACAGCAATAATTTAGCACACCTAAATGGTTCAAATCTCAGGCTCCTGTTCCATTCTGCCAAACCTTTTTCATAAACTAATTCCTTAGTACTGAGCATACCTTTTTTCCCCTTAGTATTGCTACAGTCTTCCACTTCAATTCTAAATAATCCATATTATTTTACTCTCAGGATCAAAACTTCATTATCACCTCCAACTCCTTCCCTGCCATTTCCTTCCCTTCAGCCAGCAAAGTGACTTGGGTTATGCTATTTGTTTATTAGAGCCCTTTTTTCTAAGCCCTCATCAGTCACCTTGATTTTTACAGGCTTTTACAATTAGACATCTCTGCTCTTCATTTTTTTCCCCCACTTCATAATTACTCCAAATTATTTTGCAATGTATCTCATTTTGCCTTCTACAGTCAGCCTGGAGAATTAGAATTACTCTTCACTAATTTCATTTTTTGTTTGAAGCACTTTTTTCTGCCATTAGAGTCTTTGTTCAAATTCTACACATCTATATTTAATGTAATGTCTGTTTTCACTCCCTTTTTTACCACCTCTGGGTTTTCACTTTTACTTCCTCAAATGTGCACCTCCATACACTATTTCCCTTAAAAATTACCAAAATGCTGCTTCCTCTAAGAATACTTCCTCTCTCGTCTGTGATTAAATTTCTTAATTTAACAAACAAGTTTGACAAAACAACCAAAAAAAAAAATCTCCAACTTCTTTGTGGTCTGCATATTGTATTTTACTACCCAGAAGAGACACCCTCAGCTTCATTCATTGCCACAACATTTACAAAATTACCTTTTCCAGTTAGAACTTCTCATACACATCATGTTTCTAGACAGACAATCACCAAGAAAAGATGCATTATGTCCTGTGAAGATCACAGGTATGTGTTCCATAAGCTCAAAATAACCAAAAACTCAACAGCTGACAATTTGTATTTCATATCTTGCCACTAAGTCCAGAAAGAAAAATATGGATTAACAGCAGTGTCAGTACTGAATGTCTGCAAAGAGGTCATCTCAAACCAGCTGCCTAACTGTTCACACCCATCACACCTTCCTTCCCTCTCCCCAGAGACGTTCAGACACATCAGGGAGTCTGCATATGATTTGCTGAACTTCACCTGTATTTTCTACACCACTCTGCATGTGAGTTTGTCATTCCTTTAATCAACTCAAAGGAGAAGTCTGGAAACCTCACGTATGGAGCACAGGCTCCCAGGGCACACATGTGCTCTTGACTAACCACTGCTTCCCTTCACACATCTCCATCTTCTGTCCTCGGAGCTGGCATCAGAAAGAAGAGCCTACAGTGGATACCAGACTCACTTTTTGAAGAAGGAAAAGAAAGAATAATTACAAAAAACCAAAAAAACAGATTTGCAGATAGTAAGAAAAGAGGTAGCAAAGAATAAAGAAGAAAACAAAACTACTGAACAAGAAAAACTAAGTCACAACACAATTACTTGCATACTAATGCCAGGATGATGGGAAAGAAACAGAGTTAAAAGCAGTTATTCAAGCAAGCTAAGTCACAAGAAAGGAATGCTAACACTAAGAAATAAAATTATTTCATATGTAATAGACCAAAAGAGTACTATATATGAAATTACAGATACAAGTACTAAAAGATAAGTAACACTGATGAAAACAGAAAAGTGCTCATGAGTTCAAGTTGAAAACGTAGTGAAGGAGATTAAATAGCCTGTATTTGTTATAGATCTGCACTTAGAATTATTAAAGAGCAAGGCTTTTTCATTCAAACAACAGATTAAAGTCCTAGGGTTTGCTACAGTCATAAGAGAGTCTAATGATTTTCCTGGGAAACATTTTAGAAAACCCTAAATGTTACAGGTAGCACAATAACTGAGGAACTATTGAGAAGGCATGAAATCAAATATTTTTCCTTATAACACGAGAGACCAGAAAATGGAAAAATTTATATAGCATCTCCCAAACAACCAATGAAACTGCATCAGGAAGCAAGGAAAAAAAGGGAACAGGTACAGAGGAGCATCTTGAGGCTTCAATTTTCACTGAGTTCTAGACAACAGTGAGATAAGATCATTTCTTATAAATCATACAGAGATTCTATTCAAACATCCTGGAAAAACAAATCAAAACTGGGGACAGAATTCCAGACTAAAAACTACACAAACCATGTCCTTGTAAGATTTGGAAAATAACCAGAAACACAGTTTCAAGATTCAAACCAGTAAGTTTCATTGTGTGACAAATCAGAACAGCTTGCACCTGTTCATGTGTTCCAATATGCCAAGAGGCACACTGATTTACCTGTTCCAGGAACAATTCCCTACACACCTAAACAAGCAGGTTTTTCAAGAAGTTTTTTTACAAGCTATGCCTCTGCTAGGGACATAAATCAGTACCTCACATAGAGTAATAACAAAACAACAAAAATAAAACCCTAGACACAGGCCTGTGAAAAATCTAGAATCAAGGCATAGGAAAGAAAGACAATTTTGTCTGTGTATTCTGGATAGTATTCCAAATATTTCTAATTTGTTATTAAACAGCATGGAATAGACTAGACCAAGCAGCTGCTTTCCTCAAAGGACAGACTAAAGTTTTATAAACATGACTCCCTCTACTTGTATTGCACTTCATAAGCGTCTTTGCAAATTTTTCACAGCTTCAGCTAAACTGAGTATTTCAAAAATTACCTAATTTAAATATAGGAAGGCAGTAAAAATAAGTCTTATCTGATCCATACAACCACAAATACAGACAATGTTAAGATTTACAGTTTAGCATTAGGTTGAGATTTTGATCCAGATCTAACCTCAAAAGACTATAAATAGCATTTCCCAGAAATCCAGAATTTCAGTTTCACGGACATTAACTTCCTCTACCAAGATCTGTAAAAAAAAAAAAAAAAACAGCTAAAAAAAAGGTGAACATATCATTCAATCCATGGCCTTTGCAGAACCTCTGAATCACACCAGATGCAAAAAGCTTTCAGAGATTTTCGCTCTGAATAGATGATCTTTTATTTCGCCAGACTGTTGGAGTTCAGACCAGAGGATGCCAGTGTAACAAGCCATGTCAGGAGGTTACTGTAAACACAAGGAAAAAACCTCCCTGCTTCCTCACCAGGAGATGACTCAACACTGAAGGAGGTCTTACCCTGAGAAATGGACGTGGCAATGAAAGACTTGAAGAACATCCTTTCAGTGCGTGTCAGAGCTGCACAGGGCACCTGGCAGCATCTCTGTCTGCTCAGCAGCACAGGCTGCCCTTTGCCCCCGCCTTGCTGCAGACTGGCCATCAGTGTAACACTGTGGAGGCTGTACTTCCATCACCACTGGAACAGTTTATAGCTGTGCAGGAGGATTAATGCCACCTTCAGCTCCTGTGACTCAGCAAGCCCAGCTGAAAGGTCAGCCTGTGCTCCAGCAGGAGCACTGCACACAGATCTCGCACAGCACAGACAGCACCCCCACGGCCAGCAGCAGGCCACAGGTCTCATCCACCCCACACACTGCCTAAGGACTTGCAGCCTTTTGTCCAGCCTTCTCTGGGACTGCACTCGTTTTCTGAGCTTGGTTTTAGCTGTAGCAGCACATGCCTTGCAGCAGAGTGACTTAATTGTAACTAAGTCACTGCAGTCAAATGACTTGTGTCTAACCCGGTTTTACATCCAGCTCAGCTCTGCAACTGCACGGCCCGAAAGGAAACCATGGCAGATACAACAAAAGTCTAAAAAAACTTGGGATTTTTGGATGGGCTTGAACAATAAGCTTTTGGATCAACACAAACTGACTGCTTGAAATCACCCAGCAAAGTCTCACAAAAAGATACTACCAGTATTCTCCTCCCAGCAGCGCTCAGGTCACTGATGATGCTCCCTCCACACATTGGTTATTGGAAACTAGCAGTAATTAGACAACAAGTGTTATCACCACTGCAACTGGCTAACAATAAAACTGCTGTATGTAGATTAGACTGCTAGAGTATTCATCAGACTAACAATAATTCGAATTCTTATTACTTATGAGGTCAGGATCACAGGGTAATTCAGTTTGAAGGTAAACTTCTCCAGTCAGCACCAATTCCACTCAGCACAAACTCCACAATGCAATATATTCTTATTTAAACTTTCAATTCTTTGCCCCAAATTTCTATTTTCAAGGACTATAATAAGATCAACACTTCTAAAAAGGAATTATGATTATATTAAAAAATCTAATAAGCAGCAAACAAATATTTTTATGATGTGACAGTTTTCATAAAGAGTGTAATGAAAAATTCTAATTGTGATAAGCTTTTACCTTAGTTAGCAATTACTGTGAAACTCCTTAAAACAATTAGGCAAATACAACTGAAGAGATTTAAAGGAGCATCTTAAAAACCCTTAGCAAGTTTTTTTCCCCACTTAGCAAGCACAGAGTGAAATAAACATTTTTAGCTCTCAGTTTTTCATCTCATCCTGCAATCATCTGTGTACAAAGGGAGAGTAGAAGGACAAAGACATATTGATAGTTACCACACTTCTGTGTGGTATGCAACTAAGGGATCTCTGGTAACTTTGCACTCAATCTCTTCTGTAGTACCTTCATGTAAGCATAGATTATAGGCTTTTTCTTTCAGCATTCCAGAAATGTCAGTTGTAAGTACTGTCAAGAGATACTGGTATTTTTAGAATACTTTCTAAGCTGTTCTAAGCTTCAGAGAGGGAATTGTTCCTATGCAGATGTATAAACTAAGAAAAGGAGTTGTAATACTTGAGTTTAACTTCCTGAGTGAAGTTCTTATATACACATCCCCAGAAAGCCACAGGCAGAGCAAAAAGGTTTAGAAACACGGAACCACCTGATGGAGAACATCAAGGCCTAGCTTCTAAGTCCAGACTGTATCTGATCAATTACCAGCTACCAACCAAAACCATCATCTGAAGTGAAGTGCCAGGTTGGGAATCTACCTGATTCCACTTGCTCAAGACCATCACTTTTCCAGATTTTTCTTTTTGGCATTGAAAACAGTAAGTTTAAATAATAAACCTGTCTGTTCTGTTTGAAATTCTGTATACTATAAAAATAGCAAAAAGCATTTCCAAACCGAATCACAAGCATGACTGCTGTAACATAAACCTCCAGAGAAGTAAGCGAAATAAAGAACTGAATGCACAGATATATTAAGAGATACAATACTGAACAGCAACAAGCATTAGAGTATTTTGCCACCACAGCACTGCTGTGCTGAGACAATAGTGCTTCATAAAGTGTGAAATTACAAGTGCTTTTCTAAGATTAATTAACTGTAATTCAGGCCTGAAGTAGCAATCCACTGACAATGCACAATGAATAATGAATGTACGGCCTAGATACAAGGATTCATTGTCTGAATCTCTAACATGGGACCTCCAATTTTGGAATGAAAGGAAAAGAAAGATCGAACAATGTAAGGCAGAAATGCAATTAATCTGAAATTTTGTTGAAATATGCAGCTTTACATACTTGAAATTTTGAGTAGCTAAGGTTTCCTTAAAAAATAGCTCCTGAAGTGAACTCATCCAGATTACAGTCACTAACTTAGATATTTACCACTCTTTACCATGTAACGATGATTTGTTACCAGCAAATGCTTACTGTGCCCTTGGGAGGGACTCCTGGAGTGGTCCTTGCTCAGAACACTGCACTGTACCCCAGGGGTTCTGCTGCAGGGGTTACCCAGAGCTGCAGTAGCAGAGAGGCACGGCTGCTTCCTCAGGCATCATTTGCAGCATAGTTTGGATCTGAGACTCAGCACCTGTTAAGAAATTTACCTAGAAGCTTTTCAATTTATACTGCTATGGTCACAGTTTACTTGGGGCTGATCTCTTCTGATGCTTCTTTAACTAAAATATAGTTTAGACGTTTGTAAAAGTTCAGTATTGAAGATATGATTTTATTTCTGGTTTTATTTACGTAATATTTTAACAGCATCTCAGAAACATACTTCCATGCTGGTAAAGGAAAGAATCTAATTATTACTTTCCTAATTACAAAAAACCAAATCAAACATGGGAGGATGAAGCACAAAGGGTAGAACAGGAAGAAAAGACTAAACATACCATTTTGTGAACTCTGCTAGTTAAGTTACTACTAAAAAAACCTTAAACAGTTCTCACTGTGCTACACACTCTAATAAAAACCAAATCAAGACTACTATTTATTTCTGTCATCTGGACTCAGCAGCAACTACAAATTCAGAAAGAGTGGTTTCTGTCACCATCTGCTTGTCCTTTCTCCCACAGCATCTTACTGCTACTTGCTTCTGCTCACATTTTATTCCACAAACATACATTTTGTACCATTAATGTAACATTTATCAATATTGTACGTATCTCAGCCAAATAAATTTTTATTAGCAAAAAATAAACATTCTTGTTGGAAAGCTTAATAAGAACTCAAAACTGACAATCCTTTTGGAACAAATAACAGCCTGAGATCCTGCAACTCCAAGAGAGGATAACTGAAGGATTCTAAGCCCCATAAGCCCTTGACAGCAGAGACACACATGGGGTACCATTACCAAAGACACATAAAGCAAACAGGTACACACCTAACCCAGCCAGGAAAGCGAAATGGGGAGGAGATGGCACAAACATGATTTGCAAGATTGGAGAGGAAGGAGGGCATGTAAGATGTGAGAAGATGTGAGATGAGAATGGGCAGATAATGGAAAAGTAGAAGTTCAGATCTCAGTTATGTTACTTAACACATTGTAGAGCATTTAAAGAGACTGTCTTAATGTAGAGAGTGAAATCCACACACAGGTGTAAAATAGAGAGAATAAAGCCCCTCTCTCACAACTGAAAGAAGCATTTCTCCTGTTTTGTCCATGCTGAGCTTCCATTAAGAAGGCATGAGAAAACAGGAGTATTTTAATTTGAATAAAGCCAAACATGACTGAAATCAAAAGGAAGAAGCACCTCCATAGAGCAGACCCATTTTTCAGCTCCTCTGAAAAGCAATTATTTCTCAACAAAAGACATCTATGAAAATAAATTTTATAGTGAAATTAACTATTGTGACTATATTTACCAAAAATATTTCTAGGCAATCTTAGGAGAGGTCACAGGAGCACAGTAACAATTTAGATGGTCTTCTGTCCAAAAGTCCAAAAAGAACAGCTTTAGATATGGACTAGGAAAGCTGGAATGGCTGTGCCAAACACCCTGTGCTGACACAAGCCTTCTGAGCTGTGATTATATGCTTAGGAATTTTTTCCCCTTCCAGGTTAAGCAAGTCTCACTTCCCATTCAGACAGCAATCTCCTACACACATCCAGCCCCTGGATGTGACTCTACACAGAACACAGCCCCTCCTCATGTGCCCTAGGTAATAACTTCTACTGGAAAATCAACAACCTACGTTAGACACTTAAAGACAATTGGAACCCTGTCATGATAAAGCCATTTGGGAAAGGCACAACTTTTTAACACTATTTCCTACCAACAACCTAGTATATTCTTGGAAACTTATTAAAAGATTAAACAAAAATTAAGTAAGGAAGCTTTTATGCTGTAGAAACCATCACCTGCATATGAACAGCATGATGTCATCTTCAGACATTGAAAAAAATCTGTCAAATTGGGAAGTCTGCTGTGAGAATACAGCTACACATACTGACTTCTCAAATGCTGTTAGGAGTACACATGCTAAAATGCCTCTATTCTTAATGCAAGCACTGTTATAAAAATTTCATGGTTGGACTTTTACGACTTTCTTCAAGTACCCAAGCATTCCACATCCACCTTAATTGACATGCATTTCAAGTCACATTTGACCTTTCTGGTTTCTCACACGCTGAAAATGAAGGAAGAATTAGCCTAATGTTGTAAGACTGTTGATCAAAGTTGTTAGAATATATTTCAGCTTTTGAAGTAGTATATATCTGGCAGTTTTCCCAGAAGGGGGAACCAAGTCTCCTTTTTTATGACTGCCAGGACTAGCCATGCCTCCTGGTGCTGCAGCACACAGGAAATCACAGAAATGGAACAGCAAGTCAAGATATGACAGAGAAATTTACGGTGCATGCATTTAGCTCAGCAAAACCAAAACTATTAAAACGCAGAAACTCTAGACAACAATCTACAGAATATTACATATATTGTCTTGCAGTCTATAAAGGTAAAAATACACTTTCAGATCTGATGGCAGGACTCCTTCAAGTATTACACTAAACTTATCACAAGATCAAAAGTAAAACGAAAATTTCAGTTTTGACTTCAAAATTAAACATTTTGTCAGAGAACCTTCATAGTAAATCCAGAGGGTAATGATCTTAAAACTAACATCTCTGAGCAGCTCCAAACAAAGAGAATGAAAATGAGACTGGATAGAGGCATAGCTCGAGCTGTCTTTTGCCTGTGTTACAGTGGAAACGTTTCAGTCTGAAAAGCTGTTTCCATTTAAACTGCTGCTTTTGATTTAAACATTTTAAAAATTGCTAATTGCTAAGACAAAGTATCTGAACAAGTAATTAGTTCATTTCTTATGTTAAAATTTACAAGGGTTAGGCTTAACATTTCTTGGCCAGAGTAACTTAATTAGCCTGCTGCTCCTTCCATCTTCTGTGACAACTGCTGTTTCACTGCTGGCTAAACCATGAACCTTGAAAACAGTCAGGCTCCTCAAAAAAATGTTTTGACCAATGCAAATGTTTTGACCAAATTCACTTCGAACCACAGTGCACTTGCATTTAATTACCATGTAGAGTCCCACACACAGATGTATTATTCATGAAGATGATCATATGAACTGAGCTGTATCCCAAAATCTGAAGGAAACTCAGCTACAGATTCAAACACAGTTTTGGTTTGTATTTGTCTCGGGTAGTTTTCAATCTTTTGAAACAGTAACTCCCCTCCTTTTCACTATTACAATTTTGATTACATACAGACCTTATTTGATTTATGTGCTTTTGAAGCATGGCTACTTAACTGAAAGATTACAGATGCTTATTCAATAAAAAATGCATGGATTTGCATAACATATTTTCA
>QUSF01000010.1:20548924-20563676 GCA_003676055.1 Chloebia gouldiae
TGAGCCAAGCACACAGCACACATCAGGTTCTCCAGTGAGCAAGACTTCACAGGAGGTTCTAGTTTTCTCCCACTGCAACCTCCTCAGTATTGCTCCATCAGTGTGTGCCAGTGCACTATAGTCAGCCAAAAAATCATCTGGATTGTTAAAATAAAACTCAAAAATCAACCTGATCATTTCTTTTTAACTACTTGCAGATTCAAGTCAAAAACAAAAACAAACAGGTGGATTGAAACAATTTAGAGATTCCAATTAGCAGTTAAGAGTGGAGTCAGAGTTTACCTAACTGGGCTTTTCTGCTGAAGAAATTACACCACAGGTTTCTAAAAATATTAAGCCAGATTCCCTCAGTGAGGATTCCTAACCTATAAAACTAAGCTCACTCAGGTTGAGAGAGAACATTAAGCAGACTAACAGCCAGCTCCAAGATGAGAAACAGCAGCAGAAAAGTTATTTTCTTGGAGTTACCAATGAAATCCCAAAGGAAACTACATATTCAACACATATAATGTTGCAATAAAGCTTCTTTAGAGTCCAAATTTATCCAGAAAACCAGCTGAAAATATGGCTGCAAAGCCTTGCAGAAGATTCCCTTAGATTTTCACCCTGGTACTCAATACTAGCATCTCAAGGTTGCCAATCCAAAGCTTAATGGGAAATACCACCCTAAAAACTGGGAATCATTGTTTTTACATTCACTATTACCACACAGGGAGAAGAATTACATAACACCATTAAAAACCTTCCATGAAAAGTTAAACTGATTGGTCAATTACCAAAAAGCAAGTCAGACAGCTTTAGGAAAAGCAACTGAATGAAACATAAAACAAAATGTTTCACTATTTAAGTCTATGGTGTGCACACGGAGTATTGCACAGGGCTCTGAGTCCTCATTTTGAGAGGAATACAGACAAACAAGGAAACAGAGCAGAATAGCAATGCTAAGAGGAGATATGCCTCCATATAAGAAGAGACTTAATAAACCACTGTTCTTCAGCTTTCGGAAAGCCAAAACAAAAAACCACACCCCAAACAAAAAACAAACAAACCCCAAAAAGTAAGGGATGTATATGCTGCCTTCAGTTTATGGTTTTTCAGGTTGAGTAAGAGATTAATGCTTTTCTCTATTTAGATGCTGAAATGCTCCCATTCTACTCTCACAAAAGTTCTGGAATTTAAGAGTCTACTGCCTCAGACTGCTAATCCATATTTTTCTATCTTCCTCCATAATCCTTTTACAATGTGGAAGCAATTTTGGAGTACTGTCTGCACTCCCAAAACATCCTTGTGATGTAATGGAGTACAGTGTTTTAACTTCATAGATAACAAACTTTGATGGAGCTTTCAAGCACTTCATTCCAAACAGCAAATGAGTTTCTGATAGCACTGACTGTGGGTGGAGGACTGTAGCTGGCAGTGCACCTCAGCAATCAATAGTGGGTTCAATCCAGCATTGATCAACACCATCTTTAATGATCTGGATAACGGGGCCAAGGGTGATCTCAGTAAGTTTGCTGATGACACAAACTGGGAGGACTGAAGTACCAGAGGGCCGTGATGTCATCCCAGGGGACCCTGACAGGCTGCCAGGAGCCTCACACAATTCACCACAGGGACGTGGGAAGCCCCACACGTGGGCAGTGACCTGCTGGGAACCAGCTCCCAAAACGCACCGGGACCTCTGGCCACCGACCTGCTGGGAACCAGCTCCACAGGCCAGACCTGGGCTCCCACTGGACACCAACATGAACAGGGGCCAGCAATGATGGACAGTGATGGCCTGGACTGCATTTGGAGCAGTGGTGCCAGGAGGAGGAGGGAGATGATCCTTCCCCTCTACTCAGCACTGACAGGAGCACATCTGGAGTGCTGCATCCAGCTCTGGCCACCCCTACAGAGACATACTGGAGAAAGTGACCAGGGCTCTGCAGCACAGATCACAGGGGAAAGGCTGACAGCACTGGCAACATCCAGCCTACAGAAGAGAAGATTCAGGGGGAATCTCATCAACGGGCTCAAATACCTGAAAAACACATGTTAAAATACAGAGTCAGGCTTCCTTCAGCGGTGCCCCGTGACAGGACAAGAGGTGATAGGTACAGGCTGAAACACAGAAGGTTTCATCAGAACATCAGGAAAGATTTTTTTCACTGCAAGGGTGACAGCAAAAGGGAGGTGGTCCAGGGAGGTTGTGGAGTTGAAACCTGATGCCTGGTTTCAATCTTCACATTTCTGTCAATGTAATGACAGAAATTCATACATGTCACTGTCAGGAGGTGTAAGAAGATGTAAGTGAAGCGAACAGAAATAAATATGGTATTGTGGATACAATTTTGAAACAGTTTAGCAACTCAACATTTCTTAAGGAAACAACTGTATTCCTCTTTGCTTCCTCCTCATACTACAACTCCAACTTCCCAAAGTCAGCAAAGCAGCAGGACGCAAAAATTAAAACCAATTATTTTCTATGGATTACTGGACTGATACAGAATTCCTTTCAAGCGCATGACAATACATTCTATCTTTTCACAGTTTCATTGTTACCACAAGAAATAATGCTATCCCTTTCTCTATTTTAGAAATGAGTTACAGTTAAAAAAAAAAACCCAGATAGATGTACCTGTGGCTGAAATGGTGGAGCAGTAGGCCCCTGCATCCCTTGTGATTGTTCATCCATTCTATTGTGCAACAACGTCCCTTATGTCCTGAAAAGAAAAATACAGTCATTACACTGTAATTCAGCCAGTATTTATGATTAATGAACATTAGCAGAAGAACAAAGGAATTAATCTTTGCAATGGTATGCTTGAGTTTAGGAACATTTACCTAGCCCTGCACTGTTTGGGGAAGGTGATTTTCTTATGTTTAGGTGTTCTATGAAATTAAATAAATCACTATAGGCAGCTGAATTTATTATTAAATAATGTGAATTAAAACTACTTGCATGAGACAAATGACTGTCTGATAAAAGCTGCACCATCCCATTACTCTTCAGAGGCACCAACCACATTGTTTAACTTTTTAGATGTCTGACCTACAGGCAATAGGGCAAATACCAGATCAGCAGAAGAGTTACAACTACACAAATGCTTTTTTGCACTGATTTATCTGTAGATTTTAGGGAATATACAAGAGTAGTTCCATCTAAACAGAAAAAGAGCTAAGTATGTACACAGTACATTCTTACAGGCCAGTTAAGAGGCCTTTGGAATACCATGTTAGAAGCACACCTCCACTCCCAAGTAGGAACTTCTCATTTCCCATCAGGAAGATGGGACAAAAGATGGCTGCCACATTCCCAAGACAGACACACAAGGCTTTAACCAGTAATAAGAGTTGCGAAATGCACTGAATCTTTAGTAGGAAAAACAGGAGACAAAACTGCAAATGCTCATAAGATTTTTTTTTCCCCTCAATGAAGTGCATCCTTTCTTAGGCACCCCTGAGGGGGAGCAGGTGCAGCAGCCAGCATTACTGATGCCTACAAGGGCAAACCCTGCTCAGATGAACACAACACAAAAGTTCACTGGCAGCTTCAAATGCTAACAATGAAATAAGCTTTCATACAAGAGGCAAGGCCTGAACAACTTTTGCATCACACAAAGGTGAAGTATCCCTGCCTATTATCCGGTCAAACCTGCCAAGGCCTTCAGAGGAACAAAAATCCTATGTGTCAGACAGGGAAATTATCCTTGCTTTTCAATTTATTGTTTTCTTATTTCTGCTCCAAATCCTGAATGTTCTAGAGACAGACAGACAGTTCTATGTCTATAGAACATCTTTTCTGACAGCGTTTAATGTTTAACACGAGGAAATTTCCTGTAATAAATTTATTCTTCTAAACCTATATACTTCCATATACAAAGCTATTTACACCCCACACAGAATCCAACAGATGTTAAAACACACCAAATCATCCCAGTAATTTCTCTAGACTATTCAAAGGGTTAGAAATAACTCTCAACAGAAAGCAGAAAACCTTAGAAATGCTTTTCAAAGGCAATTGCAAAATAGTCAAGAAGCTAATGAAAGCCTTGTGCTTGCTGCACTGTTGCCACCGTTACAGTGTTGTTGTGGTAAGATCACTAACAGACAAGAGTCACCAAGCAGCTCTGCAGTTTCTCCCTGTGCTATCCTTGTGTAGTAAGCAGTGGACAGCAGACACAAACAAATCATTAGTGATCTGCTCTCCCTGGCCCACTGAAAGCAGTCACCCCCACATGCCATCCCAGCTCCATCAGCAATTCCTGACACCAAATCACAGCCACACTCCAGAGCAACCAAAGGTCCCCTTAGGCTTTGCTTTCCCATCCATCATACTTCCACACAAAGCATACAGGTTGGGCATTCCTGTTGTTTTGTATTATCTGTAGCTGATTCACAGACAAAGGAGATCCAAAAAATGCAACTTCAGGGAAAAAAAAATCAATTATCAAACTACAGTGAGAAACAGAGAAGAGGGGGTAGAAATTGCCAAGATTTCCAAGACTGTCAGAATGACCATGCTGAGAAAGGGGAAGTCAGCTGCCAGAGCCAGTGCACACCATTGACCAGGCAATCCTTCAGCCAGCACTAAAACCAACGTTTTTTTGCAAGTTCAAAACATCTCCATGCAACCTCCCCTCTGAGGCAAGGAACCGTAACACAACAGCACTGAAAATTAAACTGATGTCAAAAAACTTTATAATTTAGACTCTTTGGGTAGATTCACAGGGGTTGATGGAGTTGCAATAAATCTCAGGGGAGGAATGTACAGCAAACTTAAGGACTCTTCTGCTAATTTCTTCTTGTAGAGGTCTTTCTATTGCTCCCAAGATGGCAATAATTTTTTTCTGAAGTGTTATTTCAAAGACTCTTTATATGCATTTAACTCTCTTCAATAGCATCAATATTTTTACTGAAAGTTTCACAGTGTTTACTAACATGTTTCAATATTCAAGATTTTGATCACCAGTAGGTAATTCCTATGGGTCAAACATTTGCTTCAAATTGCCAACTGAAAAGAAGTAAATAAAAAAAGCCTTTACCTTCTACTGCAAATATATACCCAAGATTAATGAAACTCAAGCTGAAATGTTCAGATGATGTATGATTGATACAAAATGTATAACCCACTCATCTTGTCTGAATGGTCAAAGGCACTGACTGAAAGTGCTCAGAAATTTGTCCTTCTCTTTTCTTGTTAAATTTGGGAAAAGACTAGAAATGCAAGAAGTCATATTACTACCACTGCCAGTCACTCTGCCCTCTGTAGCTTGTTTTTATAACAAAAGCAAGCAAACCAAAGAGGTAAAATATTCTACCATACAAAGCATGGAAGATTTATTAACTCCTGTATTTGTTGTTCCTTTTTCAGAAAGACAAAGATAAGCATTTTATGTCCATATATGAAAGTTACTTTAATTTTTTAACTTTTCGTCTTTGAAGACTGCATGATAGATTCACATTTTAGAGAATTGTGGCATTTTGATCATACAAAATCACAAAGAGGCAAAAGAATGCCAAGGAGGCAAAGCAAATCTTTTGTACTATAAAACACAATATAAGTAAGAATTGGATTTTGTTGCTTAAAGACTGTTTTTACTGTCAGACATACCTTTCACCTTAATATTAATTCCAGAAGTCAAAATATAGTGCTGTAATATTGTTCATCTTTAAATTTCAATTGAAGCAATAAGTATTTCTCTTCCAATGCTGATTTTCAAGTTCTAATTTACAGTGACAAGACACTAAAAATACTCCGAAGAGTCCATGCTTGTTTAAAATTGAAATGCAAATACAAAACACATCTTGTAACATGTCTGCCACCTTTTTAAACAACTAACACAATGACCACCTTCTGCAAATCCATCACACTGATACAGGTTCACAGAAAAGAAGCAACAGGTGAGGTGAGGCAAGTCAAGGATAGCAGCGCCCCCCCAAAACCTCCAAATGCAACTCATGTTTTTCAATACTTTCAAACCAATCACAGAGGGGGAAAGGACTCCTTGCCTTCACCACACCCCTTGCCAAAAAAAGGAACTTTCTGAATAATTTATCTTGCAAACATGATGTTCACCACTTTGATGATCTGGATCACCATTTTGATCATTTGGATCTGAACAACCTGCACAGAATATAGATCACAGGAACACAGGCATATACACTAAATCTTATACTCTGGTTATGGCTGCTAACACTTTACAATTATACTTAATACTTCTGGTTAATTACTCATATTTAAAATCTTTGACTTTTTCAGTTGATCAAAACAGTAGGTGGCACCTACACAGAAAGGATGCAGAATGAAGTTCCTGGGGACACAGACAACAGGACCAATTTTTCATTGAAATCACAAGGGCACAGCAATTCCTCTTACTCCACAAGGCAGAAACGGAGTCCCCACCAGTAAGTCAGACCATCAAACCCCAAGTGCCTGAAATGGGAGTAACACCTTCTCCTTCCTTCACAAACCGTCCTCATTCACTTCCCCAGTGGCCACCTGTCAGAGCTCTCTGCTATCTGCCCACACATCTGAAGATCACACAGATCTAGGCAGCCCAAGAGGCAAGAGCACACTCCCACACGCCCAGCTCGCGTCCCACGGGCAGCACGCAGCGTCCCAGGTGGTTTCCAGCAGCCTGCAGAGGAGAGGCAGCACCAACCACGGTTGTCAGTGCCATCAGAGCAGAGGAGCCACTCCTGAACAGGAGCCAGAGCTCATCGCTTCCATCTCACTCAAATGTAGTCTAAAATAAGATTTTTTTAAAAACTACGAAAAATTTGAAATCCTTGTGATTTAAGTCTAGCAACTATGTCTTTAAAAACATGATCAGACTATTGCAGGAGAAAAAGATTAAATGCACTGCTTAATCACATGAAACACGCTTTTTAAGAACTAGTTTCATAGCTCCAAGTCCATAAAGTATTCACACTGAATTCACACAGTATTTAGGCAAAAATGTTATTGCTTTAACAGATGGCAGTTCCTCAACAACAAAAAAACACGTTTTCCTGTAGAAAACATCATTAATAGTCTCAATATACATGGTTTCCATTAGCTACTTGTTATGCACTTGTTTGTCAATTTTGCATCTTAAGTGAGAACATACAGTAATCAATGTCAAAGCAGAAACAGCTATACTTTAGGAAAAGAGCATATACTTAAATGAATGCTCAGAATGCTACAGTTCTGCTGATAATCTGAGAAGCTCAGTCTTTTTTTTCTGCAAAATATAGCTGTAACTACTCCATATAATTCCTAACACAGAGAAACACTGAGTTACGCTGGTTCAGGATGTGCTGATCAGGGACACAATTTGGCTGTTCTCAAAGAATGGAATGTACTATGTTTACTTCTGGATTACACCACCAATTAAGGCAGATATTTTCAGTTTTTACTATAACCATTATTTTAGTTAAGTTAGAGACAAGGCTCTTCAGGAACAACTGTTTTTTGTAAATAATTATCTTGTAAATTTTGTGTAAAGTTAGATTCTTCAATATCTAACATGGATTTAAAATGAAAAATTTTAGGTCAACAAGCTTCTCATTTATCTTTACTAAATTTAAAGGTAAGGATCAGCCTCAGCTGAGGGGTGGGAACCCAACAACGCATATCAATACTATGTTTCCATGTGAGAACACAGGCTAAATAAACATACCCATTTGCTTATATCACAGGTTGAGTCCCAGCTACTCAAAAGCACAAATTAAACGTAAGTAGAAGATTCAAACAGTCCCTCTGGTTGAACCTAAAAAAAGCCGAGTGCTGTGGAAACAAGGGTTTAGATTTCCAAGTGCCTTCCTGAATATCCGACACACAATTCCGCAGCCCACCGCAGCAGTGCTAATCCCAGCAGTGTGTGCCAGGCAGCCCAGGCGTGCCAGCCTGATTCCAGCACTGCTCTCTGTCACCTGCAGTCACCCTGACACAACCTCCCAGCGCCAAAGGCACAGACCTGGCAGGAGGAGAC
Organism: Chloebia gouldiae; assembly: GCA_003676055.1. Classification (NCBI taxonomy): domain Eukaryota; kingdom Metazoa; phylum Chordata; class Aves; order Passeriformes; family Passeridae; genus Chloebia; species Chloebia gouldiae. The sequence goes on from QUSF01000010.1 coordinate 20,556,883, forward strand.
AAATTTCAGACCCGGCAGTAACAGCGTGGCCCTTCAGCCTGATGTGAGCAGGGTAAAAAACAGCCACAGAACTGCTTTGTAAGGCAGGCTGTCTTAAGTCGTTCTTTACCTCTTTAAGGTAAAAACTTGGCCACTGGAGGGAACTGGCTTGGTGGTCAAACTCAGCTCACACTTTGTCAGGTCATCAACACTGATCAACACTCTTCAGCACCCACTCAATGCTGGCAACTCAGGGGCAGGCTGCAGTTTATATTATTTATATTTACATATATTTTTATATGTATACATTAAAAATGCAAAATGCATTTAAGCTGATACCCACTTGAAGTTAGTTTGCCAAGACTAACTGACAAGGGACAAAGCAGACTTGGTAGTGGAAGATCAAGTTCACCATTGTCACAATAAAATGTCACATACCCCTATTAGTAAAAATACATATATATAAACACATATATGCATATTAAGATATATATGTGCACACATCTGCACACAGATTATGCACCTATACCTAAGTGTGTATGTACACAGAATATTTCATTTTTACCACTGTCAGCTAATAGTAAATATCTGCTTCACATTGTCCAAAAAACCCAAAATGTCTTCTAAAATGTGGAAAACACATACCCATTCATCAAATTCTCTGCAGGAGCAACCACACTGAAGAAAAGCTGTACAAGCAATTTTAAAGTACTGAAAGTGACTCAGTATAGATCCATATATATCTATATTCAAGAAGAATTAGTTTTAATTTTAGAAACAGTTTCTAAAAGCCAGATCAATACTCCTCACAGGATGCCAAGTCACTCCTCCCCTCTGCAGGGACAGCCTTGAATCTGAACAATACAAATTCCCAGCAGCTGTTAATCTACAGGTTTAACTACCTACTTGGAAATACTGAATTTCTCAGCAAATTTATGTCCAAATTCCCTACTCATGGGCAGTCCAGTCAAAGCAGTCAAAAGCCACACAGTTAATCTGGGGTAAAAATTGGTTTTAGCAGAGCTGGAGCAGCCATACACAAATAACCCTTTTGGAAGGAAGTAAGGGAATACACTAAGAATTCAACTTTCTCATCCATTTGGCCCGACCCACCAGGCTTATTTTCACTCCAAACCTGAAAACACACATCCACTCACTGTCACTCCCCAGCTACTAAGAGTTTGCTCTGTCAATGCTGTCTAACTAGAAGATGAAAGTTGAAGCTCTCCTGCTTCACAAGTCCGCTTCCATTCATCTTCATTTGCACAATTTAAAGTTAGTTTGTTTACTTCTCCCTCTCCACTTCAGTTATGTCACTCAAGTAAATTGCTTATCTTGCAAGGTGCTCCCAAAGGGTTATACATGCACTGACTTGCCCTTTATTGAACTGTTTGTTTGTTATTTCTTATGAACTGAAAAAGAAACAGGAACTGAAACTGCTTGAGCAGCAAGCTTCTACATTTTTAATTTCGTTTCTATTCACCTGAAAGAAACCTGATAACCCATTTCTTCATACTCAATAGTCAGTTATAAAGGGCATAGGTGATAATAATGTCACAGGGAAAAGTACTGTGGGGAAAAATGCACTGTATTTAACCATGATGCCATCTAGAAAGCAAAGCCTCAGCCCACACCACACCAGGCTGTGCTCCTGCATCTGTAAGCCAGCAGCTCTAAGACAGGGTGAACAGATGATGTGATGCTGCTGCTTCCCCTGCCTTCAGCCATGACTCCCAAACCCTCTTCCTTCCAGTGGGGCTGCTGTGACTACCCAGACTTCTGGTAAGCAAAGTGAAACTAGCTGAAAGATAGCCTTGGCAAAGTCACTTTTTCTCAATTTAGTTCCCAGAATTACACCATTGCAGAGACAAGGACAGAACTGTGATGGCAAAAGACAGAGGAGAAGACATAGGACTGCTCTAGCCCCAGCTAACTTGGATCAGCTGAATCTACTGTCAAATTACATCTCTAACATTAAATTACACAAGTCAACCTAATGGCTCAGTAACACCAAAGAGCTTTTTTTCTCTCACTTTCTCTGCCACAAGATCCACATTGCCATCTTGAACTCTCTGACCCTGTTGCAAAGCTGAGCCAACTCCCTGATGTAGCACAACTTCTCTGCAAGCAGAGCACAGATCCAGCATGTGGGGCACTCTGCTGAGCACCAGAGAAAAAGTAAGGGGAAGTTCAGGGATGGGAGATGAAGGAAAGGGACTGTAGAAGAAACAGAACATCTTCCCTCTGGCGACAGTGTGCTAAGAAGTTAGCTCACCACATTTAGCTGCGCTTCATCCTCAGTAGGGAGGTGAACAAGCACTTCAAAAAGCTGCAACAGCAAGGCAAGTGCCATACCAAGAGAGAAGGCAATGCACTCAACACCTACCCAAGAGTTTTGTCAACAAAATACTGTATGAGAAAGTAGAACTAGGAAACAAAACAAATATAAGGAGCATGAATAACAAGTTAAACTGGAAAAAGGAAAAGAAAGTAAAAGGAGAAAAAAAACCCCATTAATGAAGATATTAAGATATAGGAAGCTAAAACATTATTTAAAAACCCTTACAGGCACTAAACCTCACAGCTCTCATAGAGAGGGAGTCCTAATGAAGGCAGGACTTTAAATGCGTCTATAAAAGCAAATTATTCATAAAGAGATTCTACTAAAAGTTTAAACAGCTAATCCTCACATTAGAGTTAAAAACAAGGCAAATTAAAAGATTGGAAGCACTGTCAGATAAACCCATTATGGCTAAGCACAGGGAAAACACATCCCAATTAGAATACTGGGTGGACACAACTGTGCAACAACTCTGGCTGACAATGTCCATGTTGCTACAGGTGAGGTAGAACATATTTAACAATGAATTCCACATACTCCTCAAAGAAAAATCTCAGTATCTTAGAAAGCAGTGCAAGACATCCTACTGCAGGTGTTAAATGCACATTCCCAAGCTGAAAAAAATTATCTGTAATATCTAGTTTAAAATCCGCTACCCCAAAGATGATAAAATGAAGGAAGCATTGTAAAGAATCAGAAAAGAAAGACCAGCCATATTTAACAGGCTTTCTGTAAACCTCTGAGCAGCATTACCCTTGACTCCTGAAAGTAGAAAGTAAGCCAGGATCCTTGGGTCCAGCAGCAAGGCAGGCAGCAGCCAGCACACTCACTTCAGAGACAAGCCAACACTCAAGTCTGCAGCTGTTTCTGTGTTCTACATTAAACCACCACTGTCTAAAAGGTGCAAGACCCATGTGTGGCTGTGGAGCACCCTCAATGACCAGCAGCACATTTGACACTCTGCAGGCTCCTCAAGTCCTGCTGGTCTCTGCAAAGTCCACACACAGCCCATGTACCCAACACACAGTTCTGAATTTCAGTCAGGCCAAGGACTGGAAGTTTACTGCTGCAAAGACAGCTCCTTTTTTGGATTTGCTCTCAGATGAGGACAAAAAGGGTAGAGAAGAGGGGCCTCTACAGGGCAGGAGGCTTTGTGTTTTTCCCACAGCAAGTTTTTACTTATTTTTAGAAGTAACTTTTAGTTCACCTGTGATGCTTTTGCCTTCCAGCTACCAAAGAACCAGTAATTTTGTAAATTCTGTACTCTAACTACAGAAAATTGAAATGAACTGAGAAAGACTGGTTCATCAATACTTCACAGCACCTAATTAAAATATCTCCCAAAGGCTTCAGCAACAATCTAATCTACAAGCTCTACATGAACTTTTATGACATTGTAAAGTAATTCATCTGGTCCAACATAAACATAGCTATTAAATAAGACAGCAATAACTTTGCTATAAATCATTCCAAGCAGCTTGAAGAAGCTTGAATGCAGGCTCCCAAATGCCACATGATGCAAACAGTCTATTTACTTCATCACCTATAATCCAAAACAAAAGTCACTAATATCGCAAGATTAACTACGTGGATCAGGTTTTAACATGATTGTTCACAGTATTTTCTTACAAATTCCTCTTTTTAATGTGTTGTTTAAAATTTTATAACAAATTCCCTTGCATAAATAAGTGCTATATGCCCAACAGGTTACAATGGAACTTGAAATACTGCACATTTTCTTGCTACAAAAATCACAACTGAATCACAGATTTGTTTTACATGCCTGAAACAAATGCACAGGAGACTCTTCACCAAAGAAGCAATTCATTTTAACAGCATGGCTTCTCTGCAGCTTTTTAAACCAATGTGACAGGAAGAATCACTTTAATACTTATTAAGGAAATGCAAAGTGAGATTATGGACTTCAGTGTAGGGCTCAGGTCCTTCCCATGTGGCCAGGGAAGTGAAATGGTGATAAATACAGCAAATCAGTTTTCTTAAGGCTGCCAGTATCACCACTTTGGTATTTTGCTCGGTTATTTTCATCTCATTTGCAAAGCACATGGAACGCAGAAAAACTGAACAAATTCTCCAGAAATTAGTCAGTTAACTCCTAAAACTATCCACAGTATTAACCTTCACAGGATAATCCCATCATCTCCTAAATCAGAAGGGGTTTTTGGATAAACACCAAATCACAAAAACTTCCTTTGGAGGTACAGAAGAAGTTAGTGCAGTTGGACTTTTCCTAAGGGACTTTCCAATGTAAGGTGAACTCAACCAAGCATCCAGCACAGATGTTTGGAACAATATCAAACTTCAGAAGGCAGCAAGGCACTGATAGTGATAAGCTGAATTTAGCATCAGTATAAATGCAGAGAGTACTCACTAAGTTTATTACACATGGTGGGGGTATTTATGAACAAACTGCCTCAGCAAATTGTCTCTGTGCACAAATACACAGAACTGACTCTGTTTTGTGCAACTGAGCATATATAGGGGCTTATATGGCTCTGTCTTACAACCCAGAAGATACCACAGGTCACAGTAAAATGAGCAACTGACTTCCTACACTCTGTTTTTCATCTGACTTTCTCATTTGCTCACAAGCCTTCCGATGAACTCTAAAATATTAGATTCTTTCCTTCTTTTGAAACTTCCATGGTGAGGATAGGAATCTGCTTATCTAACTTGTGTAGACCCTGGAAGATGCTGTGATAAGTCCATCAAAAAAAGATTTCTGGTTGAATAAAATTCCTTGATCTCAATTTTTTTTACTGCAGTGACTAGCTAGTATGCTGAGTAAAAGGTATCTATGAAAAAGGCAGCATCTCCATCCTTACCGTGAATGACCTCTAAGTGTGCTCTTAACAAGCCAACTACCCAAACATCAGGTATTTCTAAATATAGTACCTTCATGTTTTGAAATTAAAGAAGTCCTCTTAATAGTATTCTTTCTCAAAACATTTAAAAATAACAAACATGGCTTTAAGTTCTTACTTTAAAGCTGTCAGACTTGCTTGTAAGTTTCCCTCTTTCCACCACAGTTTTCCTTCCTCTGCCTAACTTTTCCACAGACCATGAACTAATGACTGTTTTCCACTGCATTTCATCTCTCTCAAGACAGTGCAAGTCTGTAGTTTAAAAACATATTTCTACAGCACTGCAACACTTGAGTTCTCTCCTAAACAGCCTAGGAAAAAAAAACTTTTAAATTTCACTCTTCCTGATTTAGCCAATCTGTGACTCTAACCATCCGATCTAATAATCCAAAGTGTGTTTCTTATGCAATTTCTGCATCTCAGGCCTGTAATACAACTTTATATAGGAAATATATCCAGCACATTCCATGAAAGTACTGCATATATGCAAGTGATGCCAGTATTGTAATATGAGAAAAGACCTCTATCACTTCAAAAGGCAACAAAAGTTACCATTCAGTTGGTGCAAGAAGGGGAAAAAAATTTTGAAAGTGTTTATCTAATATCAAGAATTAAATATTTGTGTGATTAATGAACACACATCCCTTCATATTTTATCAGAAGTAGGGTGATTATCTTGAGTAGTTTTACCATTTCAATAGTGATGCCCCTCAAAAAATGCAAACCAAAGCACACTGCAGTGGAGGAACAGCGCTGCGAACCCTAAAACCACGCAGGTTCAGTTCACACGGACACCGTGCGGAACCTGGGGCCGGCACCGGGATCACCGAGCCTGGATGCTCGCTAAGGTGAAGGAGGGACAGAGACGGAGACCGCCTCACCGCCAGCTCTCCGCAGCCCCGCGCCCGGGCAGCGCCGGCGGCCTCCCGGGGCAGAGGCCGCCGGACCCGCGGGCCGGAGCTGCTCCCCCCGCAGCCGCAGGGCCGCGGCTCCCGGCGACAGCGCTGCTCTCACCCGCTGCCGTGTGTCCCCCGGGCGGGGCGTCCCGGGAGCATCTGCCCGACGCCCAGCCACAAGCGAGGAGGGCACGGCAGCCTGGAGGAAACCAGGGCAAAAGGACGAGGAACGCCAAGGAAAGCAGCTCCGCCCGCGGCAGGCGCGCAAGGAGCCCGGCGAGGCAGAGGCACGGGGGGCGGCCGGGCCCGCGGGCAGGCCGGGGCCGCGGGGCAGGGTCCGCGGCCGCCCGCTCCTCTAGCGTAGGCGGCGCGACAGCCACCACCGGGCGAAACTCGCCCTGCCGGCACACGGCGGCCCGGCGCCCCTCCGGCCGCGAGGCAGGTGCCGGTGCCCCGGCCGCACCCCGCGCCCGTCCCGCCCCGCGCCGCGCACAAACTTTCTGGCTCCGGCCCGCGCCGCTCCCTCCCCGCGCGGCGGGCGGAGCGGCAGCCGCCGCGGCCAATGGCGCCGCGCGCCGCAGCCCCGCGGCCAATGGGCGGCGGCGGGAGGCGGGACCGCCGCAGCCCCCGGGCGGGGGGGCCGCCCCGCCAGCGCCCGCGCCCCGACCCCGCAGCCGCGCCGCCCCCCGCGCGGGG